>CM027875.1:46519553-46916339 GCA_016097615.1 Eucalyptus dawsonii | reverse complement strand
TTCCATTGAGTCCTTGTTCGTTGATTGAACTTTTTACTGCCCCTTTTCAGCTTTATTCTCTTAGCACAGCGCCATCTACAGCCAATTAATGACTCAAATGCAGAAGCTGAAGGAGATTGTTAAACGCTTGGAAGACGGTCTCTTTAAATCTTCTCACTCAAAGGTCTTTTCATTCCTCATAATTTCTTTTTTTTGGTGAAAGTAAGTGATATATTAGGAAAATGTCAAACTGTACAACCAAACGGCTTCAAAAACTTACACTCAAGGCGGACATGCCCATTATGAGTGGAAGGAAGCCAAGGAAAAACAACCAAGAGGCAACCGAGAACGGCCAAAAAGCAAAAAGCAGATCGACACCCAGGACAACCTAGAATAAGACGCCTAGCCCGTTGGCCCACAATTAGCGGAAGAGAAGATTGTTGACACCTAAATTTTAATTAAGTTATTAATTAGGCCTTAATTTATTTTATTTTTCCTTTTCTGATAATAAATAATAAATAATAAATAACAAAAACAACAAAAAAATTCAATAAAAACAAAAAGAAAACAAGAAAAAACAGAAGCAACAACTCATTGGGACTGGGCCTTGCGCCCAGCCCCTTTTACCTTCCGCATGGGCCCTCAGACCCATTCTCTTCCTTGGCCCGACCCTCCCTGCTTGTCTTCTTCCTTTGTTGTCTTCTTCCTTAATCAGATAAGCAGCACGCGCCGGAGGAAGGACGCGTGCGATGTCGGAAGGTGGGAGACGATGGTGACGTGCGATGTTGCAGGCAGAAGGGACGCGTCTTCAATGCAAGGCGACCTAGCTAGAGTTGCTTCGACATATGGGATGCCGGTTCGGCCGACGGAGGCCGTTCGGCTTGCAAAGATCGGCGGTCGAAGCTCCGTCGACCGGCCACCCTCTCGCCTATAAATAGGCCTCTCTCGACGATAGTAAGACACGCACAGAGAAGCGGCGAAGGATTGAGGGTTGCAGATCTTCAAAACCTCCCACTGAGAGACTTCAGAAAGGGGGGCCGAGGACGAGCAGGCTAAGATCTGAGGTCGGCCGGAGTGCTTGAGGTGGATCCGAGCATGAGGGGTCAGATCTGAGTGTGAGAGGGCTGAACGAGAGAAGCCGGAGGAGGGAGGGTCGGATTCGAGGAGAAAGGAGGTGCCGTCGATGCTGCCCAACGCCATCCCTGTGCCAAGCCGAATGCTCCCGACCACCCCGATGCCGTCACTACACCGAATCGCCACTGCTTTCGATGCCTCGATGTCGCCGCTGCACCAGATCGCTGTTGCTGCTCACCACCCGATGAAGACGTCCCCACAGCCGCCTTGCCATACCCTTGTTGCGAACAGGTAAAGGCCGTGCTCGCTCGCATCGTCGCCGTCGCTTCCCCCTACCTGAGACCCTAGTTGCGTCCGTCGATTCCCCTCGACGCGAGCCTCACTTGCTGCTGCTCTACCGCGACGTCGCCCTCGTTGAACGGCCTGCCGTTCAACGCAACACCATCCCCGTCAGGCGGCCAACTGCTGTCCTCGAGCCCATCGTCGCCATCATCGTCGCCGTTCGACCGCCCAGTAGCTCTTCGGCCACCCTCGTCAGTGCCATGAAGACGCGGGCAAGGAGAGGGGCGCATGTCGGGTCCAAATTGGGTAGGGTTTGCCCCCCCAGTCATGTCGGGACCCGGATTGGCATCCAGGTAGGGTTTCCCCCGTTTTGGGCCTACGCGTGTGGGCCGATTAATCCTTGGGTTGGTTTTTCTTAATGAAGATGGGCCAAATAAGTGGGCTCTGCTTGTGTTGTTTTTAAAAAAAAAAAGGAAAAACAAAACAAAAATCTTGGGCCGAGCCTGTGTTGCAGGCCCGTCCAGGTCTTAGGCTCGTGGCCCGGCGGACCCAACCCGAGGATCCGACCCGAGTGGTTTTTTTTTTTTTTTTTTTTTTAAAATAAATAATATATTAATATATTATAATATAAAATAATATCTTAATAAAAATAAAAAATAATTTATTTTCCAGAAAATTAAAAAATCGAAAATATCCCATATTTTTCTAAAAAAGCCAAAAATGTCAGAAAAGCCAAAAAAATGATTTATATTTTCAGAAAAAGATTAAAAAATCAAAAAATGCTTTTTATGTCCAAAAAATGAGAAAATGTAAAAAAATGTTTTTCCTTTACAAAATGCATGGAAAACCCCTAAAAAATCCAAAAGCCTTAGGTTTAAATAAGATTAGGTACGAAAGGGCATTAGTGATTAACCAAATGTAATCAAGTCATTGATCCTAATTTCTCTCATTACAAGAATGAGCAAAGAGCGAGTATTTCTCCCAATACTTTGCTTGGGTTTCTAATCGACCTACCTCAAACCGATTAGTGGCGACTCTGTTTTAAAATTAACTTACAGGTTAAAAAACTTGGACCATTAAGTCGTGAATTGGTGGACTTGGGAGAGTCCGAGCTAAAATAGACATAGCCGAACCATTAGCCTCCGCAAGGCGCCCGCCCCCGATCGGGCGCTGAAAAAAAAAAAGAGAGGTCACGACAGCTTGGTGACTCTGCTGGGGACCATTTTTGAGGACTTATGCCATTTTATCTTTGTTTAAATGCTTTGTTGACTTGTGTTTTTTTTTTCTTTTGTGCAGGTTAATAGCTTAGAGTCTTTTTTTTTATTAAAATAAAATGTTTTGTGATTATAAATTGTTGTGCATCTTTAAATGTTTTAGCACTACACATGGCACACACAACCCAATCGCTAGACCTGGGCCGCCATAGGATATCTAGGATGGTGTTAAGAAAGATACGGCCTTGAACGCGAGATTGCAATGTAGAGGTTTCCTTTCTTTTCCTCGAATTTCTTTAGCCGATGTTAGGAGGGTATACTGCTAACACGAGACTGCAATGGGCGGATATTCTTTTAATTTCAACAAGCCTTCTTAGTTAGAAATTGAGCCACACATCCCATATGCATGTCTTTGTGCTTGCCATTTTCTTTAAAAGCAAAGTAATTTCTTTACTTTTACTCAGTCTTTTTTATTGGCCCATGGCAATTTAGGGTAGGTTTTTCGAGTCCTAGTTTATATGCGATGGGAGAAGACAATATCCAGTTTATTCCCGCTCCCAAAGCAGAGCTCTTTAGATGGTGGGGTCAATTGGACCAGTATGCCCAAGAGCGCGTGAAAGCCAAAGTAGGTCATTTTCTATCGTTGATCCAAATCCCTATTCATCCCGAAGTCATACAAGCCATGGCGCATTTCTAGTGCCCGAAGACAACTACTTTTATGTTTGGTAGGTTTGAGCTAACCCAAACTCTGGAAGAATACAACATCATCACTGGAATGCCTCTCGAGAATAAGCTTGTTAGGCCATCAACATACATCATCCTGTTGCGTGGGTTAGCGCGACTTTTAAGAACTGAAGTTTATGTAATGAGGCAAATTCTTGAAAACAACCATAATACCTGCCCACTAGAATTTATGAATGCCTGTTTTCAAAATCAGCCTATGACCCAAAAAAGTGAGATTTTCCTCCTGGCCTTTTTCGGGTTCATCATTTTCCCCATCAAAGAAATGTCATAAGTCCTAAGATGGCATTGATAGTTGATCAGATCTCGAGGGGGCAAAATTATGTCAACATGATTTTAACTGAAACATTCTTGTCCTTTAATCGTTTTAAAGAAAACACGGAAAAAATCATGTGGGTCTCTCCGAAAATTTTACAAGTCTAGTTCTTTTCTCACCTAAGCGAATTCCGAGGCTTCATGCGATCGACTGAAACGAATGATTTCGAAAATCCATTACAAAAATTTATGGTTTTAGGACCATACATTCCTAATCAAAGCTGTTTAAATTGGATAAACTTCCTAAGAGACCCAGCTCCTGAGGCATTCCAATGGTGTGCTGGTTGGTTCCATGAAAAGAGAGCTCGCTTCGCTTACAAACGTTGCCGCCCAATTCCATTGCTCGGCCTCACTGGCGCCGTTCCCTATTACCCATATTGGGTGGCACGGCAATATGGAGCCCTTCAGGAGATCCCACTGCCTTTCAGAGGAGGATCCCTCCAGTCATTTTCAACACAAGGCGTGACTACGCAGTCGAAATTTCTATCATTGAGGAAACCCGGGACAAGTGCTATCGCAAAAGGATTGTGGTACCTGAAGGGCTTGAGGAAGAAGAAAAAGCCCACCACACCTTTACGTCTTACATTCACAACTATCGTATCCCGACAAAATGGAAGCCATCGGTCCCTTACTCAATCAACGAGAGCAGCCAGCACGAGCAAGCAGAGCTTATGCAAAGAATATGGGAATGGGTCGAATACTCATCTCTGAGCCAGTCCAAGAAAGCAAGCACCTTTGCAAGAACAAGGCTCCCCGTTGCATATAAAATAACAGTCATGTGCCCCTTAGTGTTTATTTTGTGAAAGTTTTGTCCTATTGTTTAGGGACTTTTGTTTAATACCGAGTATTTCATTCTGTCATTTTCTCGGTGTCAGAAGTCTGTGGTTTATAAAATCCTCTTTTGATAAGTAAAAAAACAGATAGATTGTTGCCATGGGTCAATCTTTGTCTACTCTTGTGCTCATTCATTGTTTTCACAACGACAGGTAATTATGAATTGCCAGCTAGCATCCACTTGCGAATGGTCCCACGTGATAGGGCCCAATCAGAATGATGTACAAAATCGCTTAGCCAACATTGAAGACGGTGTAGGACAGATGTCCATTGTCTTTCGACAACTCTCGAGGCAAATAGAATCCACTCAAGCTGAGCCCAACTCCATAGTTGCTTTAAGCACCGTCATGACACCCGCGAATTTGCTAGAAAATAACCAACACCATAGACAATTTGAAAAGACCATGAAAAAGTTAAACCAGCTGCAGGGATAGAATCCCATGGACCTGTCCAATTACGCTAGCATTGAGATCCCTGAAGAGCTCAAAGCACCCGAATGCGAAAGGTATGCTAATACCTCCCGCCCAGAGACCTACTTGCAGGCCTACCTGGTCCGAAGGATGATTCAATTGTACCAATCAAGCTTGACTGGCCCCGCCTTGCGATGGTACATTGTCAGGATGATTAGTCCCCTTAAGACCTGGGGGGAACTAATTCATGTTTTCTACCAAGAATATAATATTGACATCATCCCTGACATCGCCTTGCCCTACAAAGAACCAATGGTCACGGAGCACGAGGAGCCATTAGTCGTTGAGATAGGAGAAGAAGATGTCAATGAAGCCTTGCATGATAAATGGGCGACTGAGCAACATCCTATTGCTGAAAAGTTTCCTACTGGGAAAGGCAAGGAGCCTATGTATGAGGTTAAAGACATATAGCCTATTCAAGACCGAGGCACGACAGGACAGCTCCCCAAGCTTACTGCAAGAGCTAGGGTCCAAAGAATATTAACCCTTATTAACCTAGAGAGTGAAGCAGAGAGTGAAGCTCCACTATCTCTCACTCCCCTTAACAAAGTCTAACTGGCGAAACGAAGGGCCTTACTCAAAAGGTCTGGACCAGTAACCAAGAAAAGAAAGCCTAAACAATTCAATTCAACATCTGCCACTGAGTACAGGCAAAATCTGATAGCCAATGAGCCACTGTGCCAAAACTTCGAGCATCCCCTAGAGTACAACCCTGAAGACTACCAGTCCCTAGGATACAATCCCAAGGACTACCAGTGTTATACAGATGAAATCGGCTATTCATCGTATAACTGCTTCCTACCCACACACAGGGTCAAAAGCCTGTCAGAAGAGGGAACATTCGTCCTTATCCGCTATGATCCCAATGAACTACTAAGCTTGTCACCTGGCTATGAAGATAGCTTAAATGCCTCATCCTCGTTTGGTGATTTTGACCTGGAAGAAAACAATGGGATAATCTCGGTAGAGTCTAGTTTCCCTGAAATAGAAAAATTCACCACTACAATGAATATGCAATGGGAAAACCAGTGGCCTAACCAAGACACATCAGGTCCTTCTTGCCCTCATAGGATCATGACCCCTAGAGAAATGTGGATACCTAATCTCCGCAAGTATAATGGCACGACTTGCCCTGTGGCTCATTTGCAATATCTCCACGCTGGAATGAGTCGGTAGTATAGCCCGATGTCATTCGCAACTCGGGCATTCCAAGAAAGTCTTATAGGGCCTGCATTGCAATGGTTTATCACAGCAGATATCTACCTCATGAGAGATTGGAATGAGCTGTCTTCTGCATTCCTGCTTCAATATCAAAGCCAGATTGGAACTGAATTGCCTTGCGAGAACTTGGTTCACTTTAGAAGAAGACCAATAGAGAATTTCCGAGCATATGCAAGGAGGTGAAAGGCTTTTATGATGCAAACCTACCCTCAACTGGCCGAAGAAGAAATGTTGAAGCTGTTCATAGG
The DNA here is from genome assembly GCA_016097615.1 of Eucalyptus dawsonii. Taxonomy (NCBI): domain Eukaryota; kingdom Viridiplantae; phylum Streptophyta; class Magnoliopsida; order Myrtales; family Myrtaceae; genus Eucalyptus; species Eucalyptus dawsonii. The sequence continues at coordinate 46,909,961 of CM027875.1, read as the reverse complement.
AGCTTTACCTCGTAAGCATCGTTGTTGGTTACATGGGTTGCACTTCAGTAGCTTCAATGAAGTGGTTCTCTCATGCGAATACTTCGAGTCTACTGGAGGCGAGGAGCTCAAATGCGCTTGATTTCAGAGCCAGCACTATCAAAGTGCTCATTTTCATAGGAATTTTCATGGGTGTTGCTTGTTTTTATAATTTCATGTTTCTTATCATGTCTAGCGTGCTACTGTTGCATTTTCCATTTTAGTAATCTAATGTACAGTTCTAATATTTTGTTTTGAAAGCATGAGGCGGTATCCCAAACCGGCTCGGTGATGCTAGCCAACCAAAAAATATCATCCAAGGAGAATACTGAAGGCTGGGCTTCCTCATGCTTTCTTGCCCCCAAAAATATATACTTTTGAAAATAGAATATATTTCATTACCAAAACCTTTCATCAAAACAAGATGTTAAACTATGTTTGTCTTTTTGACTCACTCACTTCATGTCTCAGAAATTCATTCCCATCTCCTTTGACTTAGTGTGACAAAGGGCATTTGAAGCAAGCACATCATGTGAATTCGCCAAATTCAAAGACACCCTGCCAAGAAAACATGGGCAAACAGAAAGAATCATCCCATTTCAAAAAGGGTGAATCTTATTCTCTGAATATAATTTTGAAAATGATGTCATCTCTCTTCTATTTATAGGAAACGAAAGATAGGACGTAATAGGTATAGGCATACGGTTGAAATCAAGTCGTCCCCAGGAGCTCTGTGCACTCCACCTCGCTCCTGCCCAACTCCTTCTCAAGCCGGAGCAATAACTTTTTCCCACAACGTGCCCGAGCAACTAGACGTTGCGATTCCATTAATGGAATTTCCAGCTTCGACAAGCCCAGAAGCACAGGGAAGGGATCTCTTATTTTTCTTTGAATTGGCTACTGTCAACAGGGAGGAAATCCAGACAGTTGAAGCGGTCTCCAGCCCCCTATTCAAGATAATGACGTTAGGACCTGGAAACCTGATTTCTTGTTCCAGACGCATGCTCTCGCAAGAAGTAATTGCCATCAGAGAATTTGAGGTTTTGATTGTCCATCTCAAACCGATTAGTGGCGACTCCGTTTTAAAATTAACTTATAGGTTAAAAAACTTGGATCATTAAGTTGTGAATTGGTGGACTTGGGAGAGTCCGGGCTAAAATAGACATAGCCGAACCATTAGCCTCCGCAAGGCGCCCACCCCTGATCGGGCACTGAAAAAAAAAGAAGAGAGGTCGTGACAAAGATATAGGGGTCCAACTCCCATGAGAGCTGAATCCTCCTGTTTCTGTAGGAGTCCTCTACGTCTTTAAAGGTAGCAGCCTTATCTTTAACGACCTTGAGGAGATGCTTCTTCATGGCCGGAAGAGAAATTGGCTCCCCCCTTGAAGATAATATTGTTCCTATTCTTCCAAATGATGTGACATAGCGCACCAAAGGAAAAACGGGCAATACTTTTGTAGAACTCCTTCCTTGAGAGCAAAGAGATAGCCCAACTAAGAGTCTCCTCCCAAGTCCTGTTGGTCCTAGGGGTGAGCGGTTCCAAGTTCCGGTTCGGTTCCGTCTGGAACCTGGAACCTACCCGTGGGAGCCGAGAACTTGCAACCTACCCTGTCACAGGTTCCAGGGTCCAACAGGTTCTTTTATTTATTTATTTATTTATTTATTTATTTATTTTCAGATTTGAACTATAATATATGCGCACGTTACCAAAAAAAAAAAAATATAACGTACGCGCACGTTACCAAAAAAACTATAACATACGTGCATGTTAACAAAAACACTATAACGTATGCGCACGTTACCAAAAAAAAATATAATGTATGCACACGTTACCAAAAAAACTATAACGTGCACGCACGTTACAAAAAAAAAAAAATAACGTATGCGCACGTTACCAAAAAAAACTATAATGTACGCATATACTACACAGTAACTTTCCATATCTTAGCAAACATACCAATGCCAACTGTCAATAATTTGGACATACATAATTAAAACTAATAAAAAGTTTCCAAATAAGTTTCTAAAGAGATAAAAAACCAGAAGTGCCAACAAGATCTCAAATTTTCATCTACTCCATAGTGTGAACTCTGCAACATTTCCATGTGATTCCTTTGGCACAACAAAACCTTGCAAAGACATAAATACAAATCAATCAAAATCTTAGATAAAGATACAGAGAAAAAAAATCAATATCGATAATACTTCATGAAGCATGCCATTTTGCCCATCTAAAGGCTCCTAAATTTTTTGACAACATAGTTAAAAAATTCAATGTACATAAAAAGGAGCTTGCATTAAAATTACGACAAACAAAGTTTCTCATCAATAAGCCAACAAAAAACCTTGCTTGACTTCTCAACCGTTGGATCCATTGCAAGTGCGACACCACCAACTTTATTTATCGACCATAATCTTCGCATTAAGACCAACCATATCTGAAAAAAAGAGGAATAGATTAAATAAAATATTCACTTATCAGATATACAAAAAGAATTATAATATATAAAGATATAAACATTACTTACCCAACTCAAATTGTTCTGCGTTCTCAATACACTCTTCAACATCAAGCGGTACACGAGCAGCTCTCAACCAATCTTGAGTGCAAATCAAAGCTTCCACTACTTTTGGAGTTAAAGAACTCCGAAAGCCATCAAGCACACGACCCGATGTACTAAAAGTTGATTCTGAAGCAACGGTAATTACAGGAATTGACAAAATATCTCGAGCTATCAAGAAAATGATCTTATATTTTGAGCTATTAGCCTTCCACAAAATCAAAATGTCAATACCAAGATCCTTTTCATTTTTTTCTTGAAGATACTCATCAAGCTCGGACTTGTTGCCATCGCTCCCTTATTCATTTGAGTAAAAAAACATTTTCTTCCAAGCTTGGGCGTTATGCTTCTTTATTCCTTCGCTACCACTTGTATCGGTATTGGAATTTGAACTACTACTACTTGCACCCAAATTATAGCCACCAAAATCTTGATCACTTGAAGTAAGAGAAGATTGCTCATAAAATTCATACAAACGCTCTAATGTATCCTTCACCTTGTAATGCATCTCTTTAATTTTTGATTTATCATAATAAATTTATCCATACAAGAAACTCACATAATTTAATTTGGCTCTAGGATTTAACACAACCGCAATCAACACTATCATATTCACTTTATCCAAGCTTCCATAATATTTGTCAAATTTTTCTTTCATTTTCACACCCATATCTTGAAGCTTAAGATCCGAAGCATTGATCGCATTTTTCAAATTTCTATACAAAAGAGCTATCCCTTCAAAATAATCATTTGAAGTAACATATGAAGTCCCAGACATCTGATTGATGGCATCATAGAATATTTTGAGAAAATCCGAAAGAATAATAGCATTTTCCCAATCATCTTCACTAGGAGTTTCATAATTAAGCTCACTTACAAAAGATGCATCGTAATCTTCCATCATTTCAAAAGCTTTTTTGAACTTTATGGCGGTGTCTAACATGAGATAAGTGGAGTTTCATCTAGTGGCGATATCAAGAACTACCGAACCCTTATAAGTGATATTTTCTTTCTCAATGCAAGATTGAAATACTTGGGCTCTTGTGGGAGAACTCCTTACATATCTAACCACATTTCGAATACGTGCAATGGAGTCACGTACCATAGTTAAGCCATCTCTCACAATCAAATTTAATATATGAGCTGTACACCTCATGTGCAAAACACTACCATCTAATATCAACGACTTTTGTTTCGAAAGTTTATCCCTCAAATAGCTAACTGCAACATCATTCGAGCTAACATTATCCACGGTAATTGTCGACACTTTTTTTTTTTTCTATTCTCCACTCTTCAATGCATCCCTCCACCATTTTTCCAATCTCCTTACCCTTGTGACTATGCATCACCACAAAATTGATGATTCTTTTATACAACTTCCAATTTTCATCAATAAAATGTGCAGTGAGACACAAGTAATTCAGATTTTGATTGGAAGTCCATGTATCAGTCGTGAGTGCGATCCTAGAATTAATATTTCCAAAATAATTCTTCAAAGAAGTTCTTTCACATAAAAACAACTTCATGCAATCTTTTGCCACTGTGAAACATGATATATGTTTGAAGAGAAGTTGTAACTCACTAACATATTCACGAAATCCAACACGCTCAACCAAGGAAAAAGGTTGTTCATCAAGGATGATGAACCGAGTAAGCATTAGCCCACAACGTTCTTGATTAAATGCCCATGTTGATAAGACGCTACCACTACTAGAATCTCCTCCTCCCTTGCCAGCTATGTTGACATTACGTGGTACAAAAAATTTCTGTCTCTTATCTAGATTACGGGGAAACCTCTTGCATGTGGTCAAGTGCTTCTTCATTGCAGAAGTACCGTTAGCAACATGGTACTTAAGCATTGACCCACAATGAATGCACTTCACTTGATATATGTTTCCATTCTTATCACTAATTTTCGAATAATGATTCCAACATTCGGATGTATGTTTCTTATCATGGGAAAGATGAGAACCGGGTACCTTATTTGTGGCACTCGAAGTAGGGGGTGCCTCTTCTTCAATTTCATTGTTGGAAAACTCCCATTCCGTAATCGGAGTCATCTCTTCACGTCCCTCCACCTCCATTGACATGTTATCTTGATACATTAACTTCGCACTGCACAACAATAATAGAATATAATTAGAAATTTCAAAACAAATAGCAAACTAGAAAGTAGAAATAAAACACCACTAGAACAATAATGTCTAGAGGTAAAAGTTTTGAAAACAATTTCGATTAAACCCTTAAATAAACTCAGAAAATTCTGAAATTTGGACACGTTATATTTAAGACCTAGAGGTACAAGTTTCATGAAGAAATCGTAGTCCAATTCGGCTTGGATTAAAAGATAAAATCGATTTACTTTTCCTATTCTCTACTTGCGCAGTTTTGGAAACATTTTTGGTTAAATAGGCAAATGAACTAAAAAAATTACGAAATTTAAATATGTTGTAGGGAAGACATGAAGAGAGATATTTCATGCAGAACATATTTCCAAAAGAACCTCATAAAAAATGATATAGTCCACGCATTGCAACTTACAAGATCTGAACACATCAGATTGCACAGTTTTAGAAACATTTCCGATTAAATACCCAAATGACCTTCAAAAATTATGAAATTTGACTATGTGATAGCCAACACCATAAGGTAGATACTTCATGAAAACATTGAAGTCAAATTCGTCCTAGATAATTAAATATGGACGGTTAAAATCCCTGTTCGTACTACCATAATTCCAGATCTAACCATCTCCAAAGGACCACGATTTCACCTACCTATTCTTTTTTTTTTCTCTAAATTTTTGATATGTTGTTCCTCAGGATGTCCTTTACAACTTTTGTTAAGAAACTGAAGTGAAATTTCGACAAAAAGGTTGCCTTACAGTCCATGCATTCATCAAGGGTCGGTCCCAAAATCTCCAGATCCAGTCTTTCCAAAGAATAACGATTTCACCCACTTATACTTGTTAGTTTTGTCCCAAATTTGAGTATGTTATAGTCCAAGAAGTCCTTTACAACTTTTATTTAGAGGCCGAAGCCAAAATTTAACTAGAACATTACATACAACTCACTAGAACATCGAAGGTCGAGCTGTTTTTCTCAAGAACAGTACACTAGACTAGAGCACCACTCCCACCTTAGTGGATCATCTTTTTCGTTTTTCCTTACTTTGCATTAAAACCCTAGTATGATTAGTACAACACTAGGATCAGAACGAATGAAGACCAAATTGAAACCAGGATGAGACCAAAAGAAATAAAAAATAAAAAAAGGGAACAGAGACACAAAAAAAAAAAAAACACAGCTGCTCTACCTTTCCTATTCACAACTTGCAGAGATGGGTGGTGCGGTGCGGAGATGGCCGGTGGCGCGGAGATGGCCGGCGGCGCGGAGACGTGGCGGTGCGGCGCGGAGATGGGCGGTGCGGCGACTGGGCGAGTTTGAGAGAGAGAGAGAGGGGGCGGCTACGGGCGACTGGGCGTCGTGGGCGAGTCTGAGAGAGAGAGGGAGGGGGCAGCTATGGGCGACGGCTACGGGCGACTGGGCGAGTCTGAGAGAGAGAGAGAGGTGACGGCTACGGGCGGGGGCGATTGGGCGATTCTGATTCTTGAGAGAGAGAGAGAGAGAGAGAGAGAGAGGCATCCGCAAGCCCTAAGTAACCGGTTCCGGTTCCGGTTCCCAGAAAAAAGGAACCGGAACCGGAACCGGTCCCCCTTGGAACCGGGAACCGAACCGGACCCTCCTTTGGTTCGGTTTCGGTTCCTGGGTAACCCGGGAACCGCGCTCAGCCTTAGTTAGTCCAGGGAAGATTGCACCTAGTAGCCCAAAAGAAAGCAATACTCGAAGTAATGTGACACCCAAAAAAGAGGTGATCGATAGAATCAGGCACCTCGTTGCAAAAAGGGCAGGAAGCAGCGTCAATCCTACCATGAGACATGAGAAGAGACTGTGTAGGCAGCCTTCGTTTGGTGATGAGCCAAAGGTTGAGTTGGTATCGAGGCAGGATAGCATTGCTCCAGATGAATCGATGCTAGCTGACTCTCTCATTCTTCTGCCTTATGGTCTCCTAAGCCGAGGCAACCGAGAACACACTCGTGGAGTTCTCCCTCCAACCGAAACATTCCTCATCATTTCTCTCCTCTTCTTCTTTCTAAAAGTACAAGAAGCGGCTTATGATTGCCCTTTATTGGTTTTTTTTTTACATTTGCAAAAGCCAATTATTTGTTTAGTTCTCTTGCCTGGTTTCACATGTTTTTTCTCGTCATTATCAATATTTCCTTATTCTTCTTCTTCCTTTTTTTTTGAATAGCACTTGACATTCTTTTGCTAATTTAAAATTACAATTATGTAGGATGAGTACATGAAATTAGGCACAATGGAGTCCCAGTTGCATAGTTTGATCAAGCGTCCTTCTCCTAATAATCGAAATCTCGTCAATCCTAACTCAACCATAACAATGATTCCACCTCCTGGATTGTCACATAATGGGAGTTCGACCATGATGGCAACACCTTTAGTGGATGCACCTATGAGTAATATGGCTGGCAGTAGCGGCAGACAGCCAACGAATGCAAATGCAAGAAACCCTACATCAAGTGCTGTCATGCCAACACAGGAAGCCTTATCGGAAGCCTTATGTCAACTTGAATTGTAAATGAACATTTTCTTTCAGGTGTAGGCCTTATGCAGGATGTTTTGTTATGTTTTGAAAGTTGGGGTATAATTTGAATGATTTTTTTTTCCTGTTTCCTAGTATATCAATGAAGATATAAACACCCATGCACTTTCATTTAGAAGAAACTACATAGGCTTCAAACAGGATTTACTGGCGCTGATGATTAAACATTCACTTGGAACTTCGACGAGAAAAGGATGAGAATGCAAAACGGTAGGGGATTCATTCACATTTCAGAAAATGTTACAGCTAGAATATTCAACCTGTCATTCCCTATGACAACAAAAAGAAGCACAACATACGACATACGACATACCTAACCTATGAACTTAGCATGTAAAAATGAATCACATGAAGTACCCGAGCTACTAGAGATTTTTCTAGCGATCAAACATACTTGCTCTTGGAGTATATCCAGCATCAGATGAATTGCCATCTCTGCACATGATGCTGCATTTCCCATGACGTCACCCGGAATTCTAGCTACTTTTATTCCATTTTTGGTGGCAGCATTGATATCAACACCTTCATGAAGATGTAAACAATGGGTACTAAATTCAGTTAAAAGCTAATAGAACATAGTAATAATACTGACAAATAAGCCAAAATCACCCCACCTGACATACACAAGCAGGCAGGGGTAGACACCATCTAGACCAACACCAAATTGTATTAAAAGGTTCAATTGTTTTGCTTGAGCTATAGTATCTGACTTGAGGTGCTTGTTCTTCACCATCTCCTATAACATGATGCACATCATCAAGGGCTACCTAATCGACCTAACAAATTGGAAAATGGATGAATGGATGATCTTCAAGGTGCAGTTAGAGACAAATTTGGAAACATATGAAACAATAAGTCCTTAACTGCCCATCAATTGAAGCACACTAATTAACGAGCATATATTTACATTTAAACATAAGACCAAACCGAATGTGCAAAGTTGAAGATGCTCTTTTATTCCTAGTCTGTAATTTATCCAAAGGCATGTGCTGGCGACAATGGGATTGTTTCAACAAGTTTAAGTAGGACCCCCAACAAGAGCAGATTGGCTTTTATTTCAGCCAAGTAAAAAATTTCATCACCTACATCAGTGTCTCAAAGTATACAATTCTACTATGTTACAATGATCAAAGGCAGAAATGGGATATCACTTCCAGTGCAGTAGGTAGTTGAAATCTGGCTCTACCAATGGACGCGAAAATAATTGGACGGCATCGAGACCTCAGAGGTTATGCAATCAAAATCCCTTCATACCGCTCAAAACACATCCAGCTAACTCCATCAACCACTTCCAAATGAAGAAAGAGCAACATTAAGCATTTCCCTCCACTTCCTTTGAGCTTGTGAAGCTGTAACTCTTGCTATAGAGATGGGGAGAGAGAGAGAGAGAGAGAGAGAGAGAGAGAGAGATAAAGAGAGAGGGAGGGAGGGAGGGTAGGGACGTTAACGTACTTGCAACTGGGGATTGGTGAGGTAGAGAATGAGACGGAGTTTGCAGCCTCCAATCTACACCTCCCTTTCCTCCTCAATAATTGCTGCAGATGGGATTTGTTGAATCACATCATAGTTTTTCCACAGTGGTCTGCCAAGTCTCTCAAAAGGCAAAAGGTTTGCATAGACTGTGTCACTGAGCACAACTCTTCCTTTGGAAAAGTATCCTATCCGATGAATTAATCATCTATGAATCATTCACTCGTTACACCACGTGACAAAAATGATGTGACATATTTCATCTGTATGAATCCCATCTTATTCAACTGTCACTTGAATGTAATGAAAATCCCACAACTCATCACGACATTAGGTGCATATTCATGCTGTGGCATTGGAGAAAAAGCATATTCTCGTCGTCCTCCAACTTACATCGAAACCTTTTTTCGCGAGTATGAAGGTTTTTCGACTGGAGCTCAATAGGTAGGATTATAACATCAGGACGATCGATCTACTTTAACACCATCCAACCCCCATGGCCTGTCCTCAATTCTTCAGTAGCGCGATGTGGTTCATGATCATTCATACCCAGCAGCACTTTTTCTTCTACTGCATGTTCCCCAATATCAACTTAGTGAGAATCGAATACCAGTGATTTTCCAGTTCCCAGCACTTTGTATTTCCTAAGAAATTTATTTGCCAAGACTTTCCTGCTAGCATCATAAAGTGGGACCTATAAAGAAGGGGTGCTTAGGGCCTTATAACTTTTTTGGGTAGTGAAATGCACTTGAATTAGTGTGATGCTTGGGTCACATTATGAACCATTGTCTGAAAAACAAATGAAGTGATCCATGTTGGATCAGCAAACAAAGTAGCCAGCCCAGTTTAATTTAAAGAACAGTGGCTTAAGGATGAAAACATCCTTAAAAGTGCTTCGGAATGACTTGCCTCCCTAAGGATCCGCGAACTTCAAGCTGCAAAAAACCATCATGGTATTTCTTGGCCTTTTGAGTTACTTGTGTGGTGTACAAAACCTGCTATTCTACATGACAGGGAATTGTCATTCTCCAAGTAGGACATGCTTAGTTAAACTAACACAAAAATAAAGGAAGGACACTGCCCGCAAAAGAACATTCCCACTCTCATGTGTGTCAGAAACAACTCAAGAAAAATAATGAATCTGTTATTGAATTCGTTATTTCCATAGCCTCAAGCTAAAAGGAGGCAGTAAATACACAGAATTATCAAGAATGTAGTTGGCTGGTTAATGAAAACTTCATTAGAAAATCTATCAGCAAGTAGAATGAACAACTGGCTAAGTAATGAAAACTTCATAAGAAAATGTAAGCATAAAGGAATATCTTGAGGAATCCATGTAACTTGGTTCATTGCCCTCCTGTTTTGCATGAAGTTCTCATAGTTATGAGTCATTCTTAAGTACCTAGAGCACAGTGCTAGAGCTAGGATAATCTCAAGAATGTAACCGGTCAGGGTGAATTGTGGATATTCCAAATGAATGGACACACTCAGACCTTCTGTGAAGCACAAAGCTGAAAACTCAATAGATAGTTTTGTATTTTCGGTGAAGCTTTTATGTATTATGAAACAAAATCTGACCTTTTACCTCTAATATTCTGGCATCTAATATACTCACCTTTGCCCCATTCTGATGCATCTGGCCATTTTTTTTTCCTTCTGAAAGAGTACCAATGAAATACATGCTTCATTGCATCACAAACAGAATCGGGTAATTATTGTAGATCATGCAAGACATGAAGAGAAGGGAATCATGCTCCTGAACAGAAAAGAAAGAGATAACATGGATAACAATGATGATTTTCAATTGTCGACTCTCTTTAACTGGTCAATGAAGAAAGTATTAACTTCAAATAAAAACAACGAATTGATTCATGGCATCTGCAAGTTCAAGGCCTTGTGGGAATCATCCCACATCTCATGAACATCCCTTGGACTTGCATCCTTAAAGCTCCGAATCACAATTTGCTTGCAATATCATTTTGGTAAGTATGGAGTATCACCTAATTACATCAATTGCAGAGCACCTGAATGATAGGGTCCATGGGATATAAACAATGAGGGAGACAATGTTAACAATCTCTTGGAAGATTAAGACTTTAGGCTAGGAGGTAAGGCAAATTACCTTCATATAAAGAGTAAACAGGAAAAATAAACACTTTATAGAACACCAGGAAATGGATCAAACTGAACTGTATTCCAGGTACCTTTTAAAGCAGATTTAACATTAGTAACATTATGCTGCTGCTTTTGCATATTAATTTTTTAAGAGAATTGAAACTGTTTCCACATGCATTTAGATCCCTCAAAGATTCATCGTTTGCTTCACTGTTGCCATGTTCAACCAAATGACCAGGAAATTCCATCATCTCCCCAGGGCTTACTTCTTCAGCTTTGTTCAGGAACCTGCCATCTAAATGTTTCTAACTCATGTCATACAAGAAAACCTGGTAAAAGACCTAAATAAGTTTTCAATCATCTGAGCCATATTTATCCTGACAAATTTTTTTCACTAATCTGCTGAGAAAGGTATATTTCATGAAGAGGAAAACAAACTCATAAAGGAAGGAAGAGCTGAAATTTAATCCAGCAACAAGATAACTGGTATTATTTAAGGGTAAAAATCAGAAGGAGATGTAGACTGTAGAGCTTTACCTGCCTAGTCATTGATCCACTGCTTGTACAACGTAAGGGGCCATCATGATATTTCTGACTTTTGAGTTAATTGAGTTGTATACAAGGTGTGCCAATCTACATCAAAAGCATAACTGCATAGAGAACATCGAGACCAGTTTTCTGAGGGAAGTTTGGATATATCCTAAAAAGCTCCAGTGATTTTCAAGAGAAGCCACAAAAATATATGAAACCACCTTGATTGAGAAGATTTGATGTACAAAGCATCAGAGTTGAGAGAATCTTTATTGACCTTGCAAAGACTCTGTATATTATATAAAGATGTCCAGAAACTGTTCCCCAAAGAAAATCAAGAACGGATTCACAATCCAGGAGATACATCAAGAGAAAGACATGACCTGGCATGGGCATAGATGAGTCAGCAAAAATCCGAACTCACCTGTTATACTCAATGTCCTTGAGTTCGACTCGCCTGCAATATGCCATACCTGTTCATTTCATTCTTTTTGAATTCTGGAAATCGAAAAACAAAAGAAAATGCATGCTAAGTTGTTGTAACCAGCATTTACATGCAATTAAGAGAGTTAGATTATGTTGGATTTCATTGCCAACCTCTAATAATTTTCTGCGATGGGCTGAGGCTGATTGTCTGCTGTTTATCCTTCTCCACTTTGGTCTTCTCATTTTCTTAAAACATATGTGAAGTGGATTATACAATAACACCAGTAGATGATCACAACATTACGAATGTACAAGAATGAGTTGTCAAATATCAAACCAATAGAGACACCAGCATGAAGAACAGACAATACCGGTGCTATCAGATACGTTCACGGACTTGTTTCTGTGAAGCGAAGTTGTTTGCTTAGGAACTTTCTTTGCTCGGCCGTGAATATAAGTATCATTAAGAGGCTTTTGCCCTCCTTCAGGCTCTCCAACGTCAACCAAATAAGCACTGACGTCAGTGTCTCGCCGGAACAAACAACTTCGTCATTCTTCAAGATCCTGCATTCCAACATCTGCTCGCTGTCGTCATACAGCATGACCTGTCGAATAATCCAACCATCAATTACGGCGTGGCCTAGTCCACTTAGAACACGCTCAATCACAGGGAGCACAACGACCGAAACCACAGAAACAGAAACAATCGAAATCCTAAGCGGCGTCAAGCTGTCGCTATCCAGTCTGATCAAGCCCGCTAAATTCGGGGAATCGATTGGCACTGCAGTTTCGACATGGACTAGCCAATCAAACCGAATCATGTCCGACGCCAATCCAAGGTAACTGAAATTGCCGATCGAATTGAGTAGGACATGAATGGCAGAGGAGATCAGTAGAGAGAGAGAGAGAGGGAAAACACCTTGGCGCCTTGGCGGTGGAGGAGTGGAGAGAAAGGAAGCCATTGCTATAGTGGAATCGAATCTATGCACGGTTGGTGAGATCAATTGAATAGGCCAACTAGGGTTGCTATTGTCCAGTTCACCCAACTTTTAGCTCAGTAGGGTTGAAGAAGTTGTCGCGCCAGCGGCGGGCTTCTGCATACTCTTTGATTGTTGGTATTCGAAGGTCACGGCATAGAGAATTGTTTGTCCTTTCCGTTATTTATTCCTAAACTCTAGATGGAGCTCTGCAACCATGTGGTTTCGCCTTCTACATTTGCTGCATAAAGCTTCCAGGACTGAGAAGGGATCAATGTTTCTGGGGTTTGCAACTTCATAGAGTCTTGCATGATCCATGATTTAGCCGGCAAAATCATAGCTAAATGCTGTTACCCCTCTCTGTTTGATGTTCCTCCGACTGGGAAAGAACGAAGAAAGTCACCATTAATTTGCTCAATTTGTACTTATGACGGATCGGGGAAAGAGCAAGGAGGAGAGATTTAATGGGTGGGGGATTCAACAATGGTTCCACCTCTTCAAAATGATGGTGCGATGATGAATTGACTCATTGCTGTTGGGTTGCGACAACCATGGTCAGATCTCATTATTCGTATGATGATGTAATGAACAAATGTCTGACAAGGAATTCCCAGCCACTCATCTGTTTCCAATTTCTTAAGACATTTTTGTCGTGTTTATTCCATTGTTTTCTAAATTATCGTTGCCTTTTTGTTGTTTCCCTGCAAGTAGGCCGCCCCACGCGTTTTGTTTCCATCTTATCCTGTAGCCTTTGCTTGATCTCCTATCTTGATGACGGTACTGCAAAAAAGTTAACGGATGCAGAGATTTTGCCACCTCACTTTTAATGGGATTTACGTGATCTATAGCAAAACCTCACTATGGTTGGATTTGCATGCGCAGTGGACGACCAACGAATCCTTGAGACATAGATAGAAAATGTAGTACATAAGTTAGAGCTGGCCTATATTAGATTAAATGTCAATCAGTTAGTGAATGGATTGTCGTAGACCCGCATCTTCTGACTTCTTAAAAGAGTCCATTTATGACTATCATTTTGCATAATCGAATCCGGAAAAAAATAAATTATCTGGCGAGTGCAAGAGTTAGGACTGCGATAGATTGACCTTGTGTAGGCTGATGAATGAGATCAGTCCATCCTTGAGTTATACACCACGCCTGACAAACTTTGCTGAAGAATTAGACTGAATTCATCAGCGAACAAATTAGATGGAACTCCCAGAGACTTTAATGGTGATACCATTATAAGTCACCAGCCCTACATGATTTTTATGTGGGCAAATAGTAGCTTTTATTTTAAATGACCTGTGTCCCTTTTTTTTTTTTATATAATTTTTTTTTGTCTTAATGTAGTGGGGTTCAATTGATGAAAAGACTTGTTCTAACATCAAGCGACAACTTATGTATGTTGGCTCTGTAGAGAATTGATTTATTGTGCAGTACCAAATGTCACACCGACACAATATCTTTCACAAAAGAAGAAGGTTAATGTTTCCCCTTGTGTTACCCAATCAAGATGAGATATTACCCTTGATCCTTGCATGTAATTGTAACACTTCTTATGTGTTATGCCTTGCGTAGATACAGGGGATGATATAACTCATAAGCCAAATAAACGGGAGTGGTGATTGGATTGATGAGAATCTACCTTTTATGTCTGATTTGTAAAAGTTTAAATTATTTGATGGAAGAAAATGCTCGTACACGAGACTTATGGGCAAAAACAGTGACTTAAAATTATTGGGATTTTACTGTTATTGGATGTTTAGCTTTGCTGGTAGATGTGCACTACTTTCAGGACTTATTCCCAACAGACTCAGTGCCTCTCTTGTCCTTGTTACTACAGTGTAGCCTTCATCATACGCCAATTATTACTCTCCCCCATAGGGACACTCAAACAAGCTTGTGACAAAAGTAAGAGGCACAAATTGCACAAACAATTATCTATAGCCCGTCTTCAGCAAGAGTCATCACTGCCTCACTATGAAACTTGGCGGTGACACATCTTTGCAACATGCTCTTTTTGCCCTCTCTCCCTCTCTCAATATTTAAGGTGAAGATCACCAATTCTGATCATGGCCTTTCGAATATCTTTCTTTTCTTTTCCTTACCAAGGAATGTTAGTGAGCTGAAACTAGGCTTGGGACTGTGTTGTTGTAGAGGAAAGGGAAAAGAGCAGGTAATGTCAGCTTCATATTCGTTGCATATGCTTTTTGCTCTTCTACTGAGAAGTTTTCTCTATTTCTTTTTGGACTTGTGATTCCGCAATGCTCTCCGTGATCCGTGAATTGACAAAACAAGAAGACAAGTTTGCCTAAGTTGGCAAGAACTATTGTCTTCAGCAAATGAAGAACTCCGTGAGCATTGCAATATCTCTGGATCTTAGCCTTGGCTTTGTTGGAAGGAAATGGTTGAGATAAGAATAGGGAAGAACATCAAGAAGAAGAAAATACGTTTTCATAATTTGGCAGGACGGTGAAAGAGAATAGTGAAGGAAAATTTTCTCATGGTTAGAAAGAAAATTAGAACTAGGACAAGACAATGTCTTGAAAATGGATAATGACAGTCAGTGCTCGAGGATGTGAATTTGAATCTGATTGCCTCATCTTTATTGTAACAGGTGAAAATTGTCACGCCCCGATCTTCAGGCACGCGCCCATCCCTCACCTAGGTCGATTAAAAATTTGCGATATCCCAGGACGTACCGCCGACCCTTTTTATTTTCATATGCACATGCGGAAGCAATTAAAAATCCCCGGACAATAAAACATTGGGATAGAATAGCAGGACTAAATTTCAAACCTTCACTCTTATGAACAAGGTGAACTATTAAATTTAATTCACATTAAACCAGTTTAAAAACAAGGTCTACAAACAGAATTGGGGTTCTACGAGCTACGGTCCCCGCCATCCTCTTCATCATCCTCCATACTCCAACTGGAGTCTTCAGCAGACTGCACCAAACTTTCGAGATCTTCAAAATCCAAGTCTACTGCATCTAGGGACCTGAAATGGTTATTCAATAACCAATGAGACAACGTCTCAGCAAGTTTTACCCCTTAAGACCCAATTAGTAAACTAATACATCTTAGGGTTGCCTATGCACAACATGAGTCAGAGGACTTACTTTGGCCTCAGATTCCACCTGCATATTAGCACAGTTCAATAGGCACCCTAGCAATCACATTAAAGATCGATATCTCGATCAATCGACCTAGTCGATTACAAGTAGACAAGACCACTGATCGGTCATTTCCATTCAATCAACCAATTCATAACATCATATCAAAGCAATGATCAATCGACCTAGTCGATTTCATATCAATCAGACCATACATTCCCCACAATGGAATATTCAGTCGTCGAGCCTACATGAATACCTCAAGATGACATCCCAAGTCCCCGAGTTCACGTGCTCCTTTTCCAAGACGACATACTTACTCACTGGGCCCACGTGCATTCTCTCAGGCGATCCTTTTCGCCAAGGTGATGCATCGATTCACCGAGCCACGTGCCCTTTTTACGATGCCCAGGCCCACGTGCCTTCTCTTAGGTGCTAACTCACCAAAGTGATGCATCAATTCATCGAGCCCACGTGCCGATTTTATGATGCCATACTCTGTCACCGAACCACGTGCATTCTCCAGGAGGACATACTGAGTCTCCGAGCCACGTGCATTCTCTAAGGCGACCTCTTAGCCAAGATGACATATTCAACCATTGAACTCACGTGCATTCTCTAGGTGATATCCCATTTCACCGAGCCCATGTATCTTCTTTCAGGTGATTACCAACTTACTTTCAATACCGACAATCAATACCCAACGCGATTTCTCAATCAAATAATTAACAACAACCATTTAAGAATATATTCTAAAATTTCACATTTAATTCAATTTGGCATGATTCAAAGCTCAAATAAATAAACGGATTGCACCACGACAATCAAGACAAAATTAAATCACCACCATCCTGGTTGAATTTCGAAAAAATAAATAATTAAATAATTAATTTAAAAAAAATAAATAAATATTAAAAATCCAATTAGACTTAGGATGCCTAATTAGAACCCGAATGGGGTCGGGAAAACCCTGAGATGTGTTCAATAAATAATAGAGGCTCTCTACTTGCTAATGACTATGTCTAACCACCTAACATGAATCATTAAGTCACTAATTTAATTGTTCTAAACTAACATAACCACCTAATTGCACTTAATTAAATCTAATCAACCCTTAGGCATAATTAGCAAAATAAGAAAGCATTAGTGAGTAAAACTCACTTGAGACCAAAATGCTAAGCTGGGCTCAAATGGGCTTCAAGTTGCGGACTGGGCTTCAATTGCTATGCTGGAAATTGGGCCTCAAAATTTCAGTTGATGGGCTGCTGGACTGGGCTTGACCAATTAATTCACTTGGACTGGACTGGGCTTGAAGACTACAGGAGATGGGCCTTAATAAAATTCTGCTGATGGGCTGCTGCTGGTGAAATTCAACTGGGCTGACTTGCGGCCCAAATGGGCTGAACAAACTGCAACTAGAAGCTGGCTGTTCGGTGGGCTGCTTGTTGGATAGCTGCGAATTGGGCCGAAACAAACTGAGGCGAAGGTGGACTGGAGTGTGTGGGCTTGCTGAAAGATTGGTGGGCTGGCGCTCGTAGGGGCTTCGTGCGTCGCTGCTGAAGACGCTGCCGACAAGCTCGCTGGTGTCGCTAGGTCTTCGATTCGGCTGAAGAAGACCACGCGGGCAGCTGGCTTGCGTCCACGAATTTGCTGGCAGCAGAGAGTCAACACGGCTGGCTTTCGGTGGATCTCGTGGACGAAGATATGGGTTTTTCCTTGGTTGAATCGATGGTCTTCCGTGGGCGTTGGAGTTGACTGGCAAGTGGCTTCGGTGGACGGCAGAATTCGGTGGACTCGTGCGGCTTCACTTCGGTCTTCAACTCAGCTGTGTTGACCGAAACAAGAGAGGATGCAGCCAAGTTGCAGCCTGGGGGAAAAAGCGACCAACGAAGATGGAGCGCTGGCGGAGCAGAGATGGAGCAACTTCGGTAGAGGAGAGGACACGAAGCAGCAGGCTTCGCGTGGAATTGCTGCAGGTCTTCGATGCTGGGGTTGGACCGAATGGGCATCAACACGAAGCACAAAGTAGCTTCGATTTTGGCGAGAGGAAAATGAAGGCGGCCAAAGACTTTGAAGCTTGAAGACGTATTGAGAGTGAGGCAGTGTCCGGACGTGTGATGAAGGGATGCCAGCTAAGAGGAGGGTGAACTTAGATAATCTTTAGCCATTACATTGAATGCTTTGGCCCTGCAAACCCACAATGCAATCCTCTTTGTTTCCCCCAATCATTTTCAAGCTTATCATCTCACAAATAAACTAATTTAAAGTCCAAAATTGCTGCCCTCATCCAATCATACGAATTTCACCATTTGAACTTCAATTCTTCATCAAATTTTCCAAATTTGATGTCCATTGTTGTAGTAGAAAATGTCTTACTATTTCTACAAGTCATACCAAAGGCTTTCGGCTTGAAGTCAAACTCGCTTAAATTTGGTCCTTACGAATTTCTATTAATTTTCCGCGACGTCCGAACGATTTTCTGTGAAAATCCTGGAATCTCCGAAAAATCTTTTGAGACTGATTCAACGTTTCTAGAATTTATTGTGAATGAAAGGACTTTCAATTTCTGAAATCGAACTCGAATTCACGGTTAATTTTCATTCGACGCGTTTTTAGCGTGACCTAGGCCACTAGGTAACTTTCAGGCATTTTTAGTGCAAATGACCCGTGGTTGATTTTCTTCAAGCTACAATGAATCCACTTGACTCATTGACGACTCTTAATTGTCGTGAAAATCTCGAGGATTCAAATACGGACACAGGGTACCAAAACAATAAGAAAATCAGTCTAGTGCCAATCAACGAGAATTTTTTAATTTAGTGGTGTCACCCATGATTAGCCACATATCTCACTTGAACCGACCTATCTATGATCTCTAATCGATTTTATACTATACCGCAATGGCCTCTAAAGATAGACACGGTCGAGAAGCCGATCCCTAGTTGAATTCTCAAGTCTATTTGCCTAAAAATCCTTATTGTTTTCCCCAACTAACCTAGTTATCTCTAGAGTGATCAGCTCTGAGAACAACCCTATAAGCGCGTCAATGAAATGCCCGATTTATTTAGTGGAAAGCAGAGTTGAAAATCTGGGATGTCACAAAAATACTTTAAACTTTGGTATGATGGATGCTTCCCAATTACCTTCTTCAGTTTCCGCTCCTCAGGAAGCTTCACATTATGATGAGCTCTCCATGAAACAGAGTTTCAACTTTTCAGATAGCTTGAAGGTACTTTGTATATATGGGTTTACCTTAAAATTCGATTGATGTTTCCTTATGTTCACGTTTATCCATTTTTTCTATTTGTCTGTGTTTACGAACAAGTTATTTTTCTCTACTTTTTTCGCCTATTAGATCAAATTCCTCACGATCTAGTTTACATTCAAATTTTAAGGTGAAAAGGTTTGCATCTATCTTGCCTGCTAATTGTAGCCTTTTTCACTAATCAGGACTTGAAGCATCTTAGAAAGCAGTTATACTCGGCAGCTGATTATTTTGAATTGTCTTACAACACACATGATCAGAAACAAATGTGAGATAGATGGGGTTTCACTTCATTGTTGTGTACTAGGTTGAGCATCCCGTTGCACATTTGTCAAATGACCTTGACAAAATTGCAGAGTGATGAACACATTGAAGGATTATGTGACGAGAGCTTTCATAAACATTGTGGATCACTTGGGCTTCATGACTTATAAGGTCAACTGTCTCTTGGATGACAATATTGAGGAGGCATCCGCAATTGAGCTTAGATTCTCTTGTGTTCGATAGGTGTGCTATATATGGACTTGTATACCCCCTGAATTGCCATGTGTAGGGTCTAACAAATTGCAACTCACTAGGAAGCATTAAGTTTTTGAAAATCTGAAATTACTCCAGATAACTCCATGTCGTGCTGGAGTATTTCACATTGTAATAGAAGAGCAAAAGATATTTTAAATAGCAAAACCTATCCCACTTCAATGATAATGTGGAATGATGCATAGAGAACAACTATCTTTGGTACCATTCACTTTTTTCTCACAAATAATGAATATAATTTTCAACCTTGTCTATTTGTTTTAGAGACTACGAATGTGTGAGATGTTCATAGACCATGGAGGCCTTTCTCAGCAGTCACTAGCAATAAGAACTCCAAAGCACCACATGCAATATATCTTACCAGGCATGCTTCCATTGACAAGATTTGTCATTGGTTAATTAAGACCAAAAGTTTGCAGTTGGCTTATGCTTAAGAACTTTCTTTTAGTTTCAAAATCTAAAGATGGTGGAGATAGCAAGAATCTGCGATACTGCATGATAAATGGAGTAAATGGCGAAATGCCTGCAGGTAATGTATGACTCTTTTTCTAGTCTAGCTGCCACTATGCACATTGCAAGGAACAAGATTGGACTATGTCACGACCTACCCTCAGGGGGAGGGAGCAGGTTTAGGGGTATTGCCTAAAGGACAGGCCTGAAGCCCATGACTAGGCACGGGCTCTCCCAAGCCCATACCCCGCAAGACGTTAGGATATTCTTAAGGAATTTTGCACAAAAGGAGTCGCCACTAGCCTATTGGGTTCGGCTAGAAACCAAGTGAGGCATAAGAGTGTGCCTCACTTCCTACGCAACCAGAGAATCTAGGGTCGGGGACTTGATTATACTAATTAACCAATTAGTGTCCTTTCGGTACCTAATCTTGTTCATTTTAACAAAATGATGTTTGACAGGCAGTTTTGATTGATTTTATACTTATCCACTAACATGTGAGGTGATCATGCATGTGCGTAATCATTAAAGTAACAATCATAGTCATCAAGATCCTAATTACATTAAAATTAAACACGTGCAATTAAACATAGACAAATATGCAATTTAAACATACGATATAATCAAAAGACGAGCTAATAAAGGTCTAAATATATTAAAAGGAAAAACATGGCAATTCCTAACCAAACCCTACATTTTTTAAATTTCGAAATTATTTTTTAAATTATTTTTTAATTTTTTTAAATTTTTTAAAGAATTTTTTTAAAGAATTTTTTTAACTTTTTTTAATTTTTTTTATTAATTAATTTTTGATAAAAAAAGTAAACCAGGTTGGGTTCGGTTCAACCCGACCCGGTCAACACGGATCGGGTCCAAATAGGGGGCCGGTCGAACCGGCTTGACCAGCCTTGGTCGGGCCTTTCTTTGGTTCGAATTGGGCCCAACCAGCGGACCCAATCTGGTCCAATCTATTTTATTTTAAAAATGAAGCCCACAACTCCCTAAGTCCACAAGTTCTTAAATACCTAAGCCCGCAAGCAAAAACAAACCAAGCCTGACCTAGGTATGCCCAGCCCAATACGCCAAAAATCCTGCCCGGTTGATTGGACTAGGCTCGGCTCGTGCGACCCCGTTCGTGGCTGAAACCCTAGGGTTTCTTCGCGGTGCCAAGAGGGATGGCGGAGACGTCGACGTCTCGGCGGCGGAGACGTGGTGGGTGGCGGACGGTGGCAGTAGTAGCAAGAAGGCGGCGGTTTGGCGACGGTCAGCAAGCAGCTCGTTGGGACGGAGGGCGGCAGTGGTTCGAACGGCGACGGGCAGGAGGTTTGATGTGGCGACGACAGAGGTCTGATGTGGCGACGGTTTCGGGCTTCCCCGATTTCTCTTTCTCCGTCTGCTCCTGCTGGATCTGACTCTTCCACGTGGTGCCTTTGCTTCAGATTTGGTTTTTAGGGGACAATGGCGGTCAGCGTTGGTCGAACGGCAACGGCGGTGGCTTGGCTCGAACGGAAGATGGAGGGCGACGGCTCGACTAGAACAGCGTCAGGTTGAAGCGGGGAGGAGGGCGAGTAGCGGCGTCGGGTTGCTGGTCTGAGCGACACGGGAGGAGCAGCAGGCAAGGAGTAGAAGACAGCTTCGCTTGGAGGAGGCTCGGAGCAGATCTGTTGGGCATCGGAGTAGAGGACCCAGCAGCAGGGGGTCTTGACGAGAGGCGGGGCTTCGGGCTTGCAGGAGTCTTGGCGGCGCGGCGAGGGGCTTGGCAAACAGGGGATTTGCAAGTCGAAGGCGAGGCAGAGTAGAAGCGGGTCGACGCTGGGCGGTCACAGACGCGAGGCAGCTCAAACGGCTTCGGGCTGGAAGGGTGGCGTCTCGGACGACGACGGGCAGGAGGGCGGTGGTGATGCGGGTGGCAGGTGTCGGTCGAGCGGCAGTGGCGGCGGCGATGCCGCCGTCGCCGCCCTTCCTTCTGATTTTCCTTTTTTTTTTTTTTTCTCTTTGCTTTCTAGTTGCTCCTCCCTGGAGCTCCCTTTCCCTTTCTCTGTTCTCTCTCTCTCTGTCTGGTCTTCCCTCCTCTGGCTGGCTCTCTCCTCCCTTTTCTCTCCGTTCTCTCACTGTGCTTTTTTTTTCCTCCTTGCAGGTCTCCCCCCTTTTTTGTTCCCTCTCGAACTCGCCTCCTCTTTTGGTTGTTAGGGTTTCACCGAAGATGGAGGGAGAAAGCGGCATGGGCTGGGCCAAGGCGAGATCTCGCTCGGCCCCTTCCATGTCTGTTTTTTTTTTTCTTTTTTTGTTTATTTTGTTGTTTCTTCTTTTTTTGTTTTTTTTTTGTTTTTGTGACTAATTCCTAATCTTGTACATAATAAAATTGTAAAATTTAGGTGTCAACGAGACTACTAGATATTAAAAGTTCACGAGTCACAGAATGATATCAAATGCTACTATTGACGTACTAATAGCTTTTTTTCTTTCCAAAGACATATATTCGAGAAATATAGAGACTCTTGTATCATTTGTGTTGCGATAGGGCGAGCGATTGAACAATAAAATAGACAAAAAAAGAAAATAAATCGGACACTTGATTTACGTGGTTCAGTCTTAAAGACCTACGTCCACGGGGAGAGCAGCAGTGAATTTCACTATAGATCAAGCGATACAAGGAGATTACATACTCGAGTCACTCAAACACTCTCGGTGTTTCCGAAGCCCCAATTACACCAAATAACGCACGCAGTGTTCAGCCCCGAAATTCCTCAAGAAATAATCTCTCAATCTCATGAAGGAATTACACACAAATCTTACCATAAGATTTAATTGGCTTCAACACTAAACTTCCTTGGATGTAATTCACGAACAAGAACGACAAAGAAAATCCCTCTCAAGCACTCGATGACAAGACGGCGCTTCAAGACCAATTCTTCATGATCAACCTTCTTCCATCCACGGCCACAAGTCTATATATATATAAGTGAAACCCTTATTCTTTTGCCAACTTCTCATAGGATTCTATTTCCTATCTTAAACGATTTTATCCAAAACATATCTCTGTATGTTTTAAACAAAATCCAAGTCCAAGTCAAAGTTGGACTTTCCTATTTCAATGGCCAAATTCTCCAATGCAGATTCAAGCTTTGGGAAGTTGATCTTTCTTCTTTGCTCAATTTCGAACGTTCGCAACATATCCAATTCGGAATATTCGGAATTTCGTATTGGACTTAAACTCGAGACATATTTTAACAATCTCCACCTTGGCTCGACGTTTGAGCCAAGTTGCAATCGTTTCACAAAAATTCAAACTCTACTACTACTCTTCCATAGCCCCCGATGGGCTCAACCACCACAGATATTATCAAAGTCCAAACCTCGCTTGAATTTCACCATAATTGAGGACCTCATCAAAATACCAACTCCACATGCACCTTTAACTGCTCCGCATGGATTTTTCGACACAACCTCCTTAACCGCAGATAAAGCAAAACCATTGTTGCATCCATATATGTCAGGAGATTGAATACGTACCGTGTCAATATCAGCAGTTATAGCAATTGTCAGCTTTATAGGCTCCACCTCACTACAAGCACCATCTGTGTCGATTACTTTGCTAGTACTCATATATGCTACCTTAGGAGTTTCTAGTCGCAACTCCACCTCAAGCTGAACACCGTTCAAATCCGTATTAACACTGCCACAAACACTCCTAGCTAGAAGTACCAGAGACTCATCAATGGTAACTTTTCTGCTGTTAACAGTTAAATTTATATCTGGGCATCACAATCGATCACCCCACTCACCTTGTGCATAGCCATGGAATATGCACTTTGCCCTCCAATTGAGCTTACCATCACTCACTCGAAAATAACACGGACAACAAAACATTCTAATAATAGAATAACCGGCAATGTTACCTGACCACACTTTTTCAGGAGTCCGCCATTCAATAGCAGTTGATGGAGATCTATTCACCAGACAACTTATCATACTAAGCACATAAGCTAGGATTCTCCTAGCAATACCAGCACTAGAGATCATTTTTCGGGCCGTCTCTAGTAATATTCTGCTCATCAATTCTGCAAATTGTTGTGATTTACTGGCACTAGTGTGATGTTTTACTATGTCTTCTTTCATGCAGAATTTATTTGCCAACTCCGAGTAAAACTCCATGCTATATTGTCAGTCCACACATGCTTGATTGACTTACCAGTCTCCGTCTCGATCAAAGCTCTCAACCGCGTGATTTTGACACCAGCATTAAACTTGTGCATTGGCACAAACACCCGGGTCTTCCTCGAGCAGTCAAAAGACTCTTAAACAGATGCATCCGACGTCTCCACAACGAAATTTGTCACTGTCTTACCTTAAAGTTTATACAGGCCTCCATGCTGGATTCGTTTCATTATCACCATGGTACCTCAAACAACCTTCAGAACTCTGCCTTTTGAAGAATACCTGTAACCAGCTGAATCTAGGGCACCCAAGGAAATTAAGTTCTTTTTCAATTCTAGAACGTGTCTTACTCCAGTCAATGTCCTCACAATTCTATCATGCATTCTGATTTTAACATTACCAACACCCACAACATCGCACTTAGCGTTGTTCCCTAACTAGACCTTACTACTACCCGTGCACTAATAAGTGATAAATCGGTTTCTATTTGGTGTGACATGAAAAGAACAACCAGAATCCATAATCGATCCATCAAACGATGAATCATTAGTGACAGACAAGATATAATCGACACCATCATAATCATTCTCAGTTACAGCTGCAACATTATTTGTAGAATCAACTATAATTCCCTTACCTTTTTCATTCTTTAACTTAAGGTAATTCCTTCTAAGATGCCCCCTCTTACCATAGCTCCAACAGACAACATCAGCAATCCTAGATTGACTACGTCTGTTTATATTAGTACTACTCTTACCGACACGTGTTCTAGATCTTCCTCTATTTTCACCTACTAAAGCAGTAGATATAGGTTCGCCAGATTCTCTTCTACGAATATCCTCGCTCAGAATCAAATCTCGAACCCCATCAAACGTCAAACTTGTTGACCCAGAGGAATTACTAACAGCAGTAACAGTAGTATTTCAACTATCAGGCAATGAAGATAACAGAATCAAAGCACGTACCTCATCTTCAAAGTCAATCTCAACTGAACTCAATTGACTAACAATTACATTGAATTCATTGATATGATATGCAATTGACGCATTTTCGCTCATCTTCAAATTAAACAAACGTCGCATCAAATAGACCTTATTGATCGTAGAGGGCTTCTCGTACATATTCGACATGGCTTGCATCAAATCAGCAGTGGTCTTCTCCTTCAAGATGTTAAACGCGACGTTACGAGCCAACGTCAGCCGAATAACACCCATAGCTCGTCTATTCAACAAATCTCAATCAGCTTGCTTCATCGTCTCTAGTTTCTCCCCAGACAAAGGCAAGTGCAATTTCATCCGGTAAAGATAATATTCAATCTGCATCTTGTAGAAACTAAAATCCTTCCCATCAAATCTGTCGATTCTCACTTTTACTTCTTCTGTCGCCATTAATTCGCTTCAACTTAGCCAAAACCTAGCTTTGATACCAATTGTTACGATAGGGCGAGCGATCGAATAATAATATAGATAGAAAAAGAAAATAAATTAGACACCGGATTTACGTGATTCGGTTGTAAAGACCTACGTCCACGGGGAGAGCAGCAGTGAATTTCACTATAGATCAAGCGATACAAGGAGATTATATACTCGAGTCACTCAAACACTCTCTCAGTGTTTCTTAAGCCCCAATTATACTCAATCACGCATATAGTGTTTAGCTCCGAAATTCCTCAAGAAATAATCTCTCAATCTCACGAAGGAATTACACGCAAATCTTACCACAAGATTTAATTGGCTTCAATACTAAACTTCCTTGGATGTAATTCACGAACAATAACGACAAAGAAAATCCCTCTCAAGCACTCGATGACAAGACGGCGCTTCAAGATCAATTCTTCATGATCAACCTTCTTCCATCCACGGCCACAAGTCTATACATACATATATATACATCATATATATACATACATACATACATACATACATACATACATACATACACACACACACACACACACACACACACACACACACACACACACACACACACACACACACACACATATATATATATATATATATATATATATATATATAAGTGAAACCCTTATTCTTTTGCCAACTTCTCATAGGATTCTATTTCCTATCTTAAACGATTTTATCCAAAACATGTCTCTCTATATTTTAAACAAAATCCAAGTCCAAGTCAAAGTTGAACTTTCCTATTTCAATGGCCAAATTCTCCAACGCAAATTCAAACTTTGGGAAGTTGATATTCGGATCTTCTTTTCTTAATTTCGAACGTCCATAACATATCCAATTCGGAATATTCGGAATTTCGTATTGGACTCAAACTCGAGACATATTTGAACAATTTGCCATGTAATTTTTGATAGAATACGTGCTAATCATCCTAGCTTTGTAAAGACCCAATGCTGACAGTGAAACCTGATCCAGGAGACTGCATCCGGCAACACAGTTTCCACAATCCCCCCCAGCCGGCACCTTTAAATTCACAAGTACTTCATCCAACAAAAAAGCAGGTCAGCACACTTGACTTGAATGCTTCAGATTGCCATACCTAGCATTTACATCAAGTTTTCATACCCTATGATTGTATCATATGTCGTGTGGTTGGAGAAGGTCCTAATGCAAGCTGTACTTTTCCTAACCAGAAAAACGCGCCTCCCCATTTCAATTTCAACTCACATGTTCAAGTTCTCTTGTCGATAGAACTGCATCTCCAAACCCTTTTAATCCCATAAGACAAATAAGCATCAATGAACTTCAGTGCAGCTTAGCTTTTAAGCTTTACTTTTTTTGGACTTGTCTTGCGGACATGATCTCTTATGACTGATTCTCTTGTATGCCCACATGAACATCCAGTACCCATCCAAACCCCGAAGATCCACTTCAATGTCTAATCATGTTGAGAGGAACATAAGATCTGGTATTGAGCTACGTTCCAACAATAACAAACATCTCTTCAAGGCCTTGCTTAGCATGCGGAAGTCGAGAAAGGACAGCAAGTCGTATAAGTTATTGGATGAGAACTAAGAACAGGGGATAAAGGAAACTGGATAGACCCATATCTTACTTTCTTTGCATCATAAGTGTACCTCGATATGTTGAATATCACTGGAAATACATTGATTTTGTCGTCTAACTGAAAACATTTCGGATTAGAGAGCTGCAAATGAACTTGGCACTGGAACACTCAACATAAAAACAACAACTCATGTGACATCTCGAAATTTGGCCATATTTCGAAATATATGGAATGGTTATTTCATCGACGCACTTATTGTTATTTTACTCTGAACTGATCACTCATGAGTTAACTAATCCATTGGGTGAGGCCGTAAATGGTTAAAACGTGAAAGACTAGAGAATTCGATCGGAAATCGACCGCTCGACTATAAAGGTCGACAATGGTCAATACTACGCTGTATAAATCAATTAACGAACGGGTATAAATCGATTTGACTAAAGTACATAGTTGGTTTGTGGGTGATTTCGCACAATTACGATAATTCGCGTCGAACGTCAATAAATCGATATTCTATTGATATTATATTCAGGATATGTAATTGAACCATCACGATTACATGGTTCGTTCACAATTCGAGGATGCACAAAGGTGGATCGAAAATTATCGACCACGGGTCAACCACGTGAGAACCCCTAAAAGCTACCTGATAAATTAGGTTGCACTAAAGTCGCATTCGATCAATTTTAACCATGAAATTTAATTCAATTTCGGGTATCGAATTTTCGAGGGTCTCCATATTTAATTATTGGACGTCGTCTCATTGTCCATCGAATTAGCGGTGAGCCCGAAATTTCAGAAAAAGAAATTATCGGATGAAAAATCGGAGATTGGAAGAAAAAGAAAAATGATAACAATATTATTATTATTTTTCTCTCTCCTCTTTCACCTCTCCTTCACGCTTCCTCCTCCTTTGGCCGAAATTTCTTTCCTCCCTTTTTCTTTTCTCTTTCTTCTCTCTCTCTCTCTCTCCCTCATGTTTTCTTCCCCCCTCCTTCGCACACAATTTCCTCCCCCTCTCTTTTCTTCTCTCTTTCTTCTTTTTCTCCCTCTCTCTCCCACTTTTCCACCCCCTCACTTACGCCAACCCTTCTGCTGCAATTTCCCCCCAACTTCCCCTCCATTACTTTATTGTTTCTCTCTCCTCTTTCCCCCTTTCTCCTCTCAACAACAGCCCCTCCCTTTTTCTTTTCTTTTTCTCTCCCTTCTCTCTTTCTCTTCTTCCCCTCACGCATTCTCCCTTCTGCCGCAGCACCCCCGTCTTTTTCCCCTCCATTTATTTGCTTTTATTTTCTCTAACTTCGTCATCTACTTGTCTCACCTCCATCGTCCATTTCCACCACCACCACGCCACCATCATCCTCACCATTTACACTTGCTTAGGAGGTTAATTAGGCTTAAGGGTTGTTTATATTAGCTTAAGTATGGCTTAGTGATAATCTAGAATGGTTATATTAGCCTTATAATGGATTAGTGTTAATCTAATTAGTGAGATTAGCACCATTGAAGATGGTTTGGTCGAAATTAGTGGTTGTTCTTCAGAACCGATTCCTGGACACTCGTTGTTTGCCATTTTTGTAGACCGAAATGTATTGCGATTTTGAGATTACTTTATTCTTGAGAAATGTTTTATACATCTTCATACATAACATATATTTTTTTTCAAGATTTTTGGGAATTTAAAAGAAGGAAATATCAGTTTCGTCATTTGCAAACAGAAACTTGGACTGTGCTGGAATTTGTGACCTTTTGGTATTCTAGGGGTTTTTATCAACTCTTAGGGTTCGAATTTCCAAATGGTTTCTTCATAAAAGTTGTTTTTTTTACATATTTTAGTTTAACATAGTGAAATTTCAGACCAAATGGACAAGTTTTGAGTCTTGAACCAAACTGATTTTGAAAAACAGACTTTTTGGAAACGGACACAGTTTCTATTCTGGATTGAGCGATTTACTGGGCTTAATCTAGAAGGGTCTGGGTTAAGATGTCTTCATGAAAATGATTTTTTTATATGTCCTTTACAACATGTTCAAATTTGGGAATTTTCTGAACTCATTTGTTAGATTTCTAGAGTTAAACTCGGAGATGCACGAGTAGACTGTTTCTGCCGTTAGGGTTGGTAGTAGTTTGTGATTGTTCTTAATGCTTTGCTTGCTAGAAATTGCATATTTGGTGATGTGGTTGAATTATGCAATTGATTGTCGAATTATAAAATTGAGTGATAATTATTAAATTTTGGGCATTTATCTCAAATATGGTAATTTCGGTATTTAATTAGAAAATGCAAGGGGCCGGATTTTTGATACCGAAAACGGGCTTTAAATACTATATAAACCGTGGGAATTTAAGAGATAAGTTACCCAATTTTCTGGATCAAATGGTCTGTATATTTTCACCCAATACCGTATATTTTAAAAGGAAGAAAATAGGCTAGGAGCACTATTTCATTTGAGGCATTTGAGTGCAAAGTATGGTTTCCTTGGCCGAAATTGGGTGAATGCATGAATGAGATGAGAAACTGTCACGAGCCTTTGGGGCCGAACGATGCTCCTTCGGGAATGCCCCAAGTCAATGGATGCCGGTCGTAATGGATGCTGGGTCGATGCTCCTAAACGGAATGCCGTCTAGATGTAGACATTGCCGTGCTCAATGGTGCGAGACGATGCTCTTGAAGACCACTAACTGTTGAGTTGGGGAAGTCAATTGGGACTTATGAACGATGGAAATTGAAGGACCTGATTAGGAGACGGAATTATGTGATGCGGTATGGGATGTACCATAACGATTTAATCTGGTAATTGGGGCTCGTGTGATTGTGACGACATGTACGCCTGTCACGCCCTGATCCTTAGGCACGCACCCATCTCTCACCCGGTCGACATAATAGCGATGTCCCAGGATGCATTGCCGACCCATTCATTTTAATATGCATGCAGAAGCATATCAATAATCCCCATACAATAAAACAATGGGATAAGAAAGTAGGACTCCAAATTTCCACTTGAAAGCAACCACCCTTATATAAATTGCAAACCATAGTGCAATTATATACAAAGCGAATTGTTAAGTCAGGTTTTAAACCATAAGTTCATAAAACAAGGTATGCAAAAGGGAATCGACTCCCATCAAGAGAGAATTGTCTTATGACTAACTAGTCCAATAGGATCGTCAATTCTTCAGGCTTCACCTTCTACACTTTGGGCCTTCGGTCCTTCACCACAGCCATCTAAGAACTTGAAAATGGTTATTCAATAACTAATAAGACTATGTCTCAGCAAGTTCTACCCTCTAAGTCCCGATTAGAAAGCCAATACGCCTTAAGGGCTACTTAAGCACAATACGAGTCAGAGGATTTACCTTGGCCTCTGTTCTTTCCCGCAAGTCAGCACAATTTAAATAACATCAAATCAATCACCACAGATCGAATCATCGATCAATCGATGTCGATTACATGTCATCTCGACCCTTTCTTGGTCGGCTCATCTCAATTACTCAAATTCACTGTTGAATTATGGCTCGGCAAGCACGGCCTACACGGTCATCTCTAAATATTCAACCCCAACATTGAATTACGGCTTAGCGAGCACGGCCTACTAAAACTTTCGAGGTAATGCTGAATTACGGCTCAGTGTGCACAATCGATTCCAAGTTCGGTGGTGGTGCTGAATTATGGCTCAGCCAGCACAACCTAGATTAGGTGGTAACCTACTGTCCAATGGACATAATCATACTTTGATGGTGATGCTGAATTATAGCTTAGCGAGCACAATTGATTCCAAATTCGGTGGTTTCCATGCCTTATTCCACACTGTCCCACACCCATCATACATCATTTCATCTTTCAATAGTCTTCTCAATGCAACTAATAACCGTCACATGATTAATCTCTTGGCCAAGGACTGTGTGCTTCACACTTAGAATTCTCAAACAAAATAATAATTGGCCTATTTCCCTCGTATTAACGATATCCGATAAAAATTTATCGTGTGTGGGTACACGGTCGATCTTAGCCAAAATATCATGATTTCACTTTTGAACCTCCCACTATTTCCCGCAATCCCAAAATAGACTTTTGGCGCTGTAGACCGACGTCCGGTAATTTTCCACGTAATTACCAAATTTAATTAAAATTTTGAAATAAATATCCACAAACACTAAATTCAGTCAATTTGCACAATCAGGCACGTAATTAAATAAACGGAGAGTACTGCTGAAATCAGCACGGAATTTCGGTCGTCGGCTATCCTAGCCTAATTTTCGGAAAATAATTAATTAATTAAATAATTACAAAATTTAATTAATAAATACTAATAAATCCAACTGAGGCCCGTAATGCCTAATTGGAGCCCGAGGCAGGCCGGAAAAAAATCCCGAGAGACATTCAATAAACAATAGAGCCTACTTCATTGGTAACTACACTAACCATTTGTCTAACATGTATAAATAAGTCTCTAATTTAATTACTATAATATAATCTATCAACCTAATTGCACTTAATTAAATCTAATCAACTCCTAAGCATCATTAGCATACTAAAAGGGATTAGTGAGCAAAACTCACCCGTTTAACAATCTGCTTGGATTGAAACATCGGGAACATCGCGGGGGATGTTTTCCTCTAGAGCGGGCCTAAGGTCCGAGGCCCAAAACCACCTCAAAACGGGCCCGACACCTTGCTGGAAACCCAATGCTTTCCCCCTCTGATTTGAGCTGCAAACAAGGGAAATGAAGTTGGTTTGGTGTGGGAATAGTGACGGTGGACCGGTGGATGGCTTGGAGAGGTAACTGGCAGCCGAACGGCGAAGAAACGGGTTGATCAGAGCTCCAACGAGCGGGTGGTTGGCTATCGGTGTCTCCTGGGGATCTTGGGGATCTTGTTGGAGGTTGGGATGGGCAAAGGAGGGGCTAGAATGGGAGAAAAATGAAGAAAAATGTGAAACAGTCCACTCAGTAGGGCTCTAAACGATATGGCGACCAGTAACTTCACGTCGGCATACCGGACGGCCGGCGGCTCCATTCGAGCGAGGTCGGGCTTGATGGAACGGTTTGGATGTCCTCTTCACGGCGATGGGTGGCTCGTTCGCTGATTCATCTAGGAAGACCACTTTCAGCTCCGATCTTTGGCAAAAGGTCAGCTGGAACAGAAATCGGCAGAAACGAAAACAGAGAGGAAAACGGTCTGGCGGTGGTGTGGCTGCTTCGGTGACTTCCTTGGCTACTGGTGGCCTTCGAACAGCAAGGTTGGAGGGAGAGAGAGATGGCTTGGATGGCAATGAGGGAGAGAGAGAAGGAAGAGAGGAGGTTGTAGAGAAAAGATCTAGGGGACAAGGGCTCCACTTGCCTCAACTTTCCATCCCATGGTCTCCTTGACCCATCCATGGCCATGCACACCTTCCTTGGCTCTCAATGAGCCACCAAGGCCCTCTTTGCAACATTGATTTGGTCCAAAATGGCTAGGGGAAAGGGGGCATACAGATTTGATATAATTCCTCATCAATTGGACAATTGATCCACTTCAATTTAACCTCATTTGGCCTCCATAAATTCAATTGGCACCTCAATACCTCAATTGACATTTAACCTCACCCATGAATCCATCTTGCATTCCAATTTTGCAACCAAAAATAGTTGTTGGCCTTAATTGAACAAAAACAGTCCTAAACCGACTTTTTCCCAAAAAGTCTCGGTTGTCAGAAAAATCTTCTGAGACTGAGTTGTGGATCCTAGAATTTATTGTGGCATGGCATAATCTTCAATTTCTAAAATTGGACTCAAATTGGCGGTTAATTTCCATTCGGTGCGTTTTTAGCATGACTTAGGCTACTGGGTAGTTTTCAGAACTTTTTAGGGCAAATGACCTGTGGTCGATTTTCTTCGAGCCACACTGAACCCACTCGACACATTAGCGACTCTCGGTTGTCGTGAAAATCTCGAGGATTCAAATACAGACACAGGGTACCAAAACGATAGTAAAATCAAACTAGTGCCGGTTGACGAGAATTTTCCAATTTAGTGGAGTCACCCACGATTGGCCACATATCTCAGTCGAATCGACCTATCTCTGATTTCAAATCGGTTTTATACTGTGCCGTACTGGCCTCCAAAGATAAGTACGGTCAAGAAGTCGATTCCTAGTCGAATTCTCAAGTCTATTGTCTTAAAGTTCCTTAATGGCTTCCTCAGATAGTCTAGTTATCTCAAGAGTAATCAGCTCTGAGAACAACCTTATAGGCGCGTCGATGAAATGCCCGATTAATTCAGTAGAAAACAGGGTTGAAAATTTTGGATGTCACAACGCCTATACATATACACATGTTGAAATGATCCAATGATATGTGATTTCAATACAATTATATGCGATTTGAACGATACTGACATGCAGGAAAATGTTGGTGTTGAGTGAGTTTTGGGGAATATGGTTAGAATGCACGTGGGTGTACTTTTCTGCTAATCAAGATTTAGGGAATGGAGTTGCTGAGATGTCGTCTTACCCCATTGTGGGCTAAATTTTTCAGGTCCCTAGGTGGAAGATTGTCAAGCAAGGTACAGGGGTTCGCAATAAGTAAAGTTTAGGTTTTTCTTTAGCCCCTGCCAGATGTCGACGGGTCTTCCGTCTGAGCTGGGCTGTGGTTGACAGTTCATACTATGGATATCGAGAAGTCTGATAAGGTTGTAGGGGACTCTAGTCCTGTGCATGAGGAGCTTAGCGCATAGATAGTCTAGTAGCTCTTCTTTTTGAAATAGACCCATGTTGTCTTAGACTTTTTTGTATATAAATGCTGCTATATGATAAGTGTGTTTTGTGAAAATCGCATCCTAAGTTTCTATCCCACTTTTGTGTTGTCTGGGGATTGTTATTACGCTTTTGCATGTGCAATAAAATGAATGGGTTGGCGATACTTCCTGGGATGTCGCAAATTTTATCAATTATCGAGGGATGCACACGTGCTCAAGGTTCGGGGTGTGACAGCTCACACCTACAGATTTCGTGTGTGATAGACACAAGACTCTTGTGCGCTCCATCCAGACTCTCGACAGTAGCATTATAGTTGATTAAGCAATGGACATGGTTCAAAATCCAAGATCAAAACTAGGACACCCAGTCTCCACTTTCAATGGATCCCTATGTCCTTCAAGGGTTATCCTTTCATTATTAGCATCACCGTGAGAACCACGTGAAAGAGATGCTTCAGAAACAAGATTGCTGCTGTAGCATTTGGGGTCAGCTTGTACATGGGAAGGCTGCAAACGTTAATTGCAGCAGATGTACAAGCTAGTCATGCAAAGCTTAGTGAAATTGAGAATGTCCTCAAGGTAAATAAAGAACTAGACTTTGGATTGGGATGTATTAGAGAAGTCAGTAGGTCCCCATGCATCTAGTCTGATAATTCCCTACAAGCAGTTGCTATCCACTGCTAATTTTAATTCAGCTTGTCTGGTAGTTTGGACCAAAGAGTTTCAACAAACATCAAAACTCATTAAATTCTAATGGAATTTCAAGATGCTTAGAGTCACAACCTTGCCACAAATGGGTCAAAATAGAGATGAAAGAATCGATTACTGTAAACAGAGTAGGACAAGTAACTGTGAAATACCCGTGAGTTGCCAATTGCAAAGACCCTCGTATTGTGAGATTCATTGAAATCAGAGGCTGAGTCTGATGATGTTTTACAATGTTAGCTGAGAAAACATATATTGCGAGAAAGCTCACACTGACATTAAAAGAATGCTGAAGTGAGTGAGATCGTGCCCAACCTTTAGACTTCATAAGGCGAGGTCACTTTTCATTGTCAGTAGTATCAGTTAGATTTTCCATTGTCCACATCCTCCACTGAAGCTAGTTCAGCAGCGGGCGCTCCGTCTTTGAGCACCATCACAAAACTTATCTCCATCCTGAAGCTCCTTTGTTAGTGAAGCAAAAGTCGTCTTCCTTTCATATGAATTTTCAGCAATGGCAACTTGATCTAATGGCTTTTAGAGGACAAATAATCTTTGATAGGTTGCATCGATTAGATTACAAGAGATCATTTGCGAGCTGGAGTAAGTAATACAACATAGGTTCCTACAATAAAACCATTCCCCGGCTTAATTGCATGACATTCTCTTTCTAGAGCAGGTCCATGAAACAATCTATCCATTTTGCGAGCTTTACAAAGCTTATTGTAAATTACATGACGCACCTGAGTAAGATAAATTTATTTTCATTTTGCCTAAATCTAAGTACACATGCGAAAGGTAGCAACATCAAAAGGTAGAAGACGTCAATGGCAAAGATCAGTAGTGAGAGAAAGGGAACGTACCTTGATGGTGGAGGAATGGAGAGAGAGGAAGCTGTTGCGATAGAGCTTGCGCTTCTGCTTGAGGTGCTTCATGAAGGTGACGTTCCATTTAGTCAGAGCCTCATCCATGGTGGTTTCTGCAATGGGGGGAAGAAGAAGAAGATGATCTTCTAGGGATTTCCAAGAGCTGCGAAGTAAGTAAATTGCTGGGAGAGGGAGGGATGGTTACCGCCTTTTGAGAGCTTAAATAGTCATGGCGGGAGATGAATCATTAATACATAAGTCTAACTATGCAACCACACTCCCATTGTGAAGATGAACAGAATGAATGAAAAATGTAGAATGAGCAAGAAACTTTTGGATTTTCTTCTCTTTCTGTGTATTCACAGTACAAACTATTCATCTCAGAGCATGCATCAATGGCTTGCTCTGTTTTTCTATATGTGTTACATGAGCTCGATGAAGAAGAGCTTAATGAACTAAAGAATGCAAAAACAGATTAAAAAACAGAAAGAAGAAACTGTTGTTTTAATCTGTTACACAAGCTAAACTAAATAACAGTTTTTTCATCAAATGATCTTCTCTCTGAGTTGAGCACGTGTAGTTTGAAATCTTCATCATCGACTCACTTCGTGGCTTTCCCAGTCAACTGGTTTTGAGTCATTATGTAGACACGTGGCTAGTAATGTCACTGACTTGCGTGCTTCACTTCCTTTGATCTTTTTCCCAGCAGTAACCCTTTCATTCTCCCTTTCATTCTCTTCTTTCGTTGAAGCCACATCAAAGTATTCTTTCTAAACAGAGTATTCTTTCTAAGTTCTTATATTCTTAACATCCCCCGCAAATTAGGAAGGGGTAAGAATCCCATACCCAATTTGGTTCTAATAGTACAGTGAGCAAAATGTGATAAGGACTTGGTAAAGATGTTAGCAAGCTGAAGATGACTTGGAACATATCGAACACTTATTGATCTTGAGGAGACTTTGTGCGAACAAAGTGAAAATCAACTTCGATATGTTTTGTACGAGCATGTAGAATGGGATTAGCTGTAAGAGACTTATTATCATAGAACAAGAGTGTTGGTGATGTGAGAGATATACCAATATCTCGTAGGACAAAGCTAATCCAGGTAAGATCAGCAGTAGTGGACGCAAGTGCTTGATATTCAGCTTCTATGGAAGAGCGAGATACAATAGGTTGTTTCTTAGCTAACCATGAGAGAAGATTAGAGCCAAGATAAGTGCAAAATTCAGTAGTAGAATGTCTAATGTCAGCACACCTAGCCCAATCAGCATCTAAGAATCCATATAAGGCTATGGAACTGTTAGAATGGATAAAGATCCTTAGATGAGCTGTTCCTTTAACATACCGAATAACTCTTTTCAATTTATGAAAGTCTGCAACTGTTGGGTGCTGCATTTTCTGACATAGTAGGTTCGTTGCATAAGCAAGATTAGGGCGGGTGATTGTCAAATATTGAATACCACCCACGAGACTTCTATACTCAAGTGGATTAGCAAGCAGAGTATCATCATTTGTCATAGCAACTGATCTAAGTTGCAGAGGAGTTGATACAGGTTTGCATTCTGTCATGTGAGCTTTGGCAAGTAGATGAATAGCATACTTGGTTTGAGAAACAGATCTTGAGAATTACGTTTGGCTTCAATTCCTAAGAAGTAATGGAGATAACCGAGATCTTTCATGTGGAAGTGAAGACTCGGTAACTTGATCAATGTAGCTAGGAGTTGATATGAGCTGCGAGTCAGTATTATATCGTCTACATAGAGCAATAACAGTACTGTATTTGAACCAGTGTGAAGCACAAAGAGGGACGGATCGGTTGTGCTACAGAAGAAGCAATTCTCAAAAAGAAAATTACTAAACTTATCAAACCAGGCACGCGGTGCTTGACGAAGACTATATAGAGACTTCTTGAGAAGACATACACATTGAGGTTTTTGAGGATGTATAAACCAAGGTGGCTGCTTCATATACACTGTCTCATTTAATGTTCCATGTAGGAAAGCATTTTTAACATCAAGCTAATGTATTGGCTAGTTCTTCATCATAGCCACATAGAGTACTATATGAATGGTGGCATGTTTAACAACATGACTAAATGTTTCAATAAAATCAACTCCCTCTTCTTGATGAAACCCCTTTGCAACTAACCAAGCTTTTAATCTGTCAAGACTACCATCAGGTGCTAGTTTAGTTTTAAACACCCATTTACAGCCTATGACATTCATCTGGTTAGTTTTGGGGACTAGTAGCCATGTTTGATTTTCATGCAGAGCATCAATTTCATCCCTCATTGCTTTGTACCATCCTTTATCAGCTAAGGCTGATTTAACTGATCATGGTTCCAGAGGCATTTTATATTCAGCCAAACATGCATACTTAGGATTTGGCTTTATGATGCCAGATTTCAATCGAGTTTGCATAGGATGAACAGAGTGAGTACCATGAGGATTAGATGTAGAATTTTGTTGTCCTTGATCAATGATAGTTTCAGCTGGTGCGACAGTTGTGGAAGTAAGACCCGATTGCTTTTTCAGCAACTGAGTCAAATTGTATCTGTGTGAAAGGTGGAATTTGTGGCACTCCTATAGGATATGATACATTAGTGTGATCATCTTCCAAAATATTACTATGCTGGAAGTTTGCTATATGTCCATTGAAGCCACTTTCCACTAGTGCTGCACTTGTGGAATCAAGAAGTTTGACTTCTTCTGCCCATTGTTTGTGCAGAGCAGTATATTGATCATAGTCTATTGTCAATTTCTTTGTGAAAGGAAAGAAATTTTCATCAAACACCACATGTCTACTAATATATATACGATCATCAGTAGGCACAAGGTAGTGATATCCTTTATGGCGCTCACTATATCCCAGAAATACACAGGTAAGAGATCTGGGATCGAATTTATGTTGTGCGTAGGGTCTAAGACAAGGGTAACATGCACATCCAAAGACCCTTAGATATATATATATATATATATATATATATATATATATATATATATATATATATATTGTAAAGAAAAAGACCCTTAGATAGTCATAGCTTGGCTGCTGATGATGAATTTTGCTGTAAGGTGAGTCTAGTTGTAACTTTGGTGTAGGGAGGATATTCACAATATAGTTAGCTATCATGAAAGCATCTACCCGAAATTTCAATGGAACTCTAGAGTGATACATCATAGCTAAACTCAGTTCAACTATATGACGATGTTTCATTTATGAAATTCCATTCTGTTATGATGTATGTGGACAAGACATATACTGTTTATACCACAATTCCTCAAATGATTCTGAAATCTGTTGCTTATGAACTCTCCTCCACCATCACAATGAAAAATTTTGATTTTATGATCGAATTGCTTCTCGACTAGTTTTTGAAATATAACAAAGATATCATAAAATTATGACTTCAGCTTCATTGAATAAATCCAACTATAACGGGAAAAATTGTCTACAAAGATGACATAGTACTTAAAGTTCTGAAAAGAACTAACTGGTAAGGGACCCCAAATGTCACAGTGTATCTTTTCTAAAGGAACAATAGATGTGGTATCTGATAAGGGAAAAGGTAAAGCTGTACTCTTTGCTACTTGACAGCTTCTACATATGGTTTGAGTTGTTGCATTACAGTAAATCAACTTCTGATTTTGTAGATGCTTCACTGATTTCGAATTGGTGTGAGCTAATCTCTGGTGCCACACATCTTCTGCTACAGCTTTGTGTCTTTGAGTGAAGAATGCTTTTGTAGTTTGTGAGTCCACTCGGTACAGTCCTCTAATTTTCCTTCTGAGCATCACTGTTGTATTGGTGTGATTGTCCTTTATATAGACCCCAGTTTTATCAAAGACAAATGAACAAGGATAGTCATCTGTTAGTTTTGAAACAGAGAGAAGATTCTTCTTGATTTCAGGAATAATCAGTACATCATTTAGAGGTAATGAGTTGTCTTCAGTTTGTAACAGAGTATCACCAATATAAGCAATAGGCAGACATGAACCATTTCTTATCATGACTGTATCAGTTCCACTATACTTAAAGAAGTTATGAAGAATACCGAAATTTGCATTGATGTGAACTGTTGCACCAGTATCTGGATACCCCTCATTTCCTCTTGGATCCTCGAGATGCATTGCTGCCAATGCTGTTGGAATTTCTTCAGCCTGATATGAGTTATCAAATCGATACCAGCAACAAAATGCATCATGTCTTGTATGTTTACAAATTTGGCACTCCAGCCGAGCATTTTCTGTCGTTTTCTCATCTTGCAAATGTTTATTGAATGTTAAAGTTGAAGATGGATAAGATTTGAGATCTTGATAACTTTGTGAGTAACTTGCATATGGTCGAAATCTCTGTCCAAGACCAGACAAGTCATTTCTATGCCTGAATTGTTGATCCCCTTGATCTTGATTCAAGCTATTTGGCCTATAGTTTTGACTTCTTCCAAAGTATCCATAACCACGACCCCTACTGTTAATAGCACGTCCTCGACCATAGTTACGTCCCCCTCTGTTATTGCCTCTTTGAACTCCAAAACCAGAGTTCTGAGAAACATATTTTCTATCAGAGTTTCCTTTCTGCTGTATTTTAGATTTTCTTTGTCCAAAATAAGCTAGATTAGGGTTGTACTGGTTCATCGAATAGTTCTGTAGCCTTGTTTCAAATCTTTCTAGTTATGCTACTACTTCATCATATTCTGGTTAAGGTTTCAGGCAGTACATAGTAGTTCGAAAGTTTTCATATTCAAAGCCTAGTCCTTCTAGAACACCAAACATTTTGGTTATCTCATCTACAGGCTTTCTGATCGCATTTAGCTGATCACAAATTGATTTGTATTCTCTGAGATAAACAGAAAGAACTCGATCTCGTTTCTGG
The DNA here is from genome assembly GCA_016097615.1 of Eucalyptus dawsonii. Lineage (NCBI taxonomy): Eukaryota > Viridiplantae > Streptophyta > Magnoliopsida > Myrtales > Myrtaceae > Eucalyptus > Eucalyptus dawsonii. The sequence goes on along the minus strand of CM027875.1, from coordinate 46,869,487 downwards.
CATGCTTGTAGTTTTCCTCTCAGTTCAAATTCTTTAGCAACTGATTTTTGTGTAAAACGATTAAGAAGCGTTTGCCATACCTCATAGGAAGTTTCTAAACCAATGATCAAGCTCAGGATGTTTTCAGATACAGCTCCACTAATCCATGATGATACAAGCTGATCAGTTTTTGTCCAATCTGTGTAATCTGGATTTATAGCTTTAGCTTCACAACCTTCAATTTCAACCTATAACATTTGGGGAGGTGATGGAATTTCACCACTAATGAAGCCAAAAAGCTCTTGGCTTTGAAGAAATCTGTGGAATTGGGCTTGCCATAACAGAAAATTGTCTTCAGCAAGCCTGATCATGACAAAATTAGAGATGTTAACATGTATTGGGAAGGGGTATTTCTGTGTTCTTGCTACCATTTTCGTGTTCTCAAAGCTTTGATGATGATGATAATGGTGATGCTGCAATTGTAGTCACGATTACCTTTTGAACTTACAAGATGGAGTTCTGTATGTGTCACGCCTCAAACCTTGAGCACGAGAACATCCCACCATGGTAATGCAAATGCGACGTTCCTAGGACTCACCGACCCATTGTTGACGCCTTAATTTTATTTTAGGTTTTATTTTATTAATTTTTCAGATAATATAAAAACAACAAAACAAAGCAAAAAATACAAAAAACAGAAAAACAGAAAAAGCAGCCCCTCCTCTGGGCCTCTGCCGGCCCAACCCGCAACCCGGCCCACACCTTCATCTCCTTCCTCGCTCGACTGGGTGGGCAGCACGCGTCGGAGCAGAAGGGAGGAACAGTAGCGCGCGTGGAGCAGGAGGGCGGCTGGCGTTGGATGGGGACGTGCGGGGGGGTAGCTGGCATTGAATGGGACACCAATTTGGCCGGTGAAGGCCGTGGCGACCGACGGTCGAACTCCGTCGACCGGCCGCCCCTCGGCCTATAAATAGGCCGTCGATCCTAGCAGCCAAGAACACAGAGAGACAGAGAGAGAGAGAGGCCAGCGAGCTTTGGGGAATCCCTTGAGAGACTTCGGGGAACTCAAAGAGCGAGCAAGGGCGAAGCGATCGGGTCGCGAGCTCAACGACCTCCCTCCGAGAGACTTTGGGGGAGGCCAACGGCGAGCGAACCCAGATCTGTGGGAGCTCGAGAGCAGAGAGAGGAGAGAGATCGAAGCCGCGAGCATTCAAGCTTCCCCAGAGAGACTTCAGGGGAGGCTCGACGCTCGCGAGCCCAGATCTCTGCCGTCGTCGCCGTCGCCATCGCTACCGTTCGCCGTTCAAGCTGCCGTTCACGGACAGGTAACGTACCGCCACCGTTGTTGTTGCCGTCACCATCGCAACCCCCCTGTCGTCCAGTCCTCGTTGATGTTGTCACCGCCGCGACGCCTCGGCCCTCCCCTCCTCAGCACTGCGAATCGAGAACCCTAGGGTTCCTGATTTTTTTCGGGTCGCGCCTCTGGGTTGTCGGGTCGGACCCGGGCCGAGAGCCGGGTAGGGTTTTGCGCAATTTGGGGCGGTTGGAAGCCGGGTCGTGGGGTCAGATCCGGGTCGGGTAGGGTTCCTCGTGTGAATCGGGTCATAGTCGGAATTCGGGTCGGATCTCGGTAGGGTTTCGCCAGGTCATCGGGTCGGGCTGAATCGCTCCCAAAACAATGGGCTGTTGGGCCGTGGCGTCGTTTAAAAAAAACAAAAGTCGGGCCCATCTGCGTTTTGGGCTGACTGGTCGGACCCAACCCACGGATTCGACCGGGTCGGCTTTTTTATATTATTTTATATAATATTTTAATAAGAAAATCAAAAAATAATTTATTTTCAAAAAAATATTAAAAAATATCTTAATTTCCAGAAAAATCGAAAAATGTTTTAAAAAATTGTTAAAAAATGTTTTATTTTCCAAAAAAATCAAAAATATTTCATATTATCCAAAAAATGCCAAAAATCCAAAAAAAGCCAAAAATTCATGAAAAAGCCAAAAAATTCATAAAAAGCATAAGACTTGTATTTTCCAAAAATACCAAAAAATCCCTTTTGTGTAAAAAAATAAAATAGAAAAAGACCCAAAAATGTTTTCCTCCCCATCAAATGCATGGAAAACCCTAAAAAATCCAAAAAGCCTTAGGGTTTAAACAAGATTAGGTACCGAAAGGGCATTAGTGATTAACTAGTGTAATCAAGTCCCCGATCCTAATTTCTCTAGTTGCGCAGGAGCGAGTCTTTTTCTCGATACTTCGCTCGAGTTTCTAATCGACCCATCCCAAACCGATTAGTGGCGACTCCGTTTTAAAATTAATTTACAGGTTAAAAATTTAGACTATTAAAGTCGTGAATTGGTGGACTTGGGAGAGTCCGGGCCTAATACATTCAGCCAAGCCATTAGCCTTTTTAGGCGCCCGTACTTGATCGCGGGCGCCGAAAAAAGAGGTCGCGACAGCTTGGTGACTCCGCTGGGGACTTTGAGGACTTATGCCATTTTATCTTTGTTTAAATGCTTTGCTGACTTGGTTTTTTTTTCTTTTGTGCAGGGTAATAGCTTAAAGTTTTTTTATTATGTTAAAATAAAATGTTTTGTGATTATAAACTACTGTGCATCCTTAAATGTTTTAGCACTACACATGGCACACACAACCCGGCCGCCGGACCTGGGCCGCCATAGGATATTTAGGATGATGTCAAGAAAGATACGACCTCGAACGCGAGACTGCGATGTAGAGGTTGCCTTTCTTTTCCCCGAATTTCTTAGCCGAGGTTAGGAGGGTATGCTGCTAATGCGAGACTGCGATGGGCGGATACCTTTTTAATTTCATCAAGCCTTCTGAGTTAGAAATCGAGCCGCACGTCCCATGCGCATGTCTTTGTGCTTGCCATTTTTCTTTAAAAGCAAAGTAATTTCTTTACTTTTACTCAGTCTTTTTATTTGGCCTATGGCAATTTAGGATAAGCTTTTCAAGTCCCAGTTTATATGTGATGGGGAAAGACGATATCCAGTTCATTCCTACTCCCAAGGCGGAGCTCTGTAGATGGTGGGGTCAATTAGATCAGTTTGCCCAAGAGCATGTGAAGGCCAAAGTCGGTCATCTCCTATCGTTGATCCAAATCACTGTTTGCCCTGAAGTCATACAAGCCATGGCACATTTCTGGTGCCCAAAGACACTTTTATGTTTGGTAGGTTTGAGCTAACCCCAACCCTGGAGGAATACAGCATCATCACTGGAATGCCTCTTGAGAAAAAGCTTGTCAGGCCATCAACAGGCATCATCCCGCTGCGTGGGTTAGTGCGGCTTTTAAGAACTAAAGTCCATACTATGATACAAATTCTTGAAAATAACCATAATACCTGCCCATTAGAATTTATGAATGCATGTTTCCAAAATCAGCCTATGACCCAAAAAAGTGAGATTTTCCTCCTGGCCTTTTTCGAGCTCATCATCTTCCCCCATCAAAGAAATTCCATAAGTCCTAAGATGACATGGATAGTTGATTAGATCTTGAGAGGGGGGAATTATGTCAACATGATTTTAACTGAAACATTCTTGTCCTTTAATCGTTTTAAAGACAACACGGAGAAAATCATGCGAGCCTCTCTTGAAATTTTACAAGTCTGGTTCTTTTCTCACCTAAGCAAATTCCGAGACTTCATGCGATCGTCTGAAGCAAATGCTTTCGAAAATCCATTACAAAAATTTATAGTTTTAGGACCATACATTCCCAATCAAAGCTGTTTAAATTGGATAAACTTCCTAAGAGACCCAGCTCCTAAGACATTCCAATGGTGTGTTGGTTGGTTCCATGAGAAGAGAGCTCGCTTCGCTTACAAATGCTGCCGCCCAATTTCGTTGCTCGGCCTCACCGGCGCCATTCCCTATTACCCATATCGGGTGGCACAACAATATGGAGCCTTTCAGGAGATTCCACCGCATTTCAAGAGGATGATCCCTCTAGTTCTTTTCAACACAAGTCGTGACTAGGCAATCGAAATTTCTATCGCTGAGGAAACTTGGGTCAAGTGCCATCGCAAAAGGATCGTGGTACCTGAAGGGCTTGAGGGAGAAGAATAAGCCCACCACGCCTCCATGTCCTACATCCACAACCATCGTATCCCGACAAGATGGAAGCCGTCAGTTCCTCACTCAATCAGCGAGAACAGCCAACACGAGCAAGCAGAGCTCATGGAGAGGGATTTGGGAATGGACTGGATACACACCTCAGAGCCAGTTCAAGGAAGCAGGCATCCTCGCAAGAACAAGGCTCCTCGTCGCATATAAATTGGCAATCATGTGCCCCTTAGTGTTATTATTGTGAAAGTTTTGTCCCATTGTTTAGGGACTTTTGTTTAATATCTAGTATTTCATTCTGTCATTTCAATTTCAAGTTTTAGATGTCAGAAGTCTGCAGTCTATAAAATCCTCTTTTGATAAATAAAAAAGCAGTTAGGCCATTGCCATGGGTCAATCTTTGTTTACTTTCGTACTCATTCATTGTTTTCGTAATGACAGGTAATTATGAATCGCCGGTCACCAATAGCCTGCGAATGGCCTCATGTAATAGGGCCCGATCAGAATGATGTAAAAAATCGCCTCATTAACATTAAAGATGGCGTAAGACAGATGTCCATTGTCCTTCGACAACTCTCAAAGCAAATGGAATCCACTCAAGTCGAACCCAACTCTGTAGTTGCCTTAAACACCGTCATGACACTCGCAAATTTGTCAGAAAATAGCCAGTACCATAGACAGTTTGAAAGGATCATGAAAAAGTTAAGCCAGCTGCAGGAGCAAAATCCCATCGACTCGTCTAATTACGCCGGTATTGAGATCCCTGGAAAACTCAAAGCACCTGAATGCGAAAGGTATGCTGATACCACCCGCCCAAAGACCTACTTGCAGGCCTACCTGGTCTGAAGGATGATTCAATCGTACCAATCGAGCTTGACTGGCCTTGCCTTGCGATGGTACATTGTTAGGAAGATTAGTCCCTTTAAAACCTGGAGGGAACTAATTCATGTTTTTCACCAGGAGTATAATATTGACATCACCCCTAACATCACCCTGCCCTACGAAGAGCCGATGATCGCGGAGCACGGGGAGCCGTTAGTCGCTGAGATAAGAGAGGAACATGTCAATGAAGCCTTGCATAATAAATGGGCGACTTAGCAACATCCTGTTACTGGAAAATTTTCCACTAGGAAAGGCAAGGAGCCTTTGTACGAGATCATAGACTTAGAGCCTGTTCAAGAGCGGGGCACAACTGGATAACTCCCCAAGCTTACTCCAAGAGCTAGGGTCCAAAGAATACCAACCCCTATCAACCTGGAAAGTGAATCAGACAGTGAAACTCTAATGTCTCTCACTTCCCTTGACATAATCAAGTTGGCAAAACGAAGGGCCCTACTCAAAAGGTCTAGACCAGAAGCCAAGAAAAGAAAGCCTAAGCAGATCAATTCAACATCTACCGACGAGCCACTGCACCAAAGCTTCGAGCATTCCCAATAATACAACTTTGAAGGCTACCATCCTCTAGAGTACAACCCTGAAGACTTCCTGGCTCTAGAATATAATCCTAAGGATTTCCAGCATTATTTCGACAATGAAACTGACGATTCATCGTATAACTGTTTCCTACTCTCACCCAGGGATGAAGGCTTGTCAGAAGAGGAAGCATACGTCTTTATCCGCTATGATCCTAACGAAGTACTAAACTCATCACTTGACCATGCAGATAGCTTAAATACTTCATCCTCATTCGGAAATTTTGACCTAGAAGAAAGCAATGGGGTAATCTCAGTAGAGTCCAACTTCTCTGAAATAGAAAAATTCACCACTACAACGAATATGCAGTGGGAAAACCAGTGGCCTAACCAAGACATACCAGGCTCGTCTTGCCCTCGTAGGATCATGACCCCCATAGAAATGTGGATACCCAATCTCTGCAAGTATAACGACACGACTTGCCCCGTGGCCCACTTGTAGTACCTCAATGCTGAAATGAGTCGGTACTATGGCCGGATGTCATTCACAACTCAGGCCTTCCAAGAAAGTCTTACGGGGTCTGCATTACAATGGTTCATCACAGCAGATATCTACCTCATGAGAGATTGGAATGAGCTGTCTTCTGCATTCCTACTTCAGTATCAAAGCCAGATTGGGACTGAAGTGCCTTGTCAGAACTTGGTTCACTTCAAAAAAATACCAATGGAGGACTTCTGAGCATATGCAAGGAGGTGGGAGGCTTTTATGATGCAAACTTACCCTCAACTGACCGAAGAAGAAATGATAAAGCTGTTCATTGGGGTTTTACCTCGCAAGCATCGTTGTTGGTTGCATGGGTTGCACTTCCATAACTTCAATGAAGTGGTCCTCTCATGCGAATACTTCGAGTCTACTGGAGGTGAGGAGCTCAAAGGCGTTTGATTTCGGAACCAACACTATCAAAGCACTCTTTTACACAGGAGTTTTCATGGTTTTTACTTGTTTTTATAATTTCATGCTTCTTATCTTGTCTAGTGTGCTACTGTTGTATTTTTCATTCCAAGTACTCTATTGTACAGTTTTAATATTTTGTTTTAAGAGCATGAGGCGGTACTCCAAACCAGCCCAGTGATATTATCCAACCATGAAAAGAAAATATCATCCAAGGAGAACACTGAGGGCTGGGCTTCCTCATGCTTTTTCTCCCCCAAAGACGTATTTTGAAAATAAAAAATATTTTATCACCCAAAAACTTTTGTCAAAACAAGATGATAAATTTAAGCACGTTTGTCTTTCTAACTCTCTCACTTTATGTTTCAGAACATCATCCCCTTTAATTTAGTGTGACAAAAGGTATTTGAAACTAGCACATCGTGTGAACAAACCAAACTCGAGAACACATTTTCAAGAAAGTGGGGGCAAACAGAAAAGAGCATCTCGTTTCAAAAAAGGGTAAGTCTTATCCTCTTAACATAATATTGAGAATGACAATCCCTCTCTTCCATTTACAGGACACAAAAGGTGAGACGTAATAGGTACATGCATACAGTTGAAATCGAAGCATCCATGATATGCCTCACTCCTGCCCAGCTCCATCCTAAGCCAAAGGACTATCTTGTCGCACGACGCGTCCAAACAGCTAGATGTTACAGTTTCAACTTCGACGAGCCCATAAGCATAAGGAAGAAGTTCCTTCTCTTCCTTTAAAGTGATTACTGTCAACAAGGAGAAAATCCAGACAGTCAAGGCGATCTATAGCCCCACACCCTGGACAATGACTTTGGAATCCAGAAGCTTCACTCCAGACGCATATTCTTCCAAGGAGTAATTGCCATCAGAAAGCTTGAGATTTTTAATCTCAGATTCCATAGAAGCTTGAGGTACATGACTTTTGCCCAATGATGCTATAGTTAAAGACAAAAAGAGAAATTCCACAGAAGGAAGGCGTTGAAGATGAATCAACGACCAGCAATCATGCATACATGGTCACAAATGATGAAGGCCAATTGAAGGAAACATTGAACTATGCCAAGATAAAGAGGCCATCATCAACATTCAAATATCCTTAGGAGCTAGCACAGACAAACTCTGGGAAAGGGTAATTTGGTATTGTTTCCAATACTCCCACTATCTGAACCCGCTTTTGACATATTTTCCCTATTTGACAGGGAGCATCACAACTCAAGAACCAAACTCAATGGTTAGGTTTGACAAATCAATACTGTCCAAGCTAGTATACAAAAATGACCTGCATCGAATTCACTTGACTTCGTGTAAAGGGACATGCCATCTATAAACCAATTAAGGAGAATAATTGACCTGACGAAGTGGAAGACACGAGACTTCATGTCCTCCTTGTACTCTAGGTCCACTTAATCGTTTGCAAACCAGTGAAGGGTAATGTTGTATCGCTTCCAGTTGTTTGACTTCTAAAATAATTCGTGACTAACACGCTCTCTCTTGTCTTTTACAGGATCACCTAACTGTCAAAGATGCGAGAAACAAATCAATGAAAGGCATGTCAGACTTTGATAAGCTTTCCCAAACAAAGTATCATCAAAGCAAATGACAGAGACCCTTCAGGCCTCAAGTCACTTATGATCTTGGCCCTATTGGTTGAGCTATTTCCACAGCTTCTCTTCTGCAAGAGGCAAGAGCAGAAATTCCTGATCAGATTCCCAAACCTTGGCTGATCATTCATGTGTCATATCCCTAATCAACAGGGACAACCATCGACACCCATTTGTGAATAACCCTTTTGATGTTCAAAATCTAACATATTTAGAAACACCACTATGTTAGCCCCTAAAGTTGTCAATAGGGTCTTTTTTGAGTCAAAACCATTCATTTGTTTTAAGAGTACAAACTCCATCACATTTAAAATGTTGCATGCTTTTTCTAAATGGATTTTGCATGATGATTTTGTCTATCTAAATCACTGATTCCATTGAGAATTATTAGAATAGACAGCTAAATGAAGAATATAAGATTAATCGAGCATGCTGGATGAGGCGCGTCAGAATGATGACAGGCAAGCTATATCCTACACACAGTCCCCCATCTATACATTTATGAGATGAGTGCAGAAGATTCTATGGCTGTAGGGTAAAGAGTTCTCTCGCAAATGGTACGATAACCAAAATAGTGAGAGGCATTCCATCGCTCACCCCGTCGAGCCCCATACACTGGTGAAATTTCTGTCCTACCCCCGTCAAGAACCACCCCTACATTGGGGCAAATTAGAGGCGAAGCAGCATCACAAGGTGAGAAGAGAGATAGAAATTTTCTTGCTCACACTTGCATCAATCTTCGGGTATCTTTATTGCATATGAACACTTGCGTTAATTTAAGTGCCTTAGAATGACGAAGAGCAATTCCCTTTCTATGCATTTGTATGCATTGTACAACTCAAGTGAGTCTGTAATTTTACCCTCACATTGAGACAAAGCAGAAGTTATTTCCATAGCTTAGAGCGCTAGTTAAAGATGAAGACTCAAGAGTCTAACAACAATGTCGTGCCTGAACCTGCCTAGGCCAGTTCCTCTAACGACAAGAATGAAAAAACAGGGGCATAAAAAAGCAGTGTACTTGGTAAAAGCAAGGTCAATGCCCATAAATGAAGAACTGGAATAAAAAATAGGGGCATGAAAAAGCAGTGTGCCTGGTAAAAGTAAGGCCAATGCCCCCCAATCAAAAATACAACCAAGAAAAAGTTGCTGTTGTGGTCCATAGAACCTCTATCTGACAAGAAAGACTAGTGACAAATGCCGAAATAGTCACCAACTCTCACCCTCTTACATATGAGCCAAGTCTACGCTATATTCCCGTTGTAAAAGTCTCTTCAGACTAGGGTTTTTCAATTAACGTAGGATTTCATGTGTATATAAGCATCTCTCGAAGAAGTACGAGCAAGATTACTCTATCTCTTTTCGCAGGATTCTTGACTTGCAAACCCGAAGATAATCGTGTGGCACTTCGTTCATGAGCCTTGACCTCGACGGTCTCATTTGATGAGCCATTGACTGAGTCTTCATCATAATTTCAACAAAGACCTCTCACATTGGTAAATTCGTACCATTTGCGAGAATACTCAGACCCCTGTGGACATGATGACAGTGAGATAGTGTGGTCCTTATAAATCCTGCATCAATGGTCAGGATAACCTTTTCCATGAGAGTGAGTGGAAAGTCCTTTCAGACTGAAAGTCCCTCATCTAGCATGCTCAAGACATCTACATTCTGAATAAATGTTGTCTTTCAAAATCTTCCCTAGGGGAACTCAAATGATGCAAAATTGACAAAATTGTCATGCATAAATCATATTTAAACTCATAAATTTACAGCATAGACAATCATGTGTGCATATTGTGCAAATAACAAACATACTCTCTGAGATCAGAGATATTGCCAAGTAAGCATATCTCTATCCCCATTTATCTTAAAGTACTTGCTACTGTCCAGGTACTCTCTTATTGACACTCGACCTATTCGAGTTGTTCCCAGAGTATTGATACTTGTGACTGACCAAGTATCCCTTTATTGTTGAATACCTACTGCTGTCTAAGTATCCCATTGTCTTTGAGTACCCACCACTTGTCGGGTACTCCCTCTTATCGATACTCAACATGTTTGAGTTGTCTCCAAAGTATTGATATTTGCGACTGTCCAAGTATCCCCCTTGTTTTTGAGTACCCACCACTTGCCGGGTGCTCCCTTTGTTGACACTCGACCTGTTCGAGTTGTCTTTAAAGTTTGGATGCTTGTGACTGTCCAAGTATCCTCTTGCCTTCGAGTACCGACCACCGTTTGGATACTCCCTTTCTGTGACACTCGACCTGTTCGAGTTGTCCTCAAAATTGTATCATTGAATACTAGTAACCATTCAAGTACTCCACTGCGTCGTGTACTTATGATTACCCAGGTATGCTCTCTTATCATCAGAACACATGGACCTGTCTAAGTGGTCCCAAATCATATCATTAAATACTTGTGTTCATCCAAATATTCCAATACTTTGTACACTTGCGGCTACCCAGGTGTTCTAGCCCTTTTGAGTGCCTGCGGCCATCGAGGTAAGCCTTGTGCTACATTCAAGTTTATATTACCAAGAGGTGAGAGACCTTCACGAATATCCAAGGTACGTCCTCGATATTCCCTTTACCAGGAGGTGAGAGACCTTCACGAATATACGAGGCACGCCCTCGATATTCCCTTGAGCAGGAGGTGAGAGACCTTCATGAATATCTAAGGTACGTCATCGATATTCCCAATTACTAGGAGGTGAGAGACCTTCACAAATATCTTAGGTACGCCCTCGATATTCCCATTACCAAAAGGTGAGAGACCTTCACGAATATGCGAGGCACGTCCTTGATTTTCCCATTACCATGAGGTAAGAGACCTTTACGAATATGCGAGGCGTATCCTCGATATTCCCATTACTAGGAGGTGAGAGACCTTCACGAATATCTCAGGTACGGCCTCGATATTCCCAATTACCAGGAGGTACGGCCTCGATATTCCCACTTACCAAGAGGTGAGAGACCTTCATGAATATGCGAGGCACGTCCTCGATATTCCCAATTACCAGGAGGTGATAGACCTTCATGAATATCTAAGGTACGTCATCGATATTCCCCTTTACCAGGAGGTGAGAGACCTTCATGAATATGCGAGGCACGTCCTCGATATTCCCAATTACCAGGAGGTGAGAGACCTTCATGAATATCTAAGGTACGTCCCCGATATTCCCATTACCAAGAGGTGAGAGACCTTCACAAATATCTTAGGTATGTCCTCGATATTCCCTTTTTACCAGGAGGTGAGAGACCTTCACAAATATCCAAGGTATGTTCTCAATATTCCCATTACCAAGAAATGAGATGCCTTCACAAATACCCAAGGTATGTCCTCGATATTTCCAATTATCAGGTACCTCTTTGATGCTTGTGAACATCCAGATATCCTTCAAGAATTTGTACTTGTGATCATCCAAGTACCCCTCCAATGCCTATGATTAGCCAAATGCCCCTTTTGACGCCTGCAAAGGCCCAAATATCCTTCAGGTTAGTACTTGTGAATATCCAGGTACTCTTTGATATGCCTGTGAATGTCCAGGTATCTTCCAGAATCGGTGCCCTAAGAAAGGTTGGCGCATCCTCCTGAGAAAGGTCGGGTTCCAACTGGTGTCTTCGACAGAAGTCAGACACCCCACAAATATGATGCCTTGAGAAAGGTCGGCGCATCTCCCAAGAAAGGTCGGGTACCAACTGGTGTCCTCGATATAGATTAGGTGCTCACAAATAGATGCCCTGAGAAAGGTCGGTGCATCTCTTATCACGACGATCGAAGAAAGGTTCGGGTCTGAGACAAACCACTTACTGCTCTGACAGGCGACCGAAGAATGGTTTGGGCCCTGAAAAAGCATTTTACCGTCATGGCGACCGAAGAAAGGTTCGGGTCCAAGGCAAATCACTTATTGCTCTAACAGGTGACCGAAGAATGGTTCGGGTCCTGGAAAGGCAATTTTCCTGTCAAGGCGATCGAAGAAAAGTTCGGGTCCTAGACAAATTATTGATTGTTTTAACATGCGACCGAAGAATGGTTCGAGTCCTGGAAAAGCAACCTCCTCATATTACTAGGTAAGATGACGCATTGATGCTTGCCAAACTCGGGGTTCACACCCTATCTCACTCACTCCCGGTAAGTAACTACAGGTATCTTCTTATCCGTCTTAGTATATGTAAAGTTATATTGCTCTTTTTCCGCATAGAATAATAAGTCCCAAATAAAATATAATCTGCTGCGCATGCTAGATAAAATTTAGGCATCAGTTTGTCTTTGAATGCAACCTCTACGAGCTCACCTTCAAAGAGGGGTAGCTGTTGACGCATTAATTTTATTTTAGGTTTTATTTTATTAAGTTTTGGATAATATAAAAACAACAAAACAAAGAAAAAAATAGAAAAAAAAAAGAAAAACATAAAAAACAGCCCCTTCTCTAGGCCTCCGTCGGCCCAACCCGCAACCCGGCCGGCACCTTCATCTCCTTCCTCGCTCGACTGGGTGGGCAGCACGCGCTGGAGGCGCGACGCCGGAGCAGAAAGGAGGAACAGTAGCGCACGTGGAGCAGGGGGCGGCTGGCGTCGGATGGGGACGTGCGGGGGGGGGTAGTTGGCATCAGATGGGACATCGGCTCAGCCGGCGAAGGCCGCGGCGATCGATGGTCGAACTCCGTCGACCGGCCGCCCTTCGGCCTATAAATAGGCCGTCAATCCCAGTAGCCAAGAACACACAGAGAGAGAGAGAGAGAGAGAGAGAGAGAGAGAGAGAGAGAGAGAGAGAGAGAGAGAGAGAGAGAGAGCCGCGAGCTCCGAGAGATCCCCGGAGAGACTTCGGGGAACTCAAAGAGCGAGCAAGGGCGAAGCAATCGGGTCGTGAGCTCAACGACCTCCCTCCGAGAGACTTCGGGGGAGGCCGGCGGCGAGCGAACCCAGATCTGCAAGAACTCGAGAGTAGAGAGAGGAGAGAGATCGAAGCCACAAGCATTCAAGCTTCCCCCAAGAGACTTTAGGGGAGGCTCGACGCTCGTGAGCCCAGATCGAAGGGAGAAAGGAGAGTTTGAGCACCCTCGGCCGTTGTTGCCGTCGCCGTCGCTACCATTTGCCGTTCAAGCTGCCGTTCACGAACAGGTAACGTATCGCCACTGTCGTCGTCGCTGTCGCCATCGTAACCCCCCCGTCGTTCAGTCCTTGTTGATGCTGTTATCGCCGCGAATCGGGAACCCTAGGGTTCCTAATTTTTTTCGGGTTGTGCCTCTGGGTCGTCGGGTCAGACCCGGGCCGAGAGTCGGGTAGGGTTTTGCACAATTTGGGGTGTTTGGAAGCTGGGTCGTGGGGTCGGATCTGGGTCGGGTAGGGTTCCTCGCGTGAATCGAGTCATTGCCAGAATTCAGGTCGGATTCAGGTAGGGTTTCGCCAGGTCGTTGGGTCGGGCCGGATCGCTCCCAAAATAGTGGGCTGTTGGGCTGTGGCGTCGTTTAAAAAAAAAAAAGTCGGGCTCGCGTAGCGGGCTTGTCTGCGTTTTGGGTGACTCGGGTCGAACCCAACCCATGGATCGACACCTGGTCAGCTTTTATATTATTTTATATAATATTTTAATAAGAAAATGAAAAAATAATTTCTTTTCGAAAAAATATTAAAAAATATCTTAATTTCTGAAAAATATTTTAAAAAATTGTTAAAAAATGTTTATTTTCCAAAAAAATCAAGAAAAATAAAAAATAATTTATTTTCCAAAAAAATATTAAAAATATTAAAAAATTATTTTCCGAAAAAAATCAAAAATATTTCATATTATCCAAAAAATGCCAAAAATCCAAAAAATGCCAAAAATTCATGAAAAGGCCAAAAAATTCATAAAAAGCATAAGACTTGTATTTTCCAAAAAATACCAAAAAATCCCAAAAAATCCCTTTTGTGTCAAAAAATAAAAAAAGACCCAAAAAATGTTTTTCCTCCCCATCAAATGCATGGAAAATCCTCAAAAATCCAAAAAGCCTTAAGGTTTAAACAAGATTAGGTACCGAAAGGGCATTAGTGATTAACTAGTGTAATCAAGTCCTCGATCCTAATTTTTCTGGTTGCGCAGGAGCGAGTATTTCTCCCGATACTTCGCTTGGGTTTCTAATCGACCCATCCCAAACCGATTAGTGGCGACTCCGTTTTAAAATTAATTTACAGGTTAAAAACTTAGACTATTAAAGTCGTGAATTGGTGGACTTGGGAGAGTCCGGGCCTAATATATTCAGCCAAGCCATTAGCCTCCTTAGGCGCCCGTACCCGATCGTGGGTGTCGAAAAAAGAGGTCACGACACCCATTCATTTCTTTAATGCACATGTGGAACGTATTATAAAACCCCTGACAATGAAATACATGATAGAAAAGTAGGAAGCAATTCCACAACATAACACTTTCATAAATCAATGGAGTTACAAACAAAAGTCTACGGCCAAAAGTCTACAAAAGACCGGCTCATAAAAAGAAACTGTCCTACGACCTACAAGTCAGACACGTTCTCCAAACCTCAAGACTTCACCTTTGCAACTCCTCAAGGCCAACCAAAACGATTTGGCCGTACCGTCCATTAGGGACCTGAAAATGTAAGCCCACAACCGGGGTGAGACATTGTCTCAACAAGTTTACCCCCTAAACCTCTATTAGAAAGAAAATACACCCCAGGATAGCCTAGCTACACCACACAGAGGACTTACCTCGCCTCAGTTCCTTCATGCAGGTTAGCACAATTGAAATCACTCAATCATGTGCAATAATACAAACTTAAACAATTGACACGCAAACACTTTCACATAACCAACAACTACAGGAGTCCTAGTCCTGATTATAAGACCAGGTCGTTATGACACGACTCATAATTTGGCTCATTGACAACATTCAGCATGCGTTCCAATTGTTATTCACTGCCACACATTGGCATAGCCTACTCACAATTTGGCTATCTACAGGCATTTAGCTAGGCATTGTCTCCCCACCTTGGAGCACGGCTTTGTCACTACGTCGACGGCGTTCCCGAAGGAGCATGGGCCTAGAATCTACTGCGACCGCATTCGTTGCATGGGGCATCCCATATAGGGGCAAGTCCAGCTCAACAGCTCAGGATAATTCCTCTTAATTATCACGCAACAAATTCATACTCGGCCCAAGACACTTTGCATTTCACTCAAGGCTTCCATTAAAATAGTAATCCCGGCCTCTTTTCTTCATATTGAAAACGTTCAAGAAATTATTCACGTATGTGGGGGCATGTTAATTTCGAACCAGAAAAACTAATATCTTACTTTTTCAAATCCCACTATTTAATATAATACTTAAAATCCAATTTCGGTGTCAAACCCGACACCTGGGATTTTCCTGAATAAAGTCCATATTTTTATCAACCAATACTCAATTTGAAATATCCACCCATCAAATTCATAATTTGAATACATAGCAGCGATCAACACGAATTTTTGATAATGTAATATCCTAGAAAAATTTTCGGAAAATAATAAATAATTAAATTTATTCCAAAAATTAATTAAATAATAGATTTTATTAATATTTGATAATATAGATTTTTATTAAATAATTAAATAAATTCGAAATAATTAAATAATCTAAAATAATCAATTAAGGTCTAAATAAGATCATACTAATCTAAACATCCACTTAGCCTTAGTTAATCATACATTACACTAATCACACCCCTTAATCTAATCCACACTTAACTAAACTAATCCATCAGCCTAATCTCACTTAACTTAAACTAAGCATCCCTAAAAGCATCATTAACCCTCTAATTAAGGTTTAGAGGCTAAACTCACTTGATTAATGAACCGCTGGGTTCAAAATGATGGGGATGCAATGGGGACTGACTTTCCTCAAGGCGAGCCAAGCTTTCGGGGTCGGGAAGCCGGCTAAAACGAGCCAAAAATGAGTTGGGATACCCATTTTTCCAATTGCTGTCCGTTGCCGGTTGAGGCCGAGAAAGGGTAGATCTGGTGCCGGTTTGGGTCGAAAATAGGTGGAGAAGTTGCAGCGGTGTTGTGTGGCCAACGGTGGGGTCTCACGGTGGCCGGAGGTGACTAAACGGCTTTGGCACGGGATGAGGCAGTAGCTACGACGCAGGGGTAGGTGAGAGGAAGGCGGAGCTGTGTGGAGCAGCGATGAGCAGCGACGGCGTGCACGCGAGGCTTGGATGGCGAGCGGCGGTGGCGTGCGGCTACTCCAACGGTGCTGCTGGCCTTGCTGTCTTTGGATTGCAGGGGCGTCACACAGTAAGGGGATGGAGGAGAGAAGCTGCTCGACAGACAGAGAAGGGGAGGAAGAAAGAGGGGGCCCGGTTAACGGCGGTCTGGCGCAACGGCGAGGGCGGCGGCTTGTTGGTCGATCTCCGTTATTACTGGCGTCCGAAGAAGAAGAAGAAGAAGAAGAAGAAGAAGAAGAAGAATAAGGAGATGGAGGAGGAGCTTGACGGAAGAGAGGGGGGAAACCGGTTTCTCTCTCTCTTAGGTCACTCAAACATGGCCCATCGCCCAGCTATCATCCACCCACATTTTCTAGACTATTTTACCCCTTCTAGAAACTCTTAGATAGTCCAAAATGTTAGGCGTATGTGGCATACGAATTTTGCAAGAGAAATGGCACAATTTGGACTTCAATCCTTCTTGAAACAATTCAATCCAGCCTTTGAAAAATCAACCGTCGAGTCCTCGATCAAATTAGTATTTTTCCTCATCAATATAACCCACTGTCATCCCAAATTTGCAATAAAAAATGGTCCTCTGCAAATTCTGATCTAAAACGGCTCGGCCTCGATTTTTTCCCAAAAAGTCTCGGGTTGCTGAAAAATCTTCTCGAGATCGAGTCAACTCTCCTAAAATGACTCAGACATAATCGAATTCTCAATTTCTGAATTCGGGTTTGATTTCACGGTTAATTTCAATTCGGCGCGAATTTAGCTTGTCATAATCTATCGGGTAGCTTTTAGGAACTTTCGTGCATTGGACCTGTGGTTGATTATTTTCAAATCACAAAGTACATCTTTGACACATTGGCGACTTTCGGTTGTCGTAGAAATCTCAAGGTTTCAAATACGGACATAGGGTACCAAAACGACAGAAGAATCAGTCTGGTGCCGACCAACAGTAATTATGCAATTAGGTGGAATCACCCACACTTAATCACACACCTTTGTTAAGTCGACCTATCTCTGATCTCTAATTGATCTTACTGTGTCGTAATGATCTCTTGCAAATTTGCACGGTCGAGCAGTCGTTTCCTGGTTAAATTCTTAAGTCTCATGTGTTAGAATCCCTTAACTGCTTCACCTGATAGACTAGTTATCCCATGAGTGATCAGTTTAGGGAAAAGAACTATAAGCGTGTCAATGAAATGCCTAACTATTTCGATCGAAATTAGAACCTGAAATTCAGGATGTCACAACTGTTCCCATCTTATAAAAATTTCGTCCTAGAAATTTAAACCTTTAACAATTCTTAAACAAAAAGGTGGGGGTACAGTTGTCTCATCAAATCTTCTCTTTCCCTAGTTGCTCTTTCTGTAATGTGGTGTTGCCAGATCACTTCCAATCTCGCCTAAATCACTTTCCTCCGAAAGGTTAAGCACTTGATGATCTTTGCAAAAATAAAAGTTGCAAAATTTTTTGGTTCTTTTTATTTTTATTTTTCCACTAAGCAACTAATTGCCGCGTCGAGGATTCGAACTCCCGACTTCGGATCTTTTTCTTCATTCTCGGGTACCACTCTACTAAAGGTGCCGACAGTGTCTCAAATTGCTTTCTTTATCCATTTAAAGCCAAAATCCTTCTTTGAACCCAATTTTCGAAGGATTCCGACGTAAGTACCATTTCAACTTTCCTTTCTTAACAAAACGCGATGTCCCTATCATAGGTGACATCCATGGAAAATATACTTCCCTACTTGAAATTCCAAAGGTCTTCGACACAAAATCTGCGAAGCTAAACTGGCGATTCTAAGTGGTCTTTACTCCATCTTTGATAACTGCAACTGAATCACTGATTGCTGAACCAAATCTGGACCTGCGATTTTTTGTTCTGATCTCATTTCGACAAGCTGGCGTTCTGCACACTCTGCCAAACAATACTGTAAAAAGAGTCATCTGAATACTCTGCTGGTAGTTGATATTGCAAGCAAACTTAAAGAGAAGAAGTTGTTCCTTTCAACTTCATTTGAAATCCAACTCACATGTTCTCAACATGTCCTCACGGGTCTGAATTGTCCTCTCAGATTGGTCATCGGTCTAAGGATAATACGCCGTACTGAACTGCAGCTTCATTCATAAAGCAATCTGCAAACTCTTCCAAAAAGTTTGTTTGAAGTTATCGTAACTGGCACTCCATGCAAACGAACTACCTGACGTACATACAGATCTGCGTGTCTATCCAAATTGAGGTCCTTTCGAACTGCAATGAAGTGAGCCGACTTTGTCAATCTGTCGACTACCACCCAAATCGAATCATTACCTCTCTGACTCCTTGGTAGTCTGGTCACGAAATCCATTGTGATATGCTTCCATTTCCATTCTGGGATCTCGAGAGGTTGCAAAAGTCTTCCCGGCTTGCAATGCTATGCTTTGACCTGCTGACATATTAAACACCTGGCGACATGCTTGGCAATATCCGCTTTCATACCTGACCACCAATAGTGTTGACGCAAATTCTGATACATCTTAGTACTGTCAGGATGAATGCTGTAACTGCTATGATGAGCCTCTAATAAAATCTCTTCTCTAAGTTCTACATCGTTAGGTACACACAATCGTCCTTGGAATCTCAGTATTCTATCCTCAGAAATCTGAAAGTTAGTCTCTTTCTTATCAGTATCCTCTTGTAGGATCTTCTAAACATCCCGGTCTGTAAACTGAAGTGTCTGCTTCTAACCTGAATATCTGGTTCAATTCTAAGGGTGGCCATAAGATTTAAAAGGTGGCCTACCTCAAACTTGAAAACCGAATCTTGTGCCTTCTCAATTAAAACCCATTCCTTGAGTACCATTTGTGCTACTGATGACTTTCAACCTAAGGCATCTGCGACCTTATTCGTTTTTCCTGGGGAATACCGAATATCACAATCCTAGTCCTTCCAAAGTTTTGATTCACAACGCTATTTCAAATCCAATTCCTTCTGAGAGAATAAATACTGAAGACTATGCTGGTCAATGAAGATCCAGAATCTTTCTCCACACAATTAACATCTCCAAATATTCAGTGCGAAGATTAAAGCTGCGAGTTCTAAGTCATGCGTCTGATAATTCAACTTGTGAGGTGGTCTCAACTGATGGGACGCGTGTGCAACAACCCTACCATGGAATAGTAAGCACATGTGCAGTAGTTAGCTTCTGCTTAAGCTCTTGGAAACTACCCTCACACTTATCTGTCCCTACAAACTTTTCTTCCTTCTTCAGTAGTCGAGTCAACGACAGCATTAATTCTGAAAACCCTTCTACAACTGTCTATAATACATTGCTAAACCCAGAAAACTTATGATCTCTATCATTATAGTCGGTCTTGGCCAAATGATCACTGCTTCAATCTTGGCTGGGTCCACTAAGATTCCTTCTCTGGAAATGGCGTGACCTAGGAATGCCACACGAGTTAACCAAAACTCGCATTTGCTGAACTTGGTGTATAGCTCATGATTCCTCAAAGTTTGAAGCACTATCCTTAAGTGCCTTTCGTGTTCCTTAGGGCTCCTAGAGTACGCTAGGATGTCGTTGATGAAAACAATCACAAACTGATCCATGGTACTCCCTGAACACATGGTTCATCAGATCCATGAAAGCAGCTGGAGCATTCTTCAAACCAAATGGCATTACAATACACTCATAATGGCCGTATCGGGTGCGAAACACTGACCTTGGTATAACCTCATTTCTAATCCCCAGCTGATGACACTTTGTCCTCAAGTCGATCTTAGAGAATATCGACACTCCAGGAAACTGATCAAACAAGTCATCGATCTTCGGCAGTGGATACTTGTTCTTGATCGTCACTTGATTGAGTTATTGATAGTCGATGCATAGGCGTAACGAACCATCTTCTTTCTTCACGAACAGAACTAGTGCTTTTTAAGGTGATGCACTAGAGCGTATAAATCATTTATCCAACAACTCCTGCATCTGCACCTTCAGTTCTTTCAGCTCTAACAAAGCCATCCGGTAAGGAGCCTTAGAGGTTGGCTCTGTCCCGGAGCCTTAGAGGTTGGCTCTGTCCCGGTGCTAACTCAATCACGAACTCAATTTTCCTTTCTGGCAGCAAACATGGTAATTCTTTCAGGAATACATCTGGAAACTCTTGAACCATTACGACAACTTCTAACTTCAACTCCTCTACTGTCGTATCCACGATAGTCGTCAGGTAACCTTGACAACCCCCGTTTAACATACGGGTTGCCTCAAGCGGCAAAATAAAAAAGGAATCGAGGGTCCTCCTCGACTTTCAATAAATTCAAACTTTTATCCATCAACGGTTCAAACTATATCACATTACGACAATGATTCATTACAACAAAAGGCTCATCGAGCCAAACCTTTTCATATATAATATCAAAGTCATACATAAGCAAACTAGTCAAGTACAACTCTAGTTAATGATTCTTCTTTCTACGGTTGCATTACAATAATTGAGGTTCTTTGAATTTAACCAAAATTCTGCTGCACTACTTTGATAAAGTCACCCACAAAACATTCCTCCTCTAATCAGTGCACAACTTGATTCATCTTTGAGGCCTGTTCAAACCACCCTGCGGTCCATTCTGCGATGTGAATCCTCTTTTTTGACCCAACGGTAGTAGTGGCAGTAATTGTTGCGGTCTCATTGGTCTTCGGGGACAATTTCTAGCTATGTGACCTTGTTGGCCACACTCATAACAGGCATCCGTTCTAGGAGGACACGGGGTCGAACCATGTCGTCTTCCGTACAAATGATACGTGCCATTCTTTCTCAGCGCTGGTTTTCCTATCCCACCATTCCTGTTGAGCGGAATAGGATACATTTCTTGAACTGGAGGCTTAATCCAAGTACCCCACTATGAGTCTTGCGGCGCATTCTTTCTATTCTGTTCCATCAGCAGTAGTGGTAGTAACACCTATTGTCCTATCTGCCTTCTGGGACAGTTCCTTGCCATGTGACTCTACTGGTCACACATAAAATAGGCACCCGTCCTAAAATGGCACGGGGTTGTTCCATGCCTTTTCCCATAGGCACGACACACTCCCTTTAGGTTGGATGCTGGCTTGCCAGTCCCACTTTTCCTGATAGGTGGAATGGGATACTCTTCTTCTGACATCGATCTCTCCCCAACCCGATTTCCATCCCTATCTGAACTGAACCGCGACCTAGATGTGGCAGCTTGCTCCCCAATCACATTTCCAGGTTGGGCCTCAATAGGTACAGCAACAACATCGGTTACGGCATTGGCGGCAGCAATGACAACGGCAACAGCGGCGGCTTGACCTTGAGCTTGCTGACCCAAAATGCTTCCCAAAGACTCCAACGCTTGAATGATCTTGTCGAACCTAGGATCGTTCGGTGCTACTACACTTTCAATACCAACTTGTGGCAGTACTCTCACACCCACGCTAGTCTGAGCCTACGCTCTACCTTAGGTACCGACTCTTGTCAGCGTCCTACCCTGAGGTACAAGTCCTACCGACCTCCTCCAAGGAGTTTTCCACTCTTGGTCACTCATCCTACAGGCTCTTTATAGACACATGTTTTCCAATTCTAACATCAGGTTAGAATTTGAGTGACCCCACAAACACACTACCAAACATCTATCAACCACATGCATTAGCATATTAAAAGCCTTTCCTACTAACTATCCCACGACTCATCGCACCTTATCACATCATACATGGACCATGCTTTGATACCACTTAAATAGGGATGTCACGCCTCAAACCCCAAGCACACGAACATCCCACCATGGTCATGCAAATGTGACGTTCCCAGGATGTGTCGCCGACCCATTCATTTTTTTAATGCACATGCGGAACATATCATAAAACCCCTGACAATGAAATATGGGATAGAAAAGCAGGAAGCAATTCCACAACATAACACTTTCATAAATCAATGGAGTTACAAATAGAGGTCTACAGCCAAAAGTCTATAAAAGACCGGCTCATAAAAAGGAACTGTCCTACGACCTACAAGTCGGACATGTTCTCTAAACCTCATGACTTCACCTCTACAACTCCTCAAGGCCAACCAAAATGATCTGGCCACATCGTCCATTAGGGACTTGAAAATGTAAGCCCACAACCGGGGTGAGACATTGTCTTAACAAGTTTACCCCCTAAACCCCTATTAGAAAGAAAATACACCTCAGGATGGCCTAGCCACACCACACAGAGGACTTGTCTCGCCTCAGTTCCTTCCTGCAGGTTAGCACAATTCAAATCACTCAATTATGTGCAGTAATACAAACTTAAACAATCGGCACGCAAACACTTTCTCATAACCAACAACTATAGGAGTCTGAGTCCTGATTATAAGACCAGGTCGTTATGACACGACCTATAATCTGGCTCATTAATGACACTCAGCATGCGTTCTAATTGTTATTCACTGCCACACATGGGCATAGCTTACTCGCGGTTCGGCTATCTACTGGCATTTAGCCAGGCATCGTCTCCCTACCTTAGAGCACGACTTCGTCACTATGTTGACAACGTTCCTAAAGGAGCATGGGCCCAGAATCTACTACGACCCGCATTTGTTGTATGGGGCATCCCATATAGGGGCAAGTCCAGCTCAACAACTCAGGACAATTCCTCTTAATTATCCCAAAACGAATTCATACTCGGCCCATGACACTTTGCATTTCGCTCAAGGCTTCCATTGAAATAGTAATCCCAGCCTCTTTTCTTCATATTGAAAACGTTCAAGAAATTATTCACGTGTGTCGGGGCACGTTAATTTCGAACCAGAAAAACTAATATCTTACTTTTTCAAACCCCACTATTTAATATGATCCTTAAAATCCAATTTTGGTGTCAAACCTAACACCTGGGATTTTCCTGAATAAAGTCCATATTTTTCTCAACCAATACTCAATTTGAAATATCCATCCATCAAATTCATAATTTGAATACATAGCAGTGATCTGCGCGAAATTCTGAAAATTTAAGATCTTGGAAAAATTTCCAGAAAATAATAAATAATTAAATTTATTCTGAATTTATTTAATTATTTAATAAAGATATATATTATTATTTAATAAAATATATTTTTATCAAAATAATTAAATAAATTCGAAATAATTAAATAATCTAAAATAATCAATTAAGGTCTAAATAAGATCATACTAATCTAAACATCCACTTAGCCTTAGTTAATCATACATTACACTAATCACACCCCTTAATGTAATCCACACTTAACTAAACTAATCCATCAACCTAATCTCACTTAACTTAAACTAAGCATCCCTAAAAGCATCTCAACCCTCTAATGAAGGTTTAGAGGCTAAACTCACGCGATTAACGAACCGCTCGGTTCAAAACGACGGGGATGCAACGGGGACCGACTTTCCTCAAGGTGGGCCAAGCGTTTGGGGCCAGGAAGCCGGCCAAAAGGGCCAAAACCAAGCTGGGATACCCATTTTTCCAGTTGCTATCTGCTGTTGGTTGAGGCCGAGAAAGGGCAGATCCGGTGTCGGCTTGGGTCGAAAACGGGTAGAGGAGCTGCAGCGGTGCCGTGCGGCCAACGGTGAGGTCTCACGGTGGTCGGAGGTGGCTTAACGGCTCTGGCACGGGACGAGGTAGCAGTTGCAACGCAGGGGCAGGCGAGAGGGAGGCGGAGCCGTGCAGAGCAACGGCGAGTAGCGACGGTGTGCGCGCGAGGCTTGGACGCCGAGTAGTGGTGGCGTGCGACTACTCCAACGATGTTGCTAGCCTCGCTGTCTTTGGCTTGCAGGGGTGTCACACAGCAAGGGGATGGAGGAGAGAAGTTGCTCGACGGACAGAGAAGGGGAGGAAGAAAGAGGGGGGCCGATTAACGGCGGTTCGGTGTGATGGTGAGGGCGTGCGATGGCGTGAGGTCCGGCGGCTTGCTAGTTGATCTCCGCTGTTGCTGGCATCCAACGAAGAAAAAGAAGAAGAAGGAGATGGAGGAGGAGCTCGACGGAAGAGAGAGGGGGAGGGGGAAACCGGTTTCTCTCTCTCTTAGGTCACTCAAACATGGCCCACTGCCCAGCTATCATCCACCCACATTTTCTAGACTATTTTGCCCCTTCTAGAAATCCTTAGGTAGTCCAAAATGTTGGGTGTATGTGGCATACGAATTTTGCAAGAGAAATGGCACAATTTGGACTTCAATCCCTCTTGAAACAATTCAATCTGGCCTATGAAAAATCAACCGTCGAGTCCCCGGTCAAATTAGTATTTTTCCTCACCAATATAACCCACTGGCATCCCAAATTCGCAATCAAAAACATTTCTCTGCAAATTCTGATCGAAAACGACCCTACCTCGACTTTTTCCCAAAAAGTCTCGGGTTGTTGAAAATTTTTTTGAGACTGAATCGATGCTCCTAAAATGACCTGTGACATAACTGAACTCTCAATTTCTAAATTCGGTTCGATTTCACGGTTATTTTCAATTCGGCGCGAATTTAGCGCGTCCTAATCTACCGGGTAGCTTTTAGGAATTTTCGTGCATTTGACTTGTGGTTGATTATTTTCAAGCCACAAAGTACATCTTCGACACATTGACGACTCTCGCTTGCCGTAGAAATCTCAAGGTTTTAGATATGGACATAGGGTACCAAAATGATAGAAGAATCGGTCTAGTGCCGATCAACAGGAATTGTGCAATTAGGTGGAATCACCCACACTTAATCACATACCTTTGTTGAGTCAACCTATCTCCGATCTCTAATCAATCTTATTGTGTCATAATGGTTTCTTGCAGATTTGCACGGTCGAGAAGTCGTTTCCTAGTTGAATTCTCAAGTATGATGCGTTAGAATTGAGATAGCTAGTATAAGCACCTAGGGGGTGAATAGGTGTAAAAATAGTTTTTCATGATAAGTGAGCAATACTAAATAGATAATAGAAAGGAAGTTCGCCTTTTGTTAACACAACGAATTATGATCAAAGTAAAAGAGAGTAGGGAAGAGAAAATGAACACAGAAATTATAGTGGTTCGACTTATTCCAAGCCTACGTCCACTTTTCCGCACTGATAGCCCACTGGTTAGATTTCGCTATGAACAAAAGAGTTGTTACAGCAAAGCTCTCCCTTGATTCCACAGTGTAGATACTCTACCACACTTCCTCAAGGTTTCTCAAAGATATAGATTCTCTTTTGCGTACAAGATTTTGCTCAACAAATGAATTGACTAAGAACAAAGAGCTTCAGACTTTGGAATTCTTCTATTGCGCACACACTTGAACGACTGGAACGTCTTCCTTATATACTCCTTTATGCCATCATACCCGTTGGCACTTACCAAAGGAATTTTTCCAATCTTCCCGTTGGACAGAATCAATTAGGAAGATCATTTGAGCTATTTAAGGAACATGACGATAGCCCATCAATCATGCTTGCCCATACAATCAGGATCTCGGTTTCCATAAGTAGAACATTCCAAGTATACTTCGCCAATCATTGGATCCTCAATCAATCTTGATTCGAATAAAGGATTCCGTTATGTCATATCCAGCCAAGAGATCTTCTCTAGTCGATAAGGTCAAATCCTTAACAAAACATCCGGTCCTGGATAGGCCTTCTTCGACGGACTAGAAACTGTCAATGAGAATAGACTTTGAGTCTTGAGTCTGGCAATCCAGAGGTCTTCAGACTTTAAATAGTAGAGTCTGCAAATCTTCAGACTAGACTGATGGAAACATTTTGTCAGCTTCAAAACACTCAAGGAAGATTTCTCCAACAATCTCCCCATTTTTTATGGTGACAAAACTTTCCTACAGATTTGGATAATTTTGACCTGCAAAACATTACTTAAGCAAATATGGATATCTCATAAAGATAAATGGCTTAGTGATAACACTAGAATCTGCAACCACAGAAAATAGGTTAGTCTTGTAGATTAGTAAAGCCATAAGATATCAATAGTACTTAAGATAAACAAATGTTCAAACAGTCAAACCCAAATCCAGTCCAAATCCTAACAGCCAAACACAAAAGTCAAGTCAAAACAAATCAAGAGTTCAAAAAGTTCAAAGTTCAAATCTGCATCACATCTCTCCCCCTTTTTGTCATCATTAAAAAGGTAGAGATGGAAAGAGAATGTAATTAAGATTGCTTGGGAACACGAACAAGTTGGAAATCTTCCATTGACTGGACAATGCCTTCCAGCTTTTTCAATTCCTCCTTCAGTTGAGCCACATCTTCACACTTAGCATTTGCTTGAACCTGAAGAGTAAGGGCTTGGATTTGATCATTCAAAGAAACTGAAGAAGCTTGACCTGCATTCTGCAAATTCTGTACTTCGTATCCCAGAGCATATATCTGACCCCGCATCTCTAAGAGAACATCAAGAATTCTGCGAAAGTCTGTTAAATTATCAGTCTGCATACTGGCTTTTGCACGATCAGATGGAGTAAAGGCAGACGATGGCAAATCAGCATAGTCATGCAGATTGGGCGATGAAACATCATGTCCTTCCTCAGGAAATTGAGAAGCATAGATGTCCTCTGTATCTGCTGGAGAGCGGCTTACTCCTTCACTAGTGGCAGGGTATGAGGACATTCCTCTTTTCTCATGATCTCCCCCTATTTCCATGCCTTCAGGTGGAGAAGAGTGTTCCTCATGCTCTGCTTCCACTTGATCTCCTCTTTCCTTTTCTTCTTCTTCTTCAATTCTTTCCTCCTCTGCATCTCTTTCTTTTGCTTCTCTCTCCTCTGTTTCTTTCTCCTCTGCTTCCAAATTTTCTCTTTCTCCAGTCCTCTGTTCTGTCTCATATGTGTCTTTTTCTTGTCGTACCGTTGATTCTGGAACATAACGACTCAGGTTCTTCAATGCCATTGCAGAAATGGTGATGTCATCCTTATCTTCTTCATCCTCAATGATGAGAGCTCTTCTTTTCTTGGATGGAGCAACCATGGGCTCCTTCCATTTTCTTTTTGCAGCCGAAGAGATTTGATGAGTCTTAACAGGGGTTTTCTCCTTGAATTTCTTAAACGCCTTGTTAAGTTCCTTCAGACGCATTTTAGACACCATTTTCAGTCCCATTACCATTTGATCACAAGTTCTAACACAGAGAATCCGGGGAGGCTGAACATTCAAATGTCTGAATAACTTGGTCACAAGAGCTGGATAAGGAAGTTGGCCCTTACCCTTCACCACGGCTTTGTACATGTGGAACATAATAGTGTGAGGAAGAGAGAACTTTTTCCCAGCATTGATGGCATACATCAGCTTTGCCTCTAAGTTTGAAACATCAGTCTTTGAAGTAGATTTTGGTCTGAGGTAGTTAATCACAATCCTGTGAAATAGAATGTTGAACGCACTCATCCTCAAGTAGGAAATCTTTTCCTTTGTCCTTCTATCCTTAATAAGTTCCAACGTAGCACGAGCAATAGACACATTGATAGGTTGATATCTCCCTCTTTCAACCCCAATCACATCAGCTAACATATCTACATCCACCACATAGTCATGATCTCGGACACTAGAAGAGAATCTATTCGCATCCAAGAAACTGAGATTCGAATAGAAATAAGTAGTGAGTTCAGCATAGCCTTCTGTAGATTCAGAACAAAACTGTTCAAGTTGAAGAAGACTGAATTTTTTCTGCAAATTAACGTTCACACAATCAAGAAAATCAAAATCCACACTTCTAGGGTTTATCACCCCACGCTTCAACAACTTAGAGTATAGATTCTTTTGTTCCTCTAATCGAAACAAGTCTGTCCTTTTGCTTCGGATTTTTGCTGTAACATCCATTCTCGGTTTAAACTGACTGTACAACTTGTCATCATCATTCCCATATGGCTGATTTAGCCCTCTAACACATGGATCGCTTGGGATATTTGCTATTGCCTCTTCCGCCGACCCAGCATGGGCAATTCCCAACCGTTCCATTGTGCGTAAAAAGAAGGTTTCATTTTTATACCCTTTGTCTTTTAGAAATTCATCAATGTAGTTTAAAAGAGTTCCACCCCTTTTCAAAGCACGATAAAGCTTGTAGGTAAAAGAGGGCTTAAAAGTTCTTACGGGTACTGCATCTTCGATTATTTTTTCCTCTTCTCGATGAGCAACATCCTGTGGTCTAGATGGAGGAGATGGACGTTGCTGAGAATGTTGTGGGCTCTGCTGCTGACTAGGAGACTCTTCTTCCTCAGTGAGATCAAAGTACGTAGGCCCCTCACGCATTTGCTATGGTCCCCTGTTCGCAATCCTCGAAGACTTCCTTTGAGACAACATCTTTCACAGTCTTTGAAAGATTCCAAACTTGTTTTCCCAAGAAAGATGACAACTTTTCGAAGATTAAACAAGAGAAGAAGACAAAAATGGAAGATCGATGCTTTTTAGGGTTTTTGGAGTAAAACGAAGAGGAACCGTCAGTATATAGGACAGTTGAAGAGAGGCGTACAAAATGTCGTAAAAGAAAGTGTAAAGATGCCTTTTAAAGAATAACTGCCTTTTTCAAAAATTAGATAACTGTCATTTAAAAATAACTCCATTTTCGAAAAAGAAAGATTACAATAATCACGGAAATTGAAAATAGCAAAAATCAATTATGGATAGATGATCCTACCTTTTCAAGATTTAATCTGAGAGAGAATAAAATAACTTACAGTCAAAAATCTTGATTGTCTGAGTCTGAGAGTCTCTAGACTTTTATTTCTTCAAACCTCAAGATGTTGAGTCTGGAATGAATAACTTCAAATTGATTTTTCTCTAAAGGCTTTGTAAATATATCCACCAGTTGATTCTTTGAGTCAACAAACTGAATCGAAACTTTCTCCATTTTGAACATGGTCTCTAATGAAGTGATGTCGAATCTCTATATGTTTTGCTCTTGAGTGAAGAATTGGATTCTTGGTGAGATTGATTGCGCTGGTGTTGTCACACTTAATCTCCGTGCATGAATCTTCAATTCCAAAGTCTCTTAACTGTTGTTTTATCTGCAAAATTTGTGAACAACAACTTCCAAGAGCTACATACTCTGCTTCTGCTGTAGAAAAAGCTAGTGTATTTTGCTTCCTTGAAAACCATGACATTGTCCTGCTTCCAAGTAGTTGACAGGTACCCGAGGTGCTTTTTCTATCAACTCTGCATCTGGCTAGGTCTGCGTCTGAGTATCCAAGAAGAGTAAAGTCTCCCTTTTTAGGATACCAAAGACCAAAGTTTGAAGTTGATGCAATGTATTTGATAATACGCTTTGCAGCACTTAGATGAGATTCTTTAGGGTCTACTTGAAATCTGGCACAAATGCAAACACTAAACAAAATGTCAGGTCTAGAAGCAGTAAGATAAAGAAGTGAACCAATGATACTCCTGTATAGCTTCTGGTCAACTTTCTTTCCTCCTTCATCTTTGTCTATCTTCAAGAAACTTGACATTGGTATATCAATCTTTTTGCAATTTTCCAATCCAAACTTTTTGACAAGATCATTAGCATATTTTTCTTGATGAATAAAAGTTCATTCTTTCAGTTGTTTCACTTGAAGCCCGAGAAAGAAGGTTAGTTCACCCATCATGCTCATTTCAAATTCATCATGTATAGACTTAGAGAATTTCTTGCACAGACTTTCATTAGATGATTCAA
The DNA here is from genome assembly GCA_016097615.1 of Eucalyptus dawsonii. Taxonomy (NCBI): domain Eukaryota; kingdom Viridiplantae; phylum Streptophyta; class Magnoliopsida; order Myrtales; family Myrtaceae; genus Eucalyptus; species Eucalyptus dawsonii. Next base: position 46,839,680 of record CM027875.1, on the reverse strand, counting down.
AAATAATATCATCAATATATATTTGAACAAGCAGAAAACTTTTGCTTTCTCTTTTGATAAACAATGTAGTGTCTACTTTACCTTTGACAAAGCCGTTTTGTATTAAAACCTTACTCAGCATGTCGTACCAAGCTCGAGGTGCTTGCTTTAAACCATATGAAGCTTTTTTTAGTCTGAATACTGAGTTTGGTTTCCTTGGGTTTTCAAACCCAGGTGGTTGTTCCACATAGACTTCCTCATGTATAAATCCATTCAGGAAAGCACTTTTGACGTCCATTTGGAATAACCTGAAATTCTTATAACAAGCAAAAGCAAGTAATAATCTAATTGCTTCTAACCTCGCTACTGGTGCGTAAGTCTCATCATAGTCTATCCATTCTTCTTGCGTATATCCCTTGGCCACGAGTCTTGCTTTGTTTCTTACGACCTTTCCTTTCTTGTTCATCTTGTTCTTGACAACCCATTTAGCTCCAATAATAGATTTACTTTTCGGTTTAGGAGTCAATTCCCATACATCATTAATACTAAATTGCTTGAGTTCTTCTTGCATAGCTTCAATCCAGCTTTCATCATATAAAGCTTCTTTTATGCTTTTGGGTTCTATTTCAGAAATAAGAGCCACAGCACTAGACTCTTCGCGCCTTTTGGATCTTGTGCAAATTCCTTTATTAATGTCGCCAATAATGAGATCTTTGGGATGACTAGACTTATGCTTCCAGTTGCTGGTTGATTTGTCATATTGTTAATCTTTTTCTTCATTTGAATCTTCGACAATCATTTGTTGCTGGTCTTTTGAAGTCTGAGTTGCTTCTTGAGATTTAGACTTTGTAGAGTCTGGAGCAGGTTCAGATTCTTCAAGATGAGTCTGAATAGATTCATTTTGTCTAGAATCTTGGAATTTGACATTCATTGATTCCTCCACAGATTGAGTCTTCTTGTTTTAGACTCTGTAAGCTTTGCTTGTGGTTGAATATCCAAGGAAGATGCCTTCGTCTAATTTTTCTTCAAACTTGCCAACTCGATCATTTGCATTTTTCAATATAAAACATTTACATCCAAACACATGAAAATATGAAACAATAGGCTTCTTTTCTTTGAATAACTCATAGGGGGTTTTCTCTAGAATAGGCCTTAGAAAAACTTTATTAATGATATAACATGCTGCAGAAACTGCTTCAGCCCAAAAACGTGAAGAGATGTTACTTTCAATTAAAAGAGTTCTAGCCATTTCTTGAAGCAACCTATTATTTCTTTCCATAACTCCGTTTTGCTTTGGAGTATATGGAGATGAGAACACATGCTGAAAACTAGATTTATCATAGAATTTTGTGAAATTTTGATTTTCAAATTCACCTCCATGGTCTATTCATATACTTGAAATAACATACCATTTCTCATTTTGGATCTTTTTAGCAAATTTTTCAAAGTAAGAAAATGTTTCAGACTTACTTGCTAGGAAATATACCTAAGTAAATCGTGAGTAGTCATCCACAATTACTAGGCAATATTTCTTACCTCCAATGCTTTGAGTTCTTGTTGGTCCAAAGAGATCCATATGCAGAAGCTGCAGTACACAATTAGTGGAAAATTGATTTATTGGTTTAAAGGAGTTTCTTACCTATTTTCCCAATACACATGGTGTACATAGATCAGTCTTTTGGTATGACAGATTGGGTAGACCACGGACAAGCTTATTTGTTGAGATTTTGGCTATTTGCTTCATATTGATGTGCCCAAGTTTTCTGTGCCATAAGTTTGCTTCGTCTTGTATTGAGATTAGACATTGGGTTTCATTTGGTTTGACATCCAAGAGGTAGATATTTCCATGTCTTCGACCCATGAATGACTGAGTGGAATCTTTGCTTGTTCCTGAACATATTCCCTCTTGAAAGTTGATTTTGAAACTGGTATCGCACAGCTGACTGATACTAAGCAAATTGTAGTTGAGTCATTTCACTAAGGAAACATTACTGATTGTGAGGTTTCCAATCTTTACAGTTCCGAATCCCACAATTCTTCCTTTGCTGTTTCCTCCAAATAAAACTTTTCCACCATTTACTTGAACGAGCTTTATGAAGCAATTTGAATCTCCTGTCATATGTCTTGAGCATCCATTATTCAGATACCATTTTACCTTTTTCTTGATAGTGACTTGCATTTAAAAAGAGACTCAAGCTTTCTTTGGTACCCATATTTTCTTGGGTCAATTGGTATTAGTATAATATGCAGTCTTTGCCCATACTTTCTTAATAGGTTTCCAAACCATAGGACATTCTTTCTCAAAATGATCTGAACTATTGCACTTAGAATATCTGAGAGCATTGCGACCTACTGGTTTTACAAAAACTTTTTGGAAATGATTTTTGTAAGCATCTCTTGTGAGTCTTTGCTTAATTCTTTCCTTCACTTTAGGAAAATAAATTAAATGAATGGTTTCCACAGTCATTCCCAAACCAGATTTATTGAAATAAGGTCTTTGTACTGAAAGAATTTTCTCAAGTTTCTCAGATCCTATAGAAAATCTTTTGGAAATATTTGATGTCATTTTTTTAAAATGCATTTTCTTTCAAAATGTTGTCTTCATTTACTTTTAGAGTAGTAACACTCATGTCTAAACATTTAACCTTTTCTTTCAAAACATTTTCCTGTTGCTTTAGAGCAAAATTTTCTTTTTTAAGTTCGGAAATCCTTTTAAGAGAAGTCTTGAGACTAAGACACAACTCATCAATGTATTTATAACTTTAGTAGGGATTTTCAAATTACTCACCTCAAATTCACTGTCTGAATCTGAGTCTATCTCGGAGTTTGAACTTGAATCCGATTGTGCCATTAGACATATATTGGCATAATCATCATCACTTTCTTCACATTATGTATCAATCCAGGTTTCTGCTTTGAGAACCTTTCGATATTTTTCGGCTTTTCCTTTCTTCTTCCTCAGAAGGGGACAGTTGGGTCTAATGTGTCCCTTTTTCTTACATTCAAAGTAGACTACATCTATTGGATTCATCATCCTCAACAGACTTAGTCTGTTGCTTTTGAAAACTCTGTTTCTTTGGATTGAATTTTCTTCATTTCTGTTTAACTTTCTGAATCTTCTTATCATGAGAGCAAGCTCATCATCATCCATATCGTCTTCAGAATCTGTAACATCATAATCATCATTGGATTTTAATGCAATTGATTTCTTACCTTTAGGATCTTCGTCTTCATTAATTCGCTCCACTTCATAAGACTGAAGAGTCCCAACCAACTCATTGACAGATAGTGGCATAATTCTTTGTGTCTCCCTTATTGAGGTCTTTATGTGATTCCAATCCTTGAAGAGTCCACACAGTAGCTTGTTTACTTTCATGGGATTAGAAATTGGTTGACCTTGATTTTCAAGACTATTCACGATTTCTGTAAAACGACTAAACATGTCAGTAATAGATTCTCTTGATTTCATTTTGAAGGCTTCGTATTGACCGAGGAGAATGTTGATTATGGTTTCTTTCACTCGATCAGTTCCTTCATAGGTGATGTGTAATCTATCCCAAACTTCTTTGGCTGTAACACAAGAAGATATTCTGTTATATTCAGTAGGTGATAAAGCGCAATATAAAGAATAAATTGCTTTTGCATGAAGAGCTTATCTCTTGGTTATTTCTTCCTGAGTCATTTCACTAGACTCAACAGCTTCTTTTCCTCTCTCTGAGATACGTGCAGCATTAGGAATGATTCCTTTGTCTACCACGTCCCATTCCAGAGGATCCTTTGATCTTAGGAATGCCTTAATCTTGTTTTTCCATATGTTGTATTCATTTCCATTAAAGTAAGGCGGTCTGGTATTGCTTTGCCTTTCTACCAGCCCTGGAGTCAACATACTAGCCATGGATCTTTAACTTTGAAGTAAAACACTTCAAATTAAGTTAGTACACAGGCTCTGATACCAATTGAGATAGCTAGTATAAGCACATAGAGGGGGGTGAATAGGTGTAAAAATAGTTTCTCGTGATAAGTGAGCAATATTAAGCAGACAATAGAAAGGAAGTTTGCCTTTTGTTAACACAACGAATTATGATCAAAGTAAAAGAGAGTAGGGAAGAGAAAATGAACATAGAAATTATAGTGGTTCGGCTTATTCCAAGCCTACATCCACTCTTCCGTACTGACAGCCCATCGGCTGGATTTCACTATGAACAAAAGAGTTGTTACAGCAAAGCTCTCCCTTGATTCCACAGTGTAGATACTCTACCACACTTCCTCAAGGTTTTTCAAAGATATAGACTCTCTTTTGCGTACAAGATTTCGCTCAACAAATGAATTGACTAAGAACAAAGAGCTTCAGACTTTAGAATTCTTTTATCGCGCACACACTCGAACAACTGGAACGTCTTCCTTATATACTCCTTTATGCCATCATACCCGTTGGCACTTACCAAAGGAATTCTTCCAATCTTCCCGTTGGACAGAATTAATTAGGAAGATCATTCGAGCTATTTAAGGAACATGACGATAGCCCATCAATCCTGCTCGCCCATACAATCAGGATCTCGGTTTCCATAAGTAGAACCTTCCAAGTATACTTCGCCAATCATCGGATCCTCAATCAATCTTGATTCGAATAAAGGATTCCGTTATGTCATATCCAGCCAAGAGATCTTCTCTAGTCGATAAGGTCAAATCCTTAACGAAACATCCAGTCCTGGATAGGCCTTCTTCGACAGACTAGAAACTGTCAATGAGAATAGACTTTGAGTCTTGAGTCTGGCAGTCTGGAGGTCTTCAGACTTTAAATAGTAGTTGGAAGGCAGCTGCACACAGCATCTAAGAAAAAAATGAACCTCTGTTTGCCCAACTCTTTTCTTTTTGCCTTAGAAGAATGCCCTTGATAGTGATGTTGTGTCGGATCTTGACTTATTATACTACGAAATTACTAGTCTATACATTGATTGCTAAAAAAGCTTTGATGCCGGCCTGTCTGCAAATCTTCAGATTAGACTGATGGAAACGTTTTGTCAGCTTCAAAACACTCAAAGAAGATTTCTCCAACAATAATCCCTTAACGGCTTCACCTGATAGTTATCCCATGAGTGATCAGTTCAGGGAAAAGAACTATAAGTGTGTTGATGAAATGCCCAACTATTTCGGTCGAAATCAGAACCTGAAATTTAGGATGTCACAGTATGTGTCACCAATGATGCTAAGATCTTAACAAAGAAGAACTAAGCTAGTGCAAAGCACTTTGCGATCTTTGAATCAACAAACAAGGTAGAACCGAGAGATGCGATCAGTGGAGTTCAAGAGCTACTTCGATCTGCTGCAACTTCAGCACCTTCGATTGGATTTTGCAAGCAATTGCTGAACTAGACTATCCAACGAGGATGATCAATGGCTCTGATACCATGTGAAGATGAACCGAATGAATGGAAAATGAAGAATGAGCAAGAAACTTTTGGATTTTCTTCTCTTTCTGTGTATTCACAGTACAAACTATTCATCTCAGAGCATGCATCGATGGCTTGCTTTGTTTTTCTATACGTGTTACATGAGCTCGACGAAGAAGAGCTTAATGAACTAAAGAATGCAAAAACAGATTAAAAAACAGAAAGAAAAAACTGTTGTTTTAATCTGTTAAACAAGCTAAATTGAATAACAGTTTTCTCATCAAATGATCTTCTCTCTGAGTTGAGCACGTATAGTTTGAAATCTTTATCACCGACTCACTTCGTGGCTTTCCCAGTCAACTGGTTTTGAGTCATTATGCAGACACGTGGCTAGTAATGTCACCGACTTGCGTGCTTCACTTCCTCTGATCTTTTTCCCAGCAATAACCCTTTCATTCTCCCTTTCATTCTCCTCTTTCGTTGAAGCCACAGCAAAGTATTCTTTCTGAACAGAGTATTCTTTCTGAGTTCTTATATTCTTAACACCCGTGACTTTCTCTTTTGGTTCCCAGACGTGGAAGAAACAAACTTTTGATACGATTTTAACTCGCCTTGAGCTAAAACAAGAAACCCTCTTAACAAGAAAGCATCATAAATTTAGCACAATAGCATCAAGCAAACTCATGATTCGTCCCTTAATCGAGAAAGCCTTGTACCTTCTTAAAGTGGTGTCGTAACCCTTTGCAGAAGTTTGATCACATTCTGCTGGGGGAAAAGATCCGAGGAGTGTCCATCGATAATATCGTTGGACCCACATGTACGCAAAAAGTTTCAGCCATGTCACTGAATTGTGTGCCAAGTAAGAATTATCAATCTTTTTTTTTTTTTTATAGCTTTGGACATCCAATATTATCAATTTTTATTTTTATTTTTTATTTTACCTTTGGACATCCAATGCTGAATTTCTTCCCCCACTCTACACTCACATGTGTATTCGGTACATTTCCTGCGCGATAATGTGACTGATTATGTAATCAATGTTGGTCTTGAGATTTTTTTTTTTTTTTTTTTGCTTATCATGAGTGATAACTTACTTGCAAATCGGTGGTAATGTCTTGGAACATCCGTAACTGTAGCTACAAAGCATTTCTTCTATCTGTAGACTTCCCCATTACTCCATTCTTTTCTTCTTGGGGGTGCTTTTCTTGCGTCGGTGGATGTAGAATATGCATTATCAATGCCACACGCAACTTTCCAAGTTCTGATTCCTTTCCTCTCTTCTTTACAACTCGCAGGCCTATATGTTCACAGCTTGTTAACGCATCAGAAGTGAATTCTCAAGTCATTCTCTATCATAATCTACACTGATCATAGTCTGAGCAGTGCAATACCAATGGCCGAGTCTGTTGTTTCGTCTGTGGGGCAGACAATAGGAAAGCTGCTCATCGACGAGGCCAAATTCTTGAGGGGAGTGGAGGGCAAGGTCAAGGACCTGCAACGGGAGCTGAAGCTGGTCCAGGGATTGCTGAGGGATGCAGATGCGAGACGAGAGCGCAACGAAGTTGTTGGAGAATGGGTCGCGCAACTCCGAGACTTCGCCTATGATGCTGAGGACGTCATCGAGAGATACTTCCTCAAAGCCGCGCTGACGGAGGAACGAAACATCACCAAAGCGTATGCTTGCTTCATGGCGAAGTGCTCGTGCGTGCAGGTTCATGACGTGGGGACAGAGATCGAGGGCTTAAAATCCAGAATTGTCGATATTGGTGATAAGATGCAGAGATATGGCATACGGTTTTTGAATGAGGGCGAACGCAAATGCGCGAGAGTTTTGACGCCGCAACAGACTTATGCCCATTTCGAGGAGGAGGATTTTGTCGGGAGGGAAGATGGTATCGAGGTGTTGGTAAGAGAGCTGAAGGATGGAAAACACAGAGTTGTTGCTCTATGGGGAATGAGTGGTTTGGGTAAGACCAAACACGCTAAGAAAGTCTTCAATCACGACAAATTGAAGAATCATTTTGATGGTTTTGCTTGGGCTTGCATATCTCAAGAATATAAAGTGACGGATATCTTGGAGAGAATTCTTGTTAAGTTGATCCCTGATCAAAGAGAAAGGGTTACAAAGATGATAAATGAGGAATTGTTAGAAACTCTATTCAAGACCCAAAAACAAAAGAGATGTATCGTGGTTCTTGACGATATTTGGACCGAACGGGCATGGGACGATCTTCGAGCCGCATTCCCAGTCAAGGACACGAGAAGCAAGCTATTGATAACAACCCGCAATAAAAAATTAGCAGAGTATATCGATCCTCATTGTTTTCTCCATGAACCTCAGTGCTTATCGCACGAGGAGAGCTGGGTTCTGCTAGAGAAGAGGGCATTTCCTGGAATGAAAGGTAAGACTTCACTAAAGTTATTAACCTACCATATTGTGGCTTCAAAGGATTATGTTGCCTGCTTGATTCTAATTTATGAAGCTTCTATAATTATCGCTGGATTTGCTGTTGAACTTTCTTCTGTTGGGCTTGTAGTTGGTCGAGGTATTGTTGCGGGTCAAGCTGTGGAAGGTATTGCAAGACAATCAAAGATGGAGGGAGAAATACCAGGTACTTCATTGCTCAATTTGGCCTTTCAGAAGCTTTAGCAATTAATGAATCGATAGTTACAGTGGAGTTCAAATGATCAATATATCAAGTATTAGGCACCATAATTTCAATATTTGAGGAATCAGATGCACCTTTTGTTTCTCAATAGCTGACAATTGTACCTCTAAGCCAACATCCAAAATTTTGCTCCTCCCGTCCTCCAATGAGGATAAACATCGAAAAAGCTTTCATTTGACCATCATAATAAGCAATTTTGATAGGATATATGAAATAATGTGAAGCTTAGCTGTGCTACTTCTTCCACAAGCTTCATTTCAGGTCCACCTTTTCTTGCATTTGTGAATAATTGGCTTCACAATAAGATTTGGGATTGTTACGAAAATTGTGAATCTTTATGTGACAAAATAGAGTGACAACATGAAGATTTCACTAAAATTTCTAGGGAGATGAGTAGCACACTCAAGTCATGGGAGATTTATCCCCGCGTTGCGTTCATTTTTCTTCATTGAGTAGGATTATCGTTGTTATACATTTGCTCAAGTCAATTAATTCAAGCAATAGATAACAAAGACAATACATTCCATTAGTTAATTTAGTGTTCTTGATCTTTTAGGCGTAGATGGAGGCATACATATGAGCTTTGTTAGGGTCTCCATAGTTTTTCCCCTTACAAAAATATAAATGAACCATAGAACATAAGGAACTACCTCATCTAACTCATATATAAAAAAAAACATATATTTGTCCTTGAAGTAATCTTCTTATGATAGTTGCATCTTCCTGTTACTATCGAGTTTCAATTTATTCCTTGATATTATGTAGAAATCACTAAAGACATGAAGAAGTTAGGGGATGAACTCCTTAAGAAGTGTGGGGGATTACCTTTGGCTGTTATTGTGCTTGGTGGACTTTTGGCGGTCAACGAGTGGGAGATGGTTTACAGAAACATCGATTTACATTTTAGTCAAAACAGTGATGTATTAGAAGTGATGGCCTTAAGCTATGATGATCTACCATGGTATCTAAAGCCATGCTTCCTCTATCTAGTTAGCTTTCCGGAGGATGTAGAAATCCCTGTAAAAAGAGTACTTCGCATGTGGATTGCTGAAGGCTTTGTGCTGTTTGATTCATCTGACGAAGAGAGAGAAACTTCAATCGATTCATCTGACGAAGAGAGAGAAACTTCAATTGAAAATGTAGCAGAGCAATATTTAATGGAGTTGGTTAAGAGGGGACTAGTCCAAGTACGACTCAACTTGATTGGAAATATCAAAACCTGTTGCCTCCATAACCTGATGCGAGACTTATGTGTCATCAAGGCTAGGCAGGAGAAGTTTCTAAGCTTTCATAACATTCAACAGGATAATGAAAGGGAGGGTAGTTCTTCTTCAATGGCAACAAAGGATGAGTCAACTTGCAAGACACGGAGGCTTTCTCTTTATATGCACGAGATTGGTGAAGGAAGGGTGACTCTTGGGGTGGAACAAATAAGGACTATGCCCCATGTTCGAACTCTTAACTTCTTCCAGTATGGGAAAACTACCAAACGGATTCATTTTCGACCTTTTTTCATCAACTATAAGTTTCTGAGAGTTCTGATGCTGGATGATCCTGATTTGGTGATAGTAAGTTTACCTAATTCAATGGGAGACCTAGTCCATTTAAGATTCTTAAGTTTAAAAAGTAAAGTATTTTTGGACTTGCCACAATCTATGGGGAACCTTGTATGTATGGAATTCTTGGACCTACTTACGAAAGTATGGACTAGAGTTTCCATGCCAAATGTGTTGTGGAAGATGAGAAGGTTGAGGTATCTCCGTCTTCCTTATGACTTTGATGTCAAGAAGAACTTCCATGGGGCCCGAAAGAAGTTGCGATTGGGCACTTTAAAGAATCTACGGACATTGAGGAATTTTAGTCCAAATAAATGTGATGTGAACGATGTAGGCAAGCTTACCAATTTGCAAAAATTGACTGTCGTTGACCGATATGATCCTATCGAACTGGAGATATTTCCACAACTTGCTAAAGTCAATTTGAAACATCTTCGGTCCGTGTCTTTTTATTTCAAAAAGTATGGTTGTTTATGGACCGAAGATCAATTGAGTAAAATGTCAAACTATCCCCATTCTTGTAAGTTGTTCATAGGAGAAAAAATAGAGAAATTACCAGAAAGTAAGAGTCTACCCCAGCAATTGAGGAAGCTGATCTTACTATGTTCTGAACTTGAAGAAGATCCGATGCCAATATTGGAGAAATTGCCTCACTTGGTTGTTCTCATGTTGGGAGAGGAGGCTTTCAAGGGAAAGGAAATGGTTTGCTGTGCAAGAGGCTTTCCTCAACTCAAGCATTTACTTTTTTATGAATTACGAAATCTGGAGGAGTGGAGGGCCGCTGAAGGAGCCGTGCCTCATCTTTCTCGATTAGGGATCAAATACTGTCCCAAATTGAGGGTGGTATCTTCCCATGTCTCTACATATGACGGTACGCATGAAATACTCAGGGAGATTCAGAAGTGCCCCTATTGAGAGAGGGATATTGATGTGGGTGGCCAAAGGTGGCCCCAGCTGTCCGGCGAGAGAGGAGGGAGGGGCGCGTGAGCTTGTGGGTTATTAGGGGGTGGGCCCCCCAGAATAAATATCTAATCTCATATATTATGAGTGAAAATAGAGAGTATTATGGCATATTCCTTGACAAATTATTTTCCATGTCGTCTTTCCATCAGAAATCAGTGGCATCTGAAGAAATAAGAGTCGTCGCTTGTTGTGGCGTTGGAAGACAGTCATTGTGGGAAGCTGCTGCCTTGGAGAGGGGAGGAAAGGAGAGGAGATCCGATCATTTCCATAGTGCTAGTCAGGTGTTTGATGAAATGCGAATGTGGAGTAGGAACTGGGGTACATTTTATCTGAAATGGGCGTGTTGCCTTCGGCTTGTGCAATTGATTTCTTTGTATATAGATGAACGATGACGAGAAATACAACGGTGCATTTTGCATCTCCCAGTCTCCTAAGTTTTTCTTTTTATCAGTATCCCTGTCTCCTACATGTGAAGGCTACAAGATATAATTTAAAGATTGTTTCATGTGTGCTCACATTAGTCTTTCCCTTTGAACGACGGTGATGAAATTGCTGGATGTAGCGAGAAAGCATATGATTATTTGTCAATTGGTGACGCACTGCAAATGTTGTTCTTCTCCTACAACCAAGAACTTGCGGCATATATAAGGGGGTAAATATTATGAAACGATTTTGGCTTTCTCTAATTGGAATTTTGTTCTCAATTGACTAATTTAGTCAAAAAGATGATATCCACTCCTGCATTAGTTCAGATCTTCAAAGGGTCTCATAAAATCTGTTCCATTGAGTTGCTAATCTATGTCCTCTTCAATTATTATGATTGTTGATCTTCTTCTGGAATCAAGTACTAATGTTAAACTTACGCTTACAACATCTACGTGTCATTTGGTCGTTGGTGTCACTCTTACTGAGTTCAAACTTGGCAAGGTGTGCTCAGTCCGGAAACCTTATGCTTGAAAAAGTGCTTCGGAGTGTGTGTGGTAGAATTTATCCACATAAAAGCTGTATTGTGGAGACTGAACAATTACATATGTTACCTGTTGGAATCCAGGAGCATCCCCAGTGGCAGATTAAGAGTAGGTTCGTATATTTGCAGAAGGCCAAGGAATCTGCATCTTCAAAGGAAATGCATCTTCAAAGGAAATTCCTTCCTTGCAGCTTATCAATCATACATTGGGTTACACAGGAGAGTTGGAGCGAATTGTTTAGGACCTGCGACATTGCGTGGTGGTTTGCACCGGTATTTGCACACTTTGAAGATTGGTTATTTTATGCTGATGGCATCTCATCCCTTTTGCTCTTTTTGATAAATTTGATACTTATTTTTAGTAATCATATCCATTTCATTGTTGAATACAATTTTGTATTTGATCAGTAGTATATTTTCCTTGGTTTACCTGCTTGGAAGAACCAGAAACTGAAATCAGTCCAGTCACATTGAGATGGACAACTTGGCGAATGTATACGTCGTTCTTAATTAGTCTAACCCTATGAATAGACCTAGACACAATTAGGTTTAATCTGTTATGGTAGAATCGAATATATGCACACTTGGTGACATCAATTGTCTCCATTGGTCAAAGAGTTGCAAAACATTGACATAGGAAGGCCAACTAGGGTTGCTTGTGTCCGATTCAATTTTTAGTTCAGTAGGTTGAAATAGCCACCGGTTGTGGGCTTGTGCTTGCTCCTAAATGATGGTGTTCCAAAGAGACGGCATAGGACAATCATATAAGAAATTTCTTTTCCTTTATTTTTTCCTATACTCCAGAATGAGCTCTGTGAACATTTGATTTCGCTTCCTACATTTGCTGCATAAAACTCTCAAGACTGAGCAGAATCAATGAATCTGGGATTTGCAATTTGGTGGAGTCTTGAGTGATCCATGATGTAGCCTTTGCATGGTAAAATCATTGCTAAATGTTGTTGCCCCTCTCTGATAAATGATGTTCCTCCTGCTGCAACAGAACAATGAAAGTCATCATTAGTTTGCTTAATCGATAATTCTGACAGATCGTGAAAGAGCAAGAGGAAGAATTTAATGGGTGGGTATGCAATAATGGTCCGCCTCTTTTGAATCATGGTGTTATGATGAATTAAGTGCTTGCTGTTAGGATGTGACCATCATTGATGGATCTCGTCATATCTTATGATGATGTAATACTAAACATTTGAGGAATTCCCAACCGCCCAAATGTTTCCAATTTCTTAATACTTATTTTCTTGTTTATTCCTCCTCCTTATGTAATACAAAGCCGGGAATTGCATTGAGTGTCTCCTCACTGAAAGACTTCATCGCCTACAAGTTAGAAAGACTGTGTTAACGTTAATCAAATGGTCAGACTATAAGACCCGATATAGTCGAAACGAACAGACTAATGTACAAACGGAGAGCAGCATCAGTTTTCTGCTTTGACAAACCATTTTCAGGCTCCGAATGGAAAAGACCAAGCAAAGGCTGCAACATGATAACAATACTGTTGGGTGATTTGGAAAACGGAATTCCCAAAACAGTGATTCGACATAGAATCAAACCCTAAGTGAAACAACGAAGCGGAAGCAAGCCCAGAAAAATCTCATGAATCACCGATTAGAAAGCATGTCACATAATTGATCGTACCTTATTTCCACAGACTAAACACCGATGTTGCGAAAAGAGGAAGAATCCACACTATTCTTCAAAGGATAATCCTGTTCTTTGCTTCGGGAGAAAGCAGTAAGACTTAAAACTGAGAGAGTGTAATCTCTCTTTTCAAAATTACGTAACCTCTTCCTATTAACCGCCTCCAAGATTTTCTCTTATCTTTAATAACTTCCTCCATGGGCCCTCAACTCATGGGCCGGGCCTTTGGGTCCAACATGGGTGGACGGGCCCTACTTAGGCCCATCAAAAGGAAAAATCCATCATCTCCCCCTCGCACATGGTGGGCCAAACCCAACATGGGCGGACGGGCCCTACTTAGGCCCATCAAAGAAAAAATCCATTATCTCCCACTTGACATGGTGGGCCAAACATAATCTTATTTACTTTTCTGCAACATTCATACTGGTGAATAATCTGTGCGACCAGCATACTTTGAGAGCTTGTTGCCATATATCTGTTAGAAATATATAGCAGCTCATAATGGGCATCACATCCTGAATAGATTTAGTATGCAGTACCCTAGATCGATCGATCACATTTATGTCTCCGTTGATCTCTTTTTGAACAATGATATATTGTATTCACGATTATGATTATCCCATAAAACAATCATAATTGGTCGACCAGTGAATATAAAACTATAATGTGATTCTTCAAATTCGATCTTCCTCTTTCTTTGAAACTCTTAATTTCAGTTCAACTTGCTTTTCTAGAAATGTCATATTAGATTGAATCAATTCACGATCATTGACAACATTCTAAGATAGCAAACATTGATTAGAAATCTTGAGAATAAGTAAGAGTCATGAGGGTACTAAATTGAGGAACTCTTTTCCTCAAGAGTCTCGCACAGCATAAAAGTTGAGATTAAAACTTTTGCCACTCTTATTGGTCGTCTCATGCATACGTAGTATGAAATACATATTACGGTATTTAACTCCTTTCCCATGGAGTGTATGTCTACATCTTTAATACCGTACAGATGATAGTTCAGACATACTTAATGTCTAACTTGAATTCACGTATCTACTCATTCATAGAATTCATCAGAACTCACATCTGGCATTATAGACAGATAAAGTAAAATATGTGGGTTATTTAACTTTCGGACATAGAAAATATTATGTTCTCATCTTAACACTCAGTTAAGGCGACATATGTATTTTAAGTTTGAGCTCTCAATTATCACCTAGATAATAAGCTTAAAAACCGTCTCATCTCTATTTATCACATAGTAAATAGAGGCGATTACCCGTATGAGTGGGCTAATCTCTTATATGTCCGACATACTTTCTCAACACTTAATATAATGCACTGAGCATTAAGATGCATAAACGTCAAACAAAGATTCATAGGCATTAATGATGAAAACACAAATTCATTAAATGTGAACACTTAGGGGAAATTACAATATTCAGTACATCAGCCTCTACGCAGTCCTAGAGATTTCACATGGCCACAAAACACATCTCTAGGTATTGGCTTTATCATTGGATCTGCTACCATTCTATGCGTAGGTATGTACTGTAAGTTCACATCTTTTCGTGCAACCATATCTTTGACAAAATTATACTTGGTATCTATATGTTTGGTCTTGCCATGATATTTTGGATCTTTGATGTACGCTATAGTTGCTTGGCTATCATAGTTAACCAATAATGGATCTGCAGCATTCTCAATAATACCTAAATGATCCAAAAATCTCTTAAGCCAAACACTTTCTTGTATTGCTGCTGATAATTCCACGAACTCAGCTTTCATTATGGACAAGGCTATACACGTTTCTTTCTTACTGCTCCAACATAGCGCCATTATTCAGTAAGAAAACAAATCCGGAGGTAGATTTCCTTTCATCTAAATCTCCTCCCCAATCAGCATTTGAATAGCCTTCGAGTCGCAGATCATTTCCTTGATAACTCAGCATATAATCAGCAGTTCCCTTCAGATACCTCAGTATTCGCTTAACGACTTTCCAATGTGCTTGACCTGGATTGGATTAGTATCTACTCACCATTCCAACTGCAAAACATATGTCAGGTCTTGTACATATCATAGCGTACATCAAGCTCCCAACAGCACTAGCATAAGGAACATGTTGCATTTGTTCCTTCTCTTGTGGAGTCCTTGAACACAATCTGTGGCTCAATCCTACGCCTTTTGTAATAGGAGTATCTATGGGTTTACAATCTTACATACGAAATCATTCAAGAACCCTATTTATGTATGTTTCTTGCGAAATAGACAATAATCTCTTCGAACGATTTCTTGAAATCTTAACTCCAAGAATGTATGCAGTCTCACCCATGTCTTTCATCTCAAATTTGGAAAATAGCCAACTTTTGACAACATTAACAAACTCCTTATTGCTTCCAGCAATCAGTATATCATCAACATATAATGATATGATCACAAATTGATCTTTGGACTTTTTGATATATACACAATGATTTTCATCAATCATTGTAAAATCATATGGCATTATAGCATTATGAAAACGTATATACCATTATCTCGACGACTGCTTAAGGCCATATATCGATCTCAAAAGTTGACATACCTTTTGTTCTTGGCCTTTTATAATGAAACCAGCAGGTTGTTCCGTATATATTTATTCCTCTAATTCTCCATTGAGAAAAACAGTCTTTACATCCATTTGATGTTATTCAAGATCCATACTTGCCACTATTGCTAGAATAATGCGAATTGAGGTAAATCTCACGACATGAGAAAATGTTTCCTCATAATCAATTCCTTCCTGTTGATTATACCCTTTCGCCACAAGGCGAGCTTTATGCTTTTCTATCGAGCCATCAGCTTTACGCTTTATTTTGAGAACCTATTTGTTCCCAATAGCTTTGCGTCCTTTTGGAAGATCAACCAGTTTCCGAACATGATTTGACTTCATTGACTCAATTTCCTCTTTCATTATATACATCAGTTTTTTCTTACTAGGACAATTTAGAGCCTCATTTACATTCCTTGGCTCATCTTCATCACGACAGGAGAAAATGTTTCCTCATAATCAATTCTTTCCTGTTGATTATACCCTTTCGCGACAATGCGAGCTTTATGCCTTTCTATCGAGTCATCAGCTTTACGCTTTATTTTGAGAACCCATTTGTTCCCAATAGCTTTGCGTCCTTTTGGAAGATCAACCAGTTTCTGAACATGATTTGACTTCATTGACTCAATTTCCTCTTTCATTACATGCATCCATTTTTTCTTACTAGGGCAATTTAGAGCCTCATTTACATTCCTTGGCTCATCTTCATCTTGCGAAGCAACCATAAGAGTTTCCTCTTCAATGTCAAATGTTGCATTTACGTAGTTTGGTGTGACCTCCACGGAGAGAGCAATATAGGATTTCTCCATAGATTGAGCAATATGATGGAGATTATACCCATACTCGAGTCAACTCTAACATTGTTAGTATTTTCCAATCCCCATTTTTACCCAAACTTGCACACCATTTGGCCGTCACAACTACTCGGGAAATAATCTCTCTTAATCTCACAAAATCTTACCCCTTAAACATTCTCGGATTGCTTCATAGTGGCATGAAGACCAAAACCATTACACATGCAAGGCATGCCATTATGTACTGTCGCGACCTACCCCTCGAGGAGGGAAGAGTTGGTGAGAAGGGGTATTGCCTAAAGGACGGACCTAAGGCCTATGATTTGGCACGAGCTCTCCCAAGTCCATACCTCACGTGACATTGGGGTATTCTTAAGAATTTCGCAATAAGGAGTCGCCACTAGCCTATTGGGGTCGACTAGAAACCAAGTGAGGTACGGGAGTGTACCTCACTTTCTACACAACCGGAAAATCTAAAGTCGGGGACTTGATTACACTAATTAACTAATTAGTGTCATTTCAGTACCTAATCTTATTCATTTTAGAAAGAAATTTTGTCAAGCAATTTGGATTAATTTTATATCAATTCACTAACACGCAAAGTGATCATACGGGTAGGTAATCATTGAAATAACAATTAGCGATCAAGATCCTAATTGCAGTAAATTTAACACGTGCAACTAAACATTCGCAAACGTGATTGAATATGTAAATTGAACATGCGACATAATCAAAGTACGAACAAACAAAGACCTAATTACACTAAGAAGGTAAGACATGGAAATTCCCAACCAAATTCCTACATTTTTTAATTTTCGAAATTTTTAATTTTTAACTCTTTTTTTTTTTTTTTTTGGGATGAGTCGGCTCGGGTCTGACCTAGTCAAGGCGAGTCGGTCAAACCTGCCTAGGTCCAACCCGGTTGGGGCGGGCTGATCAACCTGCTTGAAAGGGCCAGATTCGGCCTAATTTGGATTGGGCTCCGTCCAACGGGTCTAATACCCAGCAAAGAGGCCAAGCGGGCCGGATTTGTAATCTGGCCTAGCTTAGCCCGCGACCCCTAGTCTACAACCATTCGGTCGTGATTGGGGAATCAATGGTGGTGGGTGGCTTAAGCAGCTCTCTGGCCAAGGTGCAGCAACTCCGCTTCGATTAGGCAGGGGAAATGCAACTCTCGTCCCCTAAGGTCGAGGGTCTCGATGGCGGCAGCAGGGTGTTGGTCGAGGATGGCGTTCCATTGGCCCGCGACCCCTGCTCCACGATCTGCCCTATTACGACAAGGAAGAAGACGACGGCAAATGGCGCGGGTGGTCTTTGGCTAGGGCACTATAGTGTCACCACGATCAGGTGAGCCATAGCTCCGCTTCCGGCCAAGCTGTGGTGGTGCTCCGGCTACCAAAAGACCAAGCTGAGGTTCTGGACAACGAAGCTGGGCGTGGGTTTTAGCTGGGCATTTCGGCAAACAGGTGAAAGGCATTCATGAATCTAGAGATTTTGTCTTGGTTGAGACCTGAGCGCAAGTCCAGGGAACCAATGAGGCATACCAGAAAACCAGAAATGCAAGGGGGAAGGGTGGAGGGCCGGAGCTCACTCGAAAGGGCCGGGGTGAGCTCCGGTCGGCTCAGTTCAGGAGTGCACACAAGCTATTTGACAAAATGCCTACTTGAGTTCTAGAGGGAATGGCGGCTATCAGCGTCGATCGACGGCTCACTGACGGTCGTAAGGCGTCCCGAGGAGTCTCTTTCCCCTCTGTTTCCCTCTTCAGTGCCCTCATTCTGCTTTTCCTTCTGTTCTCTTCTCATTTTTTCTCTGTTCTCCCTCTATTCTGCCTTTGCGGTGCTCTCTGTCCCCCCTGAGCTAGCCCCCTCAGCCCTTTTTCTTCTCTCTCCTCTTTGTACTATCACCCGGCAAGGACGCCCTAGCTGGTGGCTATCCTTGCCGTCCTTGCGTTACATAACTGACATTCCCCTACCCCTTTGCTCCTATTCGTTGCTGCTGCCTTTCCCTTTCTACAGATCCCGTGTGCGCACAAAGGATAACCAGGAGCAAGAAGATAAGTTGGGGGGTGAGGCTGAGCTGAAGGGGGGAAGGGCCGGGCCGCGGGAGAAAAGGAAAAAGAGAAGAAAATGGGCCAGGCCCACGTGGGGAAGGGAAGGAGAGGCAGGCTGGAACAAGGTCGGATTCAGTTTGACCTGGCCTCTCTCGCCCTTTTTTTTTTAAAAAATGTATTTGAAAAAATAAATTAGGTGTCAATAGCTGCCCCTCTTTGAATGTAGCTTCGAAGAGGTTGCGTTCAAAGATAAAAGACACCTAAATTATTTCGGCAGGAAAGAGATCTCGGGTGCATAAGCATATGCCAGATCGACCAAAGGGACTCCAGGTTATGAAACGGGTCATGGATAAGAGGAAGAAAGGAAGACCCCGGGCTATAGAAAAACGCAATGTCATAGGAAAAAAGAGAGACCCCGGGCTATAAAAGTACACCGTGTCATAGGAAGAGGGAGAGACCATAGGCTATAGAAGCACACCATGTCATAGGAAGAAAGAAAGACCTCGGGCTACAGAAGCATACCATCTCATATAAAGAAAGAGAGACCCCGGGCTGCAGAAGCATACCGTGTCATAGGAAGAAAGAGAGATCCCGGACTGCATAAGCACACGGTGTCATAGGAAGAAAGAGAGGCCCTGAGTTACAGAAGCACACCGTCTCATAGGAAGAAGAAAGAAATGAAGTCTCACTGTGTAATAACAGGTTTCGACCGGGTTGAAAATACATGATTTGATGAAAACCCATGAACCTTTGGAGATGACATGATTTAAGGTTGACCATGATTCTTTGGAGATGACATGGTTTAAGGTTGACCATGAACTTTGTAGATGACATGGTTTAAGGCTGACTATGAACCTTGTAGTCTTTAGGGAAGCATTCGCTAACCCTTGAAAACCGCATGGCTTCACTGGGGAATTCTGTCAAACTTAATTTGAGCAAACGTCATTAGGGACAGCATCAAGAGATGTATTGACAATATTGCAGTAGTAATTGAACAAACTAATCAGCTAAGTCTGATTGCCTTGAGAAACATTCGATGTCAATTTAGCTTCATGTGGCGCAAAATTATCATCTTGCTCGGGGATGTATCATTAATCATCAAATTCTCTAGGGGTCAAGTTTTTATTAAAACGACTTTTATTTATGAAAAAGGTTACTAAGCATGCCTAACTAAAGCTTCTTAGTCAAACAGGGTTTCTCATACTCTCAATAAAATGGCTATTTGACCCCCATCCATTCATGTGGGAGATAACCGGTTGCTAAGGGTATCTCACATAACCTATGTTGAAGGCTTCCGGAAACATTTGCGATGAGCACAATCTAATCGATCAAAAAGGTCTATTGAAAGGACTGCAATATAGGTTTGGTCATGAGCTTACAAAAATGGATTATCACTTTGAGGTCAATGAAGGAACTTTCGTTGCTATCTTCATCTGGTTTACAAGTTGAGAACCTGGAAGATAAGACAAAATAGAATTGCTTCCATTCCTTCAAGCGGTAGCTTTTTTGTGGCATTCCCATTTCCACTCCAACCATCCCAATCAGAAGAGACTTCAAAAGAGGGTTGTAATGTCACGCCCTGAACCTTGGGCACGCAACAACCCCTTCCTTGGTCGATAGAAAGCGATGTCCCAAGACTCATCACCGACCCTTTCTTTTATACTGCACATGCGGAAGCATATAATAAAATCCCTAGACAACAAAAATATGGGATAGAAAAGTAGGATATCATTTTCACCAAAACACTTTTCATAAACAAACTAGTTTATACACAGAGGCCAACTTTAAGGTCTATGTACAAGAGATCTATCTCCAATAAGAATTACTAAGCCATCCATGCTCCTGACCTTTCCGCCTCAAGCTCCAGGTTTTTCATACTAGGGACTTGAAGATGGTTATACAATAACTAGTGAGATAAAATCTTAGCAAGTCCTCCCTTAAGCCCCTGGTTAGAACATTAAATCAACTTGGGGTATCTCTCCAAAACCACTCCACAAACTTATCATGACTAACAACCAACAATCAACAAATCACAACAGTCAAAGTCAACTACTAACTACACGGTCGGTTTGCATGCAACTTTATTTGGTATGCCATACCATACCAAGTTGAATCTCAACATAATACACGCAATGCACATGGCCGTTAGATGATGTAGTTCATCAATCACATACAAGTCGCGTCACAAGCGATCTCACTTGACCATTGCCACACCCTGCACGTTATCGATTCATGCGTGAGTGCCATAATTAATGTTATCAACATGTATAATCAAAACTAATGATGCCATGATTCTCATACACTCTTGCACTTTAATGCGCTACCTATCATGCATTAATCGATCATATGAGTCCCGATTATAAGGTAAAATCGTTATGACACATCCCGTACCGCGCCATACAATTTTACCCCATAATAAGGCCCAACCAACTCAACCCTCACGCGTGCTCCAGTTATTAATGACCTACTGGCCATAGCTAACTTTTCAATCAACGATCATCTGACTTCCGCCAAGCTACCGATAAAAATCAGGCTTTGTCTCGCTTCGTTGGGCACGGTTACGTCTAAAACTTCCGTTTAGATGGTATCCCAAAAAGGGACATCGGTCTAGAATTTACTACGACTGGCTTCCAACTCCCGTCAGATATTGCCCCTAAACTTCCGTTGGGTGAAGGATTCCGCTTCTTAATCATGCAAGCACACCATTAAGACTCTCTTCATATCTTTGAGCATTTAACCAATGCATGAAGCTTGCAAATACAATTTCAAATCATTTTCCCCTAAAGGCGGTCCATTTTGGTGTCCCTCAGACAAAGCCTATTTCCCTTTTTGTGAAAATCACTCAATTCATGTGGATGCCCATGCATTTATACACTCAAATCACCTTATAAGATCAAAACACATGAAATTAGGCACTTTTCATTCTCAGGTGAATAGTGTGCGTGAACAGTGTTTCGTGAACAGTGAATTTCCAAAATTAAATAACTAATAAATTAAATCCACAAGTCATTAAAAACATTAATTAAAGCAAGACAAGCATCAAGAACCATAACAAAACTAAAATCGATCATAACTAGCAGAACGGTCCACTCGCGCATCTGCTAAGTTTAAATCCAGAAACTTAACCGAACGAGTTTGAAAAATTCCCAAATTTTAATATGTTGTAAAAAACACATAAATGAACATTTTTCATGCAGATACCTTAACCTAGATCCTTCTGGATTAAGCCTAGTAAATCGCTTAATCCAGTACAAGATCTGTGTTCATTTCCAAAAAGTCTATTTTCAAAAACCAGCTTGATTCGAGACACAAAACTTATCCATTTGATTTGAAATTTGACTATGTTAAACTAGAATATGTGAAAAAACAACTTTTATGAAGAAAAATTTTTGGAATTCGAACCATAAAGGTTGATAAAAATCCATTGAATCCCTAAAGGTCACAACTTCCACCATAGTCCAAGATTCTGTTTGCAAATGAAGAAGCTGAAATATCATACTTTGAAATCTCTAAAAATCGTGAGTAAAATATATGTTATAGCTGAAGATATCTAAAAAAATTTTCAAGAAGGAATTAACCCCAAATTCACAACCCATTTCGATCTACAAAAATGACAAATGACAAGGGTCCAGAAATCCGAATTGCAGAAAGTCCACTGAATTGGACTAATCCATCCACAATGGTGCTAATCTCACTATTTGGATTAACACTAATACATTCTAAGGATAATCTAACCATTCTATATTAGCACCAATCTATCTTAAGGCTAATCTAATCAACCCTTAAGCATAATTAACCTCTTAAGCAAGTTTAGGCATTAATCGAAGGATTAGGAGTTAAACTCACCCGTTAAAAGGGCTGGAGACACGAAGGCTACGCTCGGGAACCTCTACTACAACGATCCAAGGTGATCCCGGGGCTAGAACAGCAACCACAAACTCGGACTCCCACTGAAACACTAAAAACTGGACTACCGGAGGAAAAATAGAGTTGAACGGGCTTGGCCGGAGCTCCGCGAGGGGATGGCCGGTGACCGGCGTCTCCTAGGGGTCGAGGGGGACCTGCTAGTAGCTAGGCTAGGCAAAAACTTGGTCAAAATGGGAGAAAACAGGCCGAAATAGCGAAACAGTGTGGGCAGGCGGGTGGGTGGACTGATGGACTAGTGAGCGACGGCTTCTGGCCAGCTAGCGGCTCCGTTTAGCAAGCAGCGGGGTCCTTCCGTATGGACTAGATATCCTGAGCATAGTGATGGGTGGCACGAGAGCTAATTCGCATGGGAAGGCAACTATTAACTCAGTTTTTCACAAGAAGGTCAACTGGAGCAGAAACAGGAAGAGAAGGAAAACATGGGAGAAAATGGCTGCGACTTCTTGGGGCTGAAGAGGGGGAGAGGGAGTGAAGTGAGGGCTGGTTTCTCTGCAAAATTTGGAGCTCCAAAAGGTCTCTAATGGAGAAAGTAAGGCTTGGGAGAAAGAAGAAGTGGCTGAAAGCTTGGAAGGGGGCCACCATTGCCTCAAAAGTCCACATTCTATCCTCTAAACACTCATGGCATACCCCACCAGCCCTTGGCTATTATCCATGGCCCTTTGGCAGCCACCAAAGCTTCCTTAGCAAGTGATTGAAGTGGTCCAAAGGTGGCACACCATGGGGCTACGAATTTTGGGACATTTTCCATTAAATCCACTTCAATTCCTCCTCAATTCTCCCTCAATTGGACTCAAATCAAAGCCTATAAATCCAGCCAAGATGCCCTCACTTGAATTCATATTTTTCCTCGTCAATTGAACCAACTTGAATCCCAAAATTGCGATAAAAAACGGCTCTCTAATATTCTCGTTCCAAAATAACCTTACTTTGAATTTTCACCGAAAATCTCGGTTTGTAGAAAAATCTTCGGAGGATGAGTCGACGTTCCTAAAATGAATCGTGACATGATAGAATTTTTAGTTTTTGAAATCAGATTTAAATTCATGGTTAATTTCAATCTGGCGCGATTTTAGCGTGACCTAGCCTACCGGGTAGCTTTTATGAATTTTTAGTGCAATTGACTCGTGGTCAATTATTTTCGAGCCACATTGTACATCTTCAACACATTGACGACTCTCAATTGTCGTGAAAATCTTAAGATTTCAAATATGGACACAAGGTATAGAAATGATAGAAAAATCGATCTAGTGTCGTTCGACGAGAAGTTTGCAACTAGGTGGAATCACCCACACACTAATCACATGCCTTTATCGAAATGACCTATCTCCGGTCTCTGATCGATTTTCACGGTGCCGTAATGACCTTTGCAAATTAGCACGGTCGAGCAGTTAATTTCTGGTCAAATTCTTGAGCCTATTGCGTTTAGATTCCTTAATGTCTTCACCTAATAGGCTAGTTATCTCGTGAGTGATCAGCTCAGAGAAAAGAACTATCGGCGTGTCGATGAAAAGCCCAGCTTATTCAATCGAAAACAAAACCCGAAAATCAGGATGTCACCTGTAATGTTTGATAGGAAAAGGCTCGAAAGGCTTAAAATTTTCAAGAATGTTTTTAAGAGTTGGTGATCATCATGGCATCGTGACCATGTCACTCAATCTTTCGAAACCATTTAGCTTTCGAAACACATCACATTTCTAAAGTCCCTTGGCTAATCATCTTCGCATGAGAGTTTCGCTCATTTCTCTAATTTCCTTTGCACTTGCAATGATTTTTTTTTCTTATTATGCAAGCATTTGGACTTTGATAAATTTTCTTTCACATAAGATGCAGTCTTGTTGGCTCTTTTTCTTGACGGGCATTGGCTTTGCTTTTACTAGGCACACTACTTTTTTATGCCTCCTATTTTTTGTTGAACTTTTTACTCTTTGAACTCTTTGAGCACTTATGATTTTCAAGATGCTTTTCACGTTTTCTCGTAAATGTCAATTGTATGTGGTCAATCTTTACACCTTGCCTCAGTGAAGGGAAATGATCACCGCTCAGGCTTCAGAAATGAACAATTAAGCCCAAATTGGTTTAAGCAACAGGTGTCAGTGTTTGGGTAGATAAGAAAATGCTCTTCTTCACCTTGGGATGAGTCAAGCTCCGATGAGAATTCCTCTGAAGTTATCACCAAAAGATTGATGTGAGTGAAAGTATTAGAATCATTCTCAATATTTTGCTCTACATCTCAACGATAACCTTCTATATTGTCCTAGTGTAAGGTTGTTCTTGACAGGGGTACTTTGAAGAATCATCCTTATTCGGCTCAAAGGGTTAGCAAGATGTCAGCTTGGTGCTTGGGATTGATGAAGGAAATGCCTTCTATAATACCCTGCTAAATCCAAAAACTTCTAATCTCCGTCACGGTTGTCGGTCTTAGCCAATTGATAACTGCTTCAATCTTGGATGGGTCCACGGAGATTCCTTCGTCTAAAATCACGTGACGTAGGAAAGCAACACGAGTTAACCAAAACTCACACTTACTAAACTTGACATACAACTCATGAGTCCTTAGAGTCTAAAGTGCCATTCTCAAATGTCTTTCGTGCTCTTCAGGATTTCTAAAGTACATAAGGATATCGTTGATGAACACGATCACAAACTGATCCAAATATTCCTTGAAAACTCGGTTCATCAAATCCATGAAAGCAACTAAGGCATTCATCAGTCCGAATGGCATTACAGTGAACTCATAATGGCCATATCGAGTACGAAACGCTAACTTTGAATGTCCTCCTTTCTGATCCTCAACTAATGATATCATGTCCTCAAGTCGATCTTTGAAAATATCAACGCTCCTTGCAACTAATCAAAAACAAGTCATCAATCCTCGGTAATGGATACTTGTTCTTGATCGTCACCTTGATTGAGTTGTCGATAGTCGATGTACAGGCGCAACGAACCATCTTTCTTCTTTACAAACATAACTAGTGCTCCCCAAGGTGATGCACTAGGACATATGAATCCCTTATCCAACAATTTTGCATCTACACTTTCAGTTCTTTCAACTCTGATAAGGCTATCCAGTAAGGAACCTTAGAGATTGGCTCTGTCCTGGGTGCTAACTCAATCATGAACTCTATTTCTCTTTCTGGCGGCAGACCTGGCAATTCTTTTGGAAATACATATGGAAATTCTTGAACCACTATAATGTCCTCGATCTTCAGCTCATCAACTGTCGTGTCCATGACAGTCGCCAGGTAACCTTGACAACCCTCGTCTAACAATCGGGTTGCCTCTAGTGACGAGATTAGGGAAATCAAGGGTCCTCCTCGACTTTTGATAAATTTGAATTTTTATCCGTCGGGAAACATCAATGGAGGCGCAGTCAAAGCTGTATTATATTACGACAACAATTCATTACAACAAAAATCGCTTCACGACAACCGAGCACGGGGGCCATCAAGGATGGCCAAACCTTTTTATACGACGTTAACGTTATACATACGCAAACCAATCAAGTACAACTCTAGCCAAGGTTCTTCTTTCAACAACTTTATTACAACAACTGAAGTTCTTCAAACCTAATCACAACTCCACTACGCTACTTTGATAACATCATCCTAAAAACATTCTTCCCCCGATCCATGCATGGTTGGTTCTTTCCTGTTCCTTTTGCCAACCTAGCGGCGTCCTATCTGCGGTAGAGGTGCTTATGCTCTCCTGGACCTATGTGGGCAATCCCTATACTGGTGGCCGTGCTGGCCACATTTGAAACAAGCTCCCATCCTTTTAAAACACGGGGTAGACCCATGCTTTTTTCTACAAACTCGGCACACATTTGGTGGGTCTTCTGCCTCTTGTTGGGTGACAGCCTGCATCATTTCTTGCACCAAAGACCTATTCAAAACACTCTGTGGTGCATTCGGTGGCGCGATTCCTCGGTTCTGATCCATCGGTGGTGGCGGCGGTAACCGCGGTCCCATTTACCTTCTGGGACAATTTCTGGCCATGTGACCCTGTTGGTCACACACAAAACAAGCACCCGTCCTAGCATGACACGGGGCTGATCCATGTCGTCCTCCGCAGGAACGACACACTCAAAATAGCCTCGATGCTGGCTTTCCCATTATACTCCTTCGAGTGGGACGACGGAAGTGCTTTCCTTTTGTTGTTGGTTTCTTCCTGTCATTGGTTTCTTCTCCCTTAACACATCCCCATGAATCGGTTGCCATCTACATTGGTAGCAATAGGAACCGAATCTTGACCACCTAGATGTGACAGCTTGCTCCAAAGGAATTAGGGAAGAGAATTAACACATCCCCATCTCCCACGCTAACTTTGGACCTCGATAGGTGCGGTAGTCACACTATCTCACTAAGTCACTCTTTTGGCTACAACATTGGCAAGCGGCATTGGCAACGGCAGCTTGATTCTATGCTTGCTAACCCAAAATGCTTCCCAAAGTCTCTAGCGCCTGAACAATCCCGTTGAACCTAGGATCGCTCGGTGCTGCTACACTATTAGTATCGGCCTGCGGCGGTACTCTTACACTCACACGCTCTTCTGGCTTGAGCATTAGACATGTTAGTAGCATTTATTTTGTCATCTTCAAAACATCATAAGGATTTCCTTAACATCTATCGCCTGAATAATCCCAGGATCGCTCCGATCCTTGTCGGTGTTCTACCCTAAGTTACAAGTCTTGCCGACCTATTCCTAGGAGTTCTCCACTCCTAGTCAATCATCATGCATATTCTTTACGAAACCTGCCTTCCAATTCCAATACCATATTAGAATTTGAGTGACTCCACAAACAAGCTACCAATCATCTATCACTCACATGTATCAGCATAAAATAAAAGTCATTCCTACTAACTATCCCAAGAACCCATCACACCTTATTACTCCAAACACAGACTTCTCTATACCACTAAACGGGGATGTCACGCCCTGAACCTCAAGTGCGTGCCCATCCCTCTCTAGTTGATAATATTTTGCGACTTCCCAAGACGAGTCACTGACCCTTTTCATTTTATTGCACATGCGGAAGCGAAAATAAATCCCCTGACAGTAATCATTTTGGGATAGAAAAGCAGGACAACAGATTCACAAACAAACATGCTTTTATATTAATATAGAGTCATGTACAAGGTCTATGACCAAAAGACTACAAAAATTGACTTTCCAAAAAGAAGCGGTCCCAACTGACCTACACTTCAGATCACCTTCTCCCAGCTCCAAGTATTCCACTCGATGATCCTGAAAATTTAACTAACGACGGGGTGAGATAAAAATCTTAGCAAGTTCACGCTCTAAACCCCGATTAGGAGAGAAATACGCCTAGAAGCGTCTTAACAATACAATCACACAACCAAGGAGACTTACCTCGTCTCAGATCCACCCTGCAGGTCAGTACAGTTCATATCACATTCCAGAGCAACACTCAAGCTCAATTAATTGGAACGCCATATTGGAATTCTCAAATAAGCACAGGAGTCCTAATTATAGGGTCAAATCATTATGATACGTCCTATACCATGCTACACAATTTTGTCCCATAATCGGGCGCATTCAACTCAATTAAACATTCGTTCCTAGTTTTGATCTCGGCATATAGCACAGCCCACTCTCTGTTCGGCGATCTTTTGGCATTGCCAGGCTTCGTCTCACACCATTGAGCACGGTACATCTCTTTCGGACGGCTTTCCCAAAGGAGTATAAGGTCCAGAATCTACTGCAACCGGCTTTCATTGTCTTGGGATATCCCATATAGGGGTTACGTCCAGCTTAACAGCCCATGACAGTTTCTCTTATCCAACACACGATTACTCAATTATGACCCAAGGCACCATGCATTGCACTCAAATGTCTCAATTAAAATGATGAACTTGGCATTTTTCTTTGTATTAGAAATACACTGTAAAATATTCGTGTGTAGGTACACAATCAATTCGACCTAGAAAAATTGACATTATTCCTTTTTAAAATCCCACTATTTTATATAGTAGTTAAAACTATTTTCGGTGTCAAAATCCGACACTTGGGATTTTCTAAATAAATATTGGAAATTCACAATTTTTGGAATTAAATACCAAAAATCCAATCAACACTCAATTTGCAGAAATTAACACTAAATTGCATAAATTAACCACACCATTGCAATCAACACGAAATTCCGGTCATTGACTACCCCGGTCTAATTTCCGGAAAAATAATTAATAATTAATTAATTTCTAAAATGAATTAAATAATTCAATTTAAATTTTAAAAACACTAACCTAGGCCAAAATCACTAAATTAAATGCCGATACGGCCCCGAAAAATTCCCGAACCCTTCTAGCTAAATAGCACAATTTATTTAGGCCTCACTTAATCTAATCTAACCACCTAACATGCATAATTGCATAATTAAATCACTAATTAATCTAACTAGCCACCTAATTCCTAATTAAATTAAACTAAACACCCCTTAAATGTCATTAGCCTACTAAAAAGAGTTTAGTGCATAAACTCACCGATTTATTGCGGAAACTAGTTCATCGCAACGATGGTGCGACGGCGGCTGAAACCCAAATTTTCGGCAATGTCAAGAAACACTCAAACCGGGCCAAAAAGCCTTGCACGCTCACAGCAAATGCTGGGCTTGGTTGATGGGTTTGGGCCTACTTCTTGGACTTTAAGTGGGCCGAAAATTTGTTGGAGATGGGCTGAAGTCTCGGGCCTCAAGAACTCAATTGATGGGCTGCTTCTTGGGCTGAAGACATGGGCTGAAATCCACTGGGCTGATCAAGAAAAAATTCGTGGGCTGCTGATGTTCACGGGCTGACCAAGAAAGCTCGAAGGAGCTGCTGGGCTTGACTGAAACTCATATGGGCTGAGTTGATTATAACCAACTGTGGGCTGGGCTTGCGGAGAATTGGGCTGAACGGCGGGATGGCAGAGACCGCACATGGACATGTGGCCCCAAGCTGGGAATTCGATGAAGACGGGCGTGGGACGATGGTTGATGATGATGATGCGATGGATGGATGGATGGTGGGAAGGCATGCAGCAGCGAAATGGATGGAAGTGGAGTTGGGTCAACGTCGGTGGAATTGTCTCGGTGAAGCTGGGACTTGACTCAGACGTGGCAGCAGGATGGAGATGGAGCGGCTACGGATGATGGCGTTAAAGAAGGTGGTCAAAGCTGCTGTAGGGGAAGACTTCGATCGTGGCTGAGCGGAGCAGAATCGATGAAATACAGAGGCGGTTGACTCGATGGAGGGGCAAAGTGAGACGGCAGGGGGGCGCGGAATTTTGACTTTTATATAACGTATACCTGCTCCGGCGCACGTCTTATGGATGGGTATATGTAGGTCCTAGCGAAGTTGAAATTGAACTAATAATACAATGGAAAAGTCCAAACGGCCATGTTGTTTTTTCAAATGTACAAAAATAACGTAGAATTGCAACATATGGCTTGTTCCTATCGGGACGTGCCGATAAGGACAATTATACTTTGAAAGAGATCATGAATTTTATAGGGCAATCAGATTAGACATCTTAAACTACTCTCTCTTCTCTAGACTCTCTAATCTTCATACTTTAATGTTGAGTAGTCGGATGGTTCGCCATTGCCAGTGGTGCTATTGGAACTAGAGAATGCCTGATGATTGCGATTTTACCTAGCTATGTTTATAATTTCATTCACTATTTACCAAAAGAAAATCATACTTTTGCGAACGATCCTCTTAGATTTGTACTTCTGGGATTCGGCCCTTGCTATTGAATTGACATCTACAATTCACTTTCTTGAGAGATAAGGGAAGGTCAATTTCTTTTTCTACGAAGAACTTACAACTTAGCATGAAAATATACACAAAAGTGGAAAAATTCACCAAAGTAATACCGTAAATCCATGGTAGATTTTGATTTTAAGTCTCCCTCGTCTTTTATCGTGGAGATGTAGATATAATGTGATGATTAGATACCAGAGGCCTTGTGATTACGGTATAGAGGGCAAGAAGCATTTGTCTTGAGCCACTGGTCGACGCAATGAGCATGGAAGTGGTGCGCGCACCCGGGGATGGTCCTGAGTTTCTCCTTGGGCTGGTATTCCGACAAGCAAATTGCCCAAATGTCGTCGTTAGGCCTAGGCACTCGTCCTGGATCCTCAATTTAAGCCTTCGGATATGATTCTATCTTGGCCAGGTCGATGTCCCTGGCACCATCACCGGCATGTCGAATATTTCCCGCGTTGTCGAAGTGCGATAAATTCGTGCCGTCGTCGCCATCGTGGCTCTGATGGCGAAATCTGTTGGGTCGAGCGCTGAGGTAGCAAGCAGTTCCCAAGGTACATAAGAACAAGGGAATCACGAACTTTGCGCCTTTTGAAAGATCTCTATATAATCACAGATCATGAATTAACCAACCAAACTTGAAATATTAAATATCAGCATGAATGATCAGTAATAGGTAACTATTTCAATAAATGTATTGCTAGCACATTATACTTGTAGACAAAAATTAATTTCCAAAAAAATGTGACTAGTGAATATTTAAGTAAATATGGAACTCGAGTAAAAGTTTGTGATTTTTTATGAGACAAAGAAAAGTTTAGGATAAAATTGAGAATGGACTTAAAGTTGGTCTTTTTTTTTAAAAATCAAAAAAGGTATATCGTAAAACTAGGACGGGACTAAAAAGTTAAAAGTTCTTTATGAAACGAAAAAAAGTTTAAGGTAAAATTGAGATCAGAGCTAAACTTTGAGATTTTTTGGGTATTAGGCCTTTATCAATGGGCCGAGAAAGATCAAGATGTTCTTAATTTACCAAAAGTAAGTTCGTTCAGTCAACTCTCTAGAGATCATGTTACATTACCTGCATATTGGTCATCTTAATTGTCTCACCGTTTATCGAAGTTATCTTTTGCTATATTGAGTCGTATGTCGCAGAGATATCAACTTACCGAGAAAAATCTTAAAGAAAATCTATAATATTTAACAAAATTTCAAAGTTTATGAAAATATGATCACGAGACAAAATCTATTATATCAACCGGTCAAACATCGAGGACTGGTGTTGCTACGTTTGAGGTGAGAAAAACATCAGGGCCTTTTGCTCACGTAGCAAGTAGACGATACAAGACATAAAAAATTTGCGCTTCCAGTGGCAAGTCAACCCTAAGTAGATTTAACTCGTGTCCCTAATTATATATATATATATACATATATATATTGATAAGAAAATTTCTGTTTAACCGAAGCAAATAAACAATTGTAAGCAGGTCAAAAGGAGAGTTAGTGACCAAAACAAATTTTTAAACGAAGAACAGTTGGTATCCTTCTGAAACAAAACAGCACAATGATTGAAAGAACATAAGAACCCCTGCGCCATAGTCATCTGAAGTATAAAGACGAAAAGCTCCATCCCCATCGTAAGCTGATGTCGAAGGCAGAGACAGCGACGATCATTCGTACGCCACCGAAGGTGTGACCAAACCAGACCGCTCGGCACAATGGGCATCTTTATCATACGTTTGAACAAATTCGAACTTTTATTCTTTAGAATAAATTGATCTTTACAACTTATAAGCATTTAATGTAGGGGTGAGCATGGTTCGAGTTGAGCCGGTCTAGCACCTAATCCAAGGATTCTATGGATCCAATTCAGTTCAATTCAGTTCCAAGGTCAATCCAAGACCAACCAAATAATTTTTTGTTTCTTAATTTGTATTCCTTGAAAAAACAAACATATTCTTTCAAATTACATATCCATCAACAATGAGGTATTGAATAACCAAGTTATGTACACTAATGGCAGGCCGAAAGAGGCGAGCGATTTCACTAGTTAAGTTGTGCTCATGATGCAAGTAAGGAAAGGTCAAAGGCAAGTGGCGAGGCTAGCGAAGAGAAAGAATAGAGGTAGAGGTGCTAGGGTTTAGAACTGAGAATCAACCCATACAATGCAGGGTCAAGGGTCATAGGACCAAGGGCTGACCTAATATCCCTAGGAATTGGACCAAGATCGGCCAAGTTAACTAAATTTAGGGTTGACCCTAAATCGATACTTACCCATAATTTAGTGTAAGTGTAGTTATTCAAATCTTCTTTTGCTTAAATTACTGTCAAAGGATCACCCAAGCTGACTCAGTCTAGGGTTGACCCTGAATCAATGCTCACCCAAAATTTAATGTAAGCGTAGTTATTCAAATTTTATTTTGCTTAAATTATTATCAAAGGATACATTTCATTTTAGTTTCTTTGTCACTTCATTTCTTCTCTGTATATAGTCCTATGTCATTAACAGAATTGATGGAAGTTTTGTTAAAATGCGTCCATCATTCTTCTATAATTTTTTTAATTAAAATATCTAAGTTAAGAAAATATCTATAATATACATACATATGTACGTACATACATACATACATACATACATACATACATACATACATACATACATACACATGCTTAACTCTGGTAATGAATAAGCCCATTTGAATCCTACAATTCATCCTTTGATATGGGATGCGAAAATCATACTCAACTGTAGACATTATGTTATGGGGGATAGAGGAAATGCGTACAATATAATAGTATAACGAGTATGTGGTAGAATCCAGAACAGGTTGGATCTTTATCAAATAATATATCTTGTAATAGACAGAATACATACGATTGTCAAAATTATTTAATGGGACTTTACTGTGCAATAAATATGTATGTTGTATGTATGTATGTATGTATGTATGTATGTATGTATGTAATCATGAACACCAAATGTACTCTATAAATATAAAAAAACAGAAATGATTTCTTTTTTGTGTAGTACAACAAACATTGTAGATTGTGTAAGACAAATGAATTCACGATATTTGAATTGACATATATGTTGGTTTAACGTAATATTTTTTTTTTCTTTTGGTAACGAGGTTTAACGTAATATTTTGTTATCTCATTTACTATATTTCAGTGATTTCACGATTGTTATCGCACATTAGAGTTCCAAACGCAATATATCTTCTTATAAGTTGAAAAATAAAACCCATACGAAGCATGGGCATACAAGACCCCTTTTACAGTACACGAAGATAAATATTATTTTTTCAAGGTGGAGAAGGGTTTCACTGCTTCCCTTGAATGTTATGATAGGAATTTAGGGAACAAGGGGCAATCGGGATGTGAACCCAGCACTAACACGCTAGACACGCTAGAAAGTATACACCTTATGTGAAGTCCGTTCGTTTTCATATTTAATACAAATTACGAGTATAAAAAATAAAAACAAAAGCTAAACGTAAATTTATGGGTTGATGTTTGCATCTTGTGAAAGTTTTAGTCATTCTAGTTTAAAGGAGTTTAAGCACGTGCATAACAAAATTGTAAAAAGTGAAAGTCAATTGACAATCAATCGAAAGGCGGAGATTGATCCACGTACTTGTCATTGCAACTTCCTAATTTTGGTCCCGCGAGGTGCTAATTCGCCACCGTAAATCTCAATACGCATCCGATTTCACATGCGCATACACGACACACATCTATCTGCAGGAAGAAAACTTTCGTTTCCATTTCTCCTCGCCCCCCGCCGTTCTTTTTTGCCTTTTCAGCCCACCCTTTTTTTTTTTCTTTTCGCCGCCTTTTCCGATCCCCCTGATGAACATGTCGACCTGGTTGCACCCTGCGACTTGTAAGTGAACCGGCCACGTTCAGACCTCGAGGATGAAAATCTTCCTCTGAATTAGCAACGGCCGCTTCTAACTGTTTCTGTGCTGAGCGCAAGCTTTCAACTGCTTGCGACCTCGGCATTAGTATGCCTGCGCAAACCAAAGCGGAACGAAGCGCTTACGTGAACAATTCAGATCTCATTTTCTTTACTTGACATCGAGCTGCTTGATGAACTCGATCAGAAGTTAATCTACACCAATTGTAAACAAGACATTACTAAAAGTAGACTCATTCTTATCAATGTTACAATGTAAAGGATCAGTCACGATTTAAAATTCTTTTAAGATCTTTTGTTGGTTGTCTCATTATAGACGTTAATGTCAGTCCCTTTGGGGGGGGGGGGGGGTAATAAAAAAAGTCATCCGGGACGGGCCAGTCGCCTCAAGAAAGTGCATCGAGGGCTGGCTTATGTCTAGTCCTCAAAATATGATGCACTAGCGTTCTATGCTACACTTGATGGTAAAAGTACCAAAAAAGTCATAAACCTATTACATTGGTACCAATTCAGTCATAAACTTTTCAATTGGACCAATTCAGTCCTAAATCTTTTAATATTAGTACCATTTCAGTCCATCCGGCCAATTTTGTCTAGCCGGTGCTAACATGGCAATTTTTATGATTTTTTAATTATTTTTTTAATAAATTTTCTTTTATTTTTCCTTTTTTTTTTCCTGCCTTCTTCTTGGCGGTGGCCGGCGAGGGCTGCGAAGCCCTCACCCACCACCAGCGAGGGTCACGGCCCTCACCCGGCCTCTCCTAGGGCCGCTGGCAGAGCAGCTTTGCTTGGATCTGGGCAAGGCCAGCCTCACCCTGGCCTTGCCACAGGTGAAGGCAGCCTCGCCCATGGCCTTGGGCGAGGCCAAGCAGCTCTTGCCAGCCGTCGGCGAGAGTCGTGGCCCTTGCTTGGCCTCTCCCAGGGCCGCTGGGCGAGGCCAAAACGTGGCCCTTGCCAGCCGCGGCTATGGCTAGCCTTGCCCAGGGCAAGGTTAGGGCGAGGCTGGCCTCGCCTAGATCTAGGCAAAGCCGTCTCGCCGGCGGCCGTGGGAGAGGCCGGGCGAGGGCCGCAACCCTCACCGGTGGTAGGTGAGGGCTTCGCAGCCCTCACCAGCCACCGCCAGGAAGAAGACAAAAAAAAAAAAGGAAAAAGAAAAAAAATTAATAAAAAAATTATAAAAATTGCCACATCAGCGTCCGGCCGGCCAAAATTGGCCAGATGAACTGAATTGGTACCGATATTAAAAGGTTTAGGATTGAATTGGTCCAATTAAAAAGTTTAAGACTGAATTGGTACCAATGTAATAGGTTTATGACTTTTTTAGTACTTTTTCCTGTACTTGATCGTTTAAGTTAATCAATCTTTGTTGAATGGTTCCTTTGAGCCTCAGATATCAAAATCCGAATGACGAAAATAATGACACAGTTGAGAGAAGTATACATTACCCTTTATTACTGCGGCACAGCGGGCAAGAAGCATTCTTCCGGAGCCATTGGTCGATGCAGTACATGTGGAAGTAATGCTAGCACTCGGGAATGGTCCTAATCATCTCGTTCCGCTCGTATTTCGACAAGCAAATCGCGCAAACATAATCGTGAGGCCGAGGCAATTGCCCTAGGTCGTCAATCTGAGTCTTCGGATAAGATTCGATGGTGGGTGAGTCGATGCCCATCACGCCAATTGCATTGCGCCGCGCCATTTCGATGGCTTCTCCATTGATGCCGTTCAGCGGAGCTGAACCTGGGACGCCGTTGGAGCTAATTTGATCGAGACGGCGATGAACGAAGACCCGAACCTTTAAGAACCATATGAATCCGAAGATGTACGTCAACCATGGCAACATGAAGAGCGAAGCTATGGCGAACTGGGCGCTTGTCGAAAAGGCTAGGAACATAGGAGGTACCATTAAATGTTAGGGAAAATTCCACAGAGAAGAAGAAATTACAAATATTCAGTCAATTTGAAGCTTAAGCTGCGTCCCCAGTTATTTGAAGTCTGAAAATAGCTATGTCTTTGTGAAATCGACATATTACGCATTCTTATGATCATTCTAATCGAATGTTCGAATACACTGTGTTAATAAAAAAAAAAAAAATAGGTGTAAAATATGGTACTCATTGAATTTTCTTCAATAATTACTATAGCTGTGAACTTTTAATAATTTATTTAATATGTTCCTTCATTAATAGTGTCACCACATCACTTTTATTTTTCTAACTTATATTGCCACGTTAGTGAATTTGTTCTTTTTGGGCTAAAACAATGAGAATGTGAGAGAGAGAAGGGGGGGGGGGAGGGAGAGAGCCATGCGAACGCCAGCAAAGATAAATCTAATGTCAAGGTTAGGCGAAATGGTAGTCACGTCAGCTATTCCTTTTAGGATTGTTTAAAAATTGAATAAATTTGAGAAGTTAAAAGACTAAATTTAAAAAAAAAATCAGGGACGAAATTGAACAATAAAAAAAAGATCAAGAATTATTTCGTCATTATTCTAAAAATATATATGAATTAACGCTTGTCTATTCAAATTACTGCATTTGCTATCAAGAAGTTTCATGGAAGAATATCTTTGTTACAATTGATTGTGAATTAATTAGCATTGCAAGGTCGTTAATCCCCGTTAGGAAAGTAAAAACTTCTATGCACTATAAAAGTTTCATCTACTTGGAAAATACTTTTAGGGCATAGGATCTTTTTTAAGTTTCTTTTTTTTTTTGTCATACCGTCTTTTTTAAGTTAGAAAGTGCCATTTCTAGGAATCTATTGTACCATCTTCCAACTCATGACCCTACCAGATAAATATACTACACCGATTCATGACGACATCTTACCACATAAGTGTCTATTGTACTATTTTCCAACTCTAAGACGTTGTTGTTTCTAATTCCCTTTAACTAGGTCCAATCTGCTTCACGAACGTTTGAAGAGATCGATACATGTCGCTACCTACCCTCGGGGGGAGGGAATAGGTTTAGGGGTATTGCCTAAGTGACGGGTCTAAAGCCTATGATTAGGCGCGGGCTCTCCCAAGTTCATACCTTGCTTGACATTGGGGTATTCTAAAGAATTTTGCAAAAAGGAGTCACCACTAGCCTATTGGGGTCAGCTAGAAACCAAGTGAGGTATGGGAGTATACCTCACTTCCTACGCAACCAGAGAATATAGGATTAGGGACTTGATTACACTAATTAACCAATTAGTGCCCTTTCAATACCTAATCTTGTTCATTTCAAAAGAATTTATTTTTGTCAGGCTGTTTGGATTGATTTTATACCTATCCACTAATATTGAGGTGATCATGCGAGTGCACAATCATTAAAGTAACAATCATAACTACTAAGATCCTAATTGTAGTAAAATTAAACACATACAATTAAACATAATTAGATAAACAAATTAAACATACAATATCATCAAAATACGAGCAAATAAGGCCTAATTACACTAAGAAGGCAAGATATGGCAATTCCTAATCAAACCCTACATTTTTTAAATTTTGAAATTTTTTTTTTAATTTTTTTAAATATTATTTTATTATTTATTATTATTTATATTTTTTAAAATATTATTTTAATATTATAATAATAAAATATATTTAAAACAAACCAGGTTGGATCCGGGTTGGGTCTAACCGGCAGGTTCGATGAACAAGGCTCGGGATCGGGCTAGGCGGCCCGAGCCCGACTGAGCCAGGCCGCGCGACCCAAAACAGCAGAAACCAGCCGAGCTGGGCTTGATGTGCAAGCCCAGTCTGGCTAATCTTTTTTTAATAAATAAAGCCCACACTAAACCAGCCCAAGCCCACGAGCCCCTAACAGCCCAAACCTAGCTCGAATTGTTCAAAAACCCTGCCCGTTTCGTGACCCATGCCCGACCCGATTTTTGGCCGAAACCCTAGTGCTTCTTGGCGGTGCTAATGACGGCTACAATGGGCTTGGCGGCGACGGCAACATGGCGGGTAGCAGCGGCGATGCGGAGTGGCTCGACAGAGGGCTGCTCTCGAATGCTAGCGTCGGCGACGGAAATCGAGCGGAGCGGCAAAGCGCGGCGGCTTTGTTGGGGGGGGGGGGGGCGAGCAAATCGCGGCTGGTGCGGAGAGGCGGCAGCGGCTTCAGTGGTGACGCGAGCTCGCAGGTGAAGCGGTGTGCAAGCTCATGGGCGAGGAGGACCTCCGGCGGCTAGCGAGACAACGGCCGACTCGGGTGGAGCGGCGATGGCGCGAGGAGACTGGGAGCGGCAGTGGCGCGGCAAGGGGACTCAACGACCAGCTCAAGTTGTTGGCATCGCGGATCCCGTCGGGTTGAGGCGGCGAGCTCGGACGGCAACAAACGGGAGGGTGACGGCTCGGACAACGTCAGGCAGTGCCGCTGTTGCCCTCCTCCCCTCCGTTCCTTCTCTCTCTTCTCTTGACCTCCCTTCGGTCTCTCTCTTTCCCCTCGGTTTTTCCCCCTTTCTCCTATGTTCTCCTTGCTTCGAGCTCTCTCTCTGCCTCTCTCCTCCATCTCTCTGGTTTTTCCCCCCCCCTTTTTTTTGCTTCTTTTTGTTTTTTTTTAACTAATTAATAATTTTTTTAATTTCAATTTTTTAAAAAGTTTTTTTTTTTTTTTTTAAATATGCAATTGAAAAATTAGATGTCAACAATACAGCTCTTTTCACTTCTAACTTTATCTCCAAAATGTCGCTATTGATCAGGCCATGTGCCACTTAAAGTTTTCTTAGATAGAAAATTTAACGGTGAGCATTAGTGTTCCTCGAAAAGAAGTTCCTAAGTAACTTTGGAGCGTTCGAAAAGCCAGGGTATGTTTGTCCTAGAGGAATAAGTCGGACCCGATTTCAAGTTAGATTACCAAAATTAGATTTGACCGGAAAAAGAAAGGAGAGAGAATATGCTACAAGGACATACGACGTTACCGTGTTTGTGTGCGCATACAAGCTTCGGGCCCTTCTTAGAATCCTGGAGCTCGCATCTCCCATCGGCCGCTTCGCACGTTTTGCAATCAGGGTCGTCCCATCTCAACCAAATGCTTTTGCCTAGGCTCGTCGGAGGTTGCCACCACCAGGGGATCAATGCCGTCCACGTGCCGCACTGGTGCTGTGACATCCACAACCCGGCCAAATCATCGTCCGCGACCGAGACCACCACCATGCTGCCGCGCCCCAGGCTGAGGTAGTTGACTCTCTTGACGTCGCTTCCTGGCGAGATCGGGGAGGAGTACTCGGACGAGCAGTTGCCAAACGTGAAGTTCTTGTACGCCGGGGCTGGAAAGGGTGAGTAAAAGCTCACAAACTCGTCCTCGAGAAGCCACCTCGGGAGGCAGTCATCCGAGTCCTTCACTAGAACGGTTTGGTTGCCATAATCAATGGCGTCCACAATGAAGTCCGCCGCTTCGGACATATTCGGCTCCGGTCATCGCACGAAACTTTGAACCCCTTGCGCCCACACTCTTCGCCTTGGCCTTCCCTAATCCAGAACGGAAAGCGAACATCGGGTCCATTTGGCGAACATTGTCTGATCGGACAGGTCTTAGCGCTGGAGTTTCGTCGGTTATTACTTGGAGGACGAGGATGAAAAATAAGGACATGGAAGACGAAGCTGGTGTCTGGTGAGGAAGCCATGGGAGATCATTTGAGAAGATCGCAAGGTGAGGGAGTGGAGAATTCGAGGTTTTTAAGTATTGAGGACTGGTGGTAATTGCTTAGTTTTCTTCTCCAGAGCAAGATGGATGGGAACCATGGAGCTTCCTAGGAAGAGCGTACGCGACCAAGTAACACCTTTTTGTTTGGTCCACGAAATAGAATATTATTCGGGACGATCGTTGGAAGGGCGTGCAGAGAAAAGATCGAGATCTTCATGATTCATGAAAAGTGAGTCGGTTGAATTAATTATCTCGAGATCAGGACATGTCATCTGTTCATGAGTCGTCTTGATTGTCTTATCTTCTGTCGAAATGATTTGTAATTATGTCGAAGTCTAATTAGAGTCGAATGTTTGAGAGATTTCAGCTTACTAGGAAGAAAGTTTCAAAGAAAATGTCAGCTTAGTAGTTAATCATCTTTGCTAAAATGGCATTCAAAAACAATGAACCGAGTCCAAAAGGACGCAGACATTTGTAGTCAAGAAACTGTAAATAATTAAATATTCGTGAGATTAATATTTCTTTTGGTCCGTAAAATCATCCCTTCTTAACTTCACATTACATGGTCCCCAACCAAGGCATTGCAATTTGTTCACACTCATATTGGATTAAAGCCATAGCCTGAGCCTAGCGAAGCAAGTGCTCCGTAGTGGCGCTCCCTCTACTTTGACTCTAATCTTTATAAGGCTCGATGCAAAGCAGTTGTAATCCAAATTAAACATCGAATTTCCTCTATGTAACCTATACAATGCCTATTGCTGAAACATCAGCTATAAATGGCTTAGACTAATGGATCTTAGATTTTTCCAATTGTGTTCTTGGAAGCCTCATATTCCAGGGTCGGTGTCGCGCAGAAACGGTGTTCATCATGATTTTTCAAATTTATCTTTGTTGTTGATCAGGTATAGTGCCAAAGGGTAGGGACTGGATTTGCATTGCATCGAAGTTTTGCTTTGGTTTGTACTCCGGTTGTTTGCCATCTGAAGTTCTGAACTTGTCACGCCCCAATCCTCGAGCGTGTGTCCATCTCTCAGTGGTCAATAAAATTTTGTGACTTCCCAAGACAAGTCACCGACCCTTCCATTTTATTGCACATGCGAA
The DNA here is from genome assembly GCA_016097615.1 of Eucalyptus dawsonii. Lineage (NCBI taxonomy): Eukaryota > Viridiplantae > Streptophyta > Magnoliopsida > Myrtales > Myrtaceae > Eucalyptus > Eucalyptus dawsonii. The sequence goes on along the minus strand of CM027875.1, from coordinate 46,798,726 downwards.
AACGAATAACAAATCCCTTGACAGTAACCATTTCGGGATAGAAAAGCAGGACAACAAATTCTCAAATAACACATGCTTTTAAATACACATTGAGTCAAGTACAAAAGTCAACAACCAAAGACTTCAAAAGACCGACTCTCAGAAAGAAATTGTCCTATCTAACCTACATTTCAGATCACCTCGGCTCGGCTCCAAGTTCTCCACTCTATGATCCTGAAAAGTTAAGCCCATGACGGGATGAGATATAAATCTCAGCGAGTTCACGCTCTAAACCCCGATTAGGAGGGTAATACACCTAAAGTATTCTAATCACAGAACCACACAATTAGAACAGAGGACTTACCTTACCTCAGTTCCTTCCTGCACGTCAATACAATTTATATAACACATAAGTGTAGTAATAACCCTCGATCAAATGGAGCGTCTCAAATCACATCTCCGTCAATCACCACATCTCAGTTGATCATATATTTCAATTGACCGCTATCACACAAGCATGACCTATCATGCATTTCAATTGATTACAGTCACATAGGTACGATCCAACCATCACACAGTGAATCTAACCATCACATAGCGGATCTATCTGTCACATAATGAATCTACCCAGCACACAGCAAACCTAATCGTCACATAGCGATTTTATCCATCACATGGCGGATTTATCCGTCACATAGTGGATCTAATTGACACACAGTGGATCTATCAGTCACACAACTAAGCGTAGTCTCGCCCCATCGAGCACAACAACGTCTACCTCAAGACGGCTTTCCATATGAAAGCATCGTTCACCTAACACACAGCGGGAGACTAATTCTCTTAACCAACACACGATTATCCAATCCCGGCCAAGGACATTGCGCTTCGCACTTAAATTCCTCAATTAAAATAATGTCCTGGTCTATTTTCTTCATTCTAAAAATACCCAATAAAAATAATCGTGTGCAGTACACGGTCGGCCTAAGCCAAAAATATAATATCTTTCTTTTGGAAAATCCTACTATTTTCAACAGTCCAAAAATACATTTTTGGTGTTATAAACGGACGCTCGGTAATTTTCTAATTAATTACTGAAATTATTAAATTTTGGGATAAATACCAAAAATCACAAATCACACTCAAATTGCACAAAATAAAATCCAGATAAATGAACCAACCACACCATTACAATCAATACAAAATTTCGGTTATTGGCTATCTCGATCTAATTTCCGGAAAATAATTAAATAATTAAATAATTACATAAAATAATTTTTAAATGCAAATAATGCACACTTAGTCCCAAAAATCCTAATTTAACATCGAAACGGGCTCGGAAAATTTCGAGACTCGTTAATTAAATACTACAACTTCTCTACTTGCTAACTGCACTAAACTAACCACCTAACATGCAACAACGATCAATTAATTCAATAATCTACTCTAACTATCCATCTAATCCATACTTAATTTAAACTAATCAACCATTAAACGTCATTAACCTACTAAGTAGAGTTTAGTGCATAAACTCACCGCTTTAATGTAAAACCGGTTCACCACGACGGTAGCTGAAACTCAAACTTTTGGAGGCACCAATGGAGGCTTGGACCGGGCCTGAAAATGGCCCAACAAATCTCAGCCCAAGCTGAGATTTGCTCTTGAATTGAGCTGGACCAAAGCTGGGCTGCACGCGACTGAGGATAGGCCGGGCCGAGAAGACGTGGGCTGAAACTCATAGGCTGGAAATTGGTGCGGGCTGCTGGCGGGGCTTCAAGTGGGCTTGACTGCTGGGCTTGGGCCGCTGAACCTACGGGCTGACTTCGAACGAGCTGGGCCACGAAGAAGCAGCTTCGGTGGAGATGGGTTGTTCGTTGGTGGAGGCGAGATGGGGGAAACGTGGTTGCAGCGAGGAGAAGACTCGGCGGAGCTCGTTTCGTGCAGGGGATGGTGGACGAATGGGGGACGCGTGGCCTGATTCTGGGGTCAACAAACCAGCATGAAGACAAAACTTGGGGGAGCAGCTTCGGTCCACTTTGGCTTCGCTGGAGAGGAGAGTTACCCGGTGGGAACGTCTCTGGACGTGTGGCAGTGGGGATGGCCTCGGTGGAAGGAGCAGGCGGAGAGAGAGGTTGACGCGAGGAGGAATCTAGGTGTGAGGAACTTCGGCGGAACAACAGCAAGAGAGAGAGAGGTCTTCGGGGCAGCTGCAGAAGGGAAGAAAGGAGGGGATGCTGGCATGAGGCCATGTGAAGATGTGAGGCTGGCGAGCGCTGGTCTTCGTTAATGGACGTGGAGAGTAGAACGAAGGAAAAGAAAAATGAGAGAAAAGGGAGAGCTGCTGGTTTCGGTGAGGCTACATAGAAGGGAGGGATGAGAGAGAGCAGTGCACGAAGATGGGGGAGGAATCGGCCAGCTTGCTTGAGAAGCCAAGAGAAAGGGGAAAAAGTCAACAATCTTATCCCTTCCATTAAATTCTTGTCCCCCTAATTCTTTCTTGATAATTAATTCCCAATTAAACCAAATTAAAGCCAAAGTTGGAGCCCCCTAAGCCAAGGCTACGAATTTCACTAAATTAGCTTCAATTTCCTCACTCAATTCCCCAAATCGACGTCCAAATTTGCCAAGGAAAAAGCCCATACAATTTCTACAAGTCCCTTTCGTCAAATAGCTCGGTTCGGAAGCCAAAATTCCCTTTAATTTGACCCATCCGAATTTCCGTTCGTTTTCCGAATCTTGCGAAGTGATTTTCCGTAAAAATCCCAAACTCAACGGAATTTTTCTGAAAGACAAGACGACGTCATATTAATGAACCGTGACATGCTCGAATGTCCGATTCCCAAAACCAAATTCAATTTCGTGGTTAAAATCGACCTGATGCGATTTTAGTCCAATCCGACCTACTGGGTAGCTTTTAGAGATTTTACTGCGATTATATCCCTTAACGACTTCATCCAAGAGATTGGTTAACTCATGAGTGATTAGCTCAAAGAAAAAGGACCATAGGTGCGCCGACGAAAAGCCCATTTCGTTTTATCGGAACGGGTCGAAAATTCCGAATGTCACAACTCTTCCCCTTTATAAAAATTTCGTCCTCAAAATTTAAACCATTACAATTCTTCTTCAAAATGGTGGGGTATTGTCGTCTTATCGAGTCTTCACTTCCCCATGTAGCTCATTTTGTCTTGTGGTGTTGCCAAACCACTTTGACCAAAGAGGTTGTCTTGGTGCGTAGTACTTGCTCCTTACAATCCACAATCTAAACCGGGTTTTCCACGTACGACACTCTTTGTCGTCCACGTCGAATTCTTTGAAATTCAACACGTGGGTCGGGTTAGGCTCATATGTCCTCAACACCGACACGTGAAAGACGTCAAGCACTTGTGCCAACCTCGGCGACAATGCAAGACGATACGCTAGGATCTCGACTCTTTCCAGAATCTCAAAGGGACCTACATACCTCGGACTCAACTTTCCCTTTCCTACCAAAGCGAGAAGTACCCCTCATTAGTGATACATTCAGAAAAGCGTGCTCACCAACTTGGAATTCCAATAACATTCGACACTTATCAGTGTAACATTTCTGACGACTCTAAGCAGCCTTTAATCCATACCTGATGACTGCAACTACTTCCACTAATTGCTGAACCAACTTTATGCTTGTGATCTTTCGTTCTTTGGCTCCATCCCAACACACTGGTGTTCTGCACGCTCTGTAATACAATGCTTCGAAAGGAGCCATCTGAATGCTCTACCGATAGCTGCTATTGTAGACAAGCTCGATAGATGAAGTTGTTCCTCCCAGCTTCCCTTAAAATCCAACACACAAGCTCGCAGCATGTCTTCAAGGGTTTGAATCATCCTCTCAGACTGGCCATCCGTCTGAGGATGATATGCCATACTATATTGCAGCTTTGTTCCTAAAGCAGCCTACAAACTTTTCCAAAAGGTAGCTATAAATCTCGGGTCTCTATTTGATGTGATCGTCACCGGTACTCCATGCAGATGAACAATTTGATGTACGTACAATTTTGCGTGCCTGTCCAAATCAAGGTTCTTTCATATTGTGATGAAGTGAGCCAACTTTGTTAGTTTGTCGACCTCTACCCAAATAGAATCATTACTTCTCTACTCTTTGGTAAGCCCATCACAAAATCCATTGTGACGTGTTCCCATTTCCACTCGGGAATCTCAAAAGGTTGCAAAAGTCCTCCCGGCTTACAATGTTGTGCCCTAACTTGCTGACACGTCAGACTCTTGGCGACATGCTTGGCGAAGTCCGCTTCATACTAAACCACTAATAGTGTTGACGCAGATTATGATACATCTTCGTACTGCTAGGATGAATGTTGTAACTACTACGATGAGCTTTTGACAAGACTTCCTCTTTAAGCTCTGCATCGTTAGGTACACACAATCGTCCTCGGAAACTTAGTGTTCCGTCATCAAGAATCTGAAAATCAGCCTTTCTTTTCTTGGTATCCTTTTGTAGGATCTTTTGAATCTCTAGATTTGTCAACTATAGCATCTTGATTCTGATCTGCACTTCTGGCTCAATTCTGAGGGTGGCCATAAAATTTGAAAGGTGGCCCACCTCAAACTTGAAAACTGAATCTCGAATTCTCTCAAGTAAGATCCACTCTTTGATCATCATCTATGCAACCAATGATTTTTGACATAGTGCATCTGCGACCTTGTTAGCCTATTCAGGGTGATATAGAATATCACAATTATAGTCCTTTAGGAGTTCCATCCAACTACGCTGTCTCATGTTCAACTCCTTCCGAAAGAATAGATACTTGAGACTTTGATGGTCAGTGAAGATCTAGAATCTTTCTCCACACGAATAATGTCTTCAACTCTTCAGAGTGAAAATAATTTGCTGCGAGTTCTAAGTCATGTGTCAGATAATTTAGTTCATGAGGTCTCAACTGATGGGACGCGTATGTAACAACTCTACCATGTTGCATCAACACACAACCCTGTCCTCTGAATGATGCATCACTATAGATCTCGTATCCTCCAGGACCAAATGGAATGGTCAGCATAGATGCGGTAGTCAGCTTCTACTTAAGCTCTTGGAAACTATGATCGCACTTGTCTATCCATGCAAATTTCTTTTCCTTCTTCAATATTCAAGTCAATGGCGAAGCTAATGCTGAGAATCCTTCCATGAACCTTCTGTAGTACCCTGCCAATCCCAAGAAACTTCTGATTTCTGTCACAGTAGTCGGTCTTAGCTATTTGATCATTGTTTCAATATTGGTCGGGTCTACCTTCACCTGAAATCACGTAACCTAGAAAAGCAACACGAGTCAACCAAAACTCGCACTTGCTGAACTTGGCGTACAATCCATGATCTTGCAGAGTCTGCAGTATTGTCCTCAACTATCTTTCACACTCCTCAACTGTCGTATCCACAACAGTCACCAGGTAACCTTGACAACCCCCGTCTAACAAACGGGTTGCCTCAAGTGACGAGATTGAAGGGATTGAGGGTCCTTCTCGATCTTCGATAAATTCGAAATTTTCATTTGTCAACGGGTCAAACTGTATTACCTTACATCAACAATTCATTACAACAAAAGTTCCTTGAGCCGAACCTTTTTATATATGACATCACAGTTATACCTAAGCAAAATATTCAAGTACAACCCTAGCTAGTGATTCTCTTTTCTATGACTTCATTACAACAACTGAGGTTCTATAAACTTAATCAAAATTATGTTGTGCCACTCCTATAAAATTGTTTTGGGGCCATTGCCCTTCCTGTCTAGTGCACGACTTGATTCATCCCTGAGCTGGTGGCTTGTTCAATCCACCATGCGGTGCATTTTGCGGCGCAATTCCTAGGTTTTGACCTATCAGTGGTGGTGGCAGTAACTGTTCTAGTCCCATCGGTGACGATGGCAACTGAGATTCCATCAACTTGTGTGGACAATCCTTGACTAGGTGGCTGCATTGGCGACACCCGTAACAAATTCTCGTCTTAGAGAAACACGAGGCCGATCTATGTTGTTTCCCACAGAAATGACATACTCCACTTTGATTCGGTGCTGACTTGCCTATCCCACCCTTCCTGTTGGGCGGAATAGAATATCTTCCTCCAATCATAGGCTCCTTCCTAAACCTATTCTCATCTTTATTTGAACTAAACATCGACTTAGGCGAGGCGGCTTACTCACTCAAACTTCTCTCTATCAGTTGGGCTCAATTATAAACTTCGTTATAATCCTTGAGATCAAACGGCACCAACGGTCTCTTCTGCTCTGGTCGGAGGCTGTTCCTAAACCTCTGAGCTTTATCTTTAATGTCTTCTATCAGTCTTAGGGTGTACTGCGACAACTCCGTGATCTTTGCTTCGTATTAGTCTACACTCAGCATTCCTTGGCAGAGGTGTCGAAATTCCTCAATCTTCTGCTTTGAGGCGCTACCTGAAAAGTACTTACCATTAAAGGCTCTGAGGAAAGCATTCCACACTGGGACTACGCCTTCTGGAAATACTGTACCTCTGGTGGCTCTCCACCAGATATTCGCGTTACCCTACAACTAGTATACTGTCAGGACAACATTTTCCTCCTCACTACACATCAAAAGTGTGAAGGCCTTTTCCAGGTCTTGAATCAAAAGCGATGCAGCTTCAGAATCTCCAGCACCGGTGAACCTCGATGGGTTCAACTTTAAGAACTGCTCCACGAGCTTAAGAATAGGCCTATCTCTCTACACAACCACATTCTCAGGCTGAACTTTGGCAGGAGTGGCAGGGGCGGCTTGATTCTGGGCTTGCTGCCCCATCAAATCTCCAATCGTCTGAAGCGTCTGCATGATCCCAGCGAACCTTGGATCATCAGAGGCTACTACACTAGTACCAGCCTGTGACAGTACTTTCTCACTCGCGCTGGCCTAAGCTTGCGCTCTACCACAACCACCTTAGGTACCAACCCTAGTCGGCGTCCTACCCCGAAAGGATGAAGCAACGCTCCTCTTCTAAGGAGTCCTCGGCTTCGAATTACTCATCTTACAAGATATCTACATAACCTGTTTTCCAATTCCACACCGAATTAGGAAAAGCTGAGCGACCCCCAAGACCAAACTACCAATCAGCTACCACTCACGTGTATCAGCGTACTAAAATGGTCTTTCCTACTAATTATCCCAAGAACCCATCGCACCTTATCACTCCAACTATTGACCTACTCTGATACCACTTAAATGGGGATGTCATGCCTCGATCTTTGAGCGTGTTCCCATCCCTCAGTGGTCGATAAAATTTTGCGACTTCCGAGGATGAGTCGCTGACCCTTCCATTTTATTACACATGCGGAAGCGAATAACAAATTTCCTAACAGTAACCATCTCAGGATAGAAAAGCAGGGCAACATATTCTCAAATAACACATGCTTTTAAATACACACCGAGTCAAGTACAAAAGTCAATAACCAAAGACTTCAAAAGACTTACTCTAAAAAAAAAAAAAAATGTCCTATCTGACCTACACTTCAGATCACCTCAGCTTGGCTCTAGGTTCTCCGCTCTACAATCCTAAAAAGTTAAGCTCACGATAGGGTGAGATATAAATCTCAGCGAGTTCACGCTTTAAACCCCGATTAGGAGGGTAATATGCCTAAAGCATCCTAATCACACAACCACACAATTAGAACAGAAGACTTACCTTGCCTCAGTTCCTTCTTACACGTCAGTACAATTTATATAACTCATAAGTGCAGTAATAACCCTCGATCAAATGGAGCGTCTCAAATCACATCTTCGTCAATCACCACATCTCAGTCAATCATATATTCCAATTGACCATTGTAACACAGGCACGACCTATAATGCATTTCAATTGATTACAATAACACAGGTACGATCCAACCGTCACATAGTGAATCTAACCATCACATAGTGAATATATCCGTCACACAGCGGATCTACCAAGCACACAGCAAACCTAACCGTCACATAGCGGTTTTATCCATCACAAAGCGGATTTATTCGTCACATAGTGGATCTAACTGACACACAACAGATCTATCCGTCACATAGCTAGGCGTCGTCTCGCCCCATCGAGCAACCTCAAGATGGCTTTCCATATGAAAGCATCATTCACCTAACACACAGCGGGAGACGAATTCTCTTAACCAACACACGATTATCCAATCCTGGCCAAGGACATTGCGCTTTGCACTTAAATTCCTCAATTAAAATAATGTCCCGACCTATTTTTTTCATGCTAAAAATATCCGATAAAAATAATCGTGTGCGCGTACACGGTCGGCCTAAGCCAAAAATATAATATCTTTCTTTTAGAATCCCACTATTTTCAATAGTCCAAAAATACATTTTTGGCATTTTAAACCGATGCCCGGTAATTTTCTAATTAATTACCGAAATTATTAAATTTTGGGATAAATACCCAAAATCACAAATTACATTCAAATTACACAAAATAACATCCAGATAAATAAACCAACCACACCATTGCAATCAATATGAAATTCCGATCACCGGCTATTCCGTTCTAATTTCTAGAAAATAAATAAATAAATAAATAAATAAATAAATAAATAAATAATTACGGAAAATAATTTTTAAATGCAAATAATGCACACGTAGGCCCGAAAAGCCTAATATAACACTGAAACACGCCCGGAAAATTCCGAGACTCGTTAATTAAATACTATAGCTTATCTACTTGATAACTACACTAAACTAACCACCTAACATGCAACAACAATCAATTAATTCACTAATCTACTCTAACTATCCACCTAATCCATACTTAATTTAAACTAATCAACCATTAAATGTCATTAACCTACTAAATAGAGTTTAGTACATAAACTCACCGGTTTAACGCGAAAAACGGTTCACCGCGACGGCAGCTGAAACTCTAACTTTTGGAGGCACCAACTGAGGCTTGGACTGGGCCTAAAAATGGCCCAACAAATCTCAGCTCAAGCTGAGATTTGCTCTTGAATTGAGCTGGACCAAAGCTGGGCTGCACGTGGCTGAGGATGGGCCGGGCCGAGAAGACGCAGGCTGAAACTCATAGGTTGGAAATTGGCGCGGGCTGCTGGCGGGGCTTCAAGTGGGCTCGAATTGCTGGGCTTAGGCCGCTGAACCTACGGGTTGACTTCGAACGAGCTGGGCCACGAAGAAGCAGCTTCGGTGGAGATGGGTTGTTCGTTGGTGGAGGCAAGATGGGGGAAACGTGGCTGCAGCGAGGAGAAGACTCGGCGAAGCTCATTTCGTGCAAGGGATGGTGGACGAATGGGGGATGCGCGGCCTGATTCTGGGGTCAACAAACCAGCATGAAGACAAAACTTGGGGGAGAAGCTTTGGTCCACTTTGGCTTCGCTGGAGAGGAGAGTTACTCGATGGGAACATCTCTGGACGTGTGGCAGTGGGGATGGCCTCGGTGGAAGGAGCAGGTGGAGAGAGAGGTTGACGCGAGGAGGAATCCAAGTGTGAGGGACTTCGGCGGAACGGCAGCAAGAGAGAGAGAGATTTTCAGGGCAGCTATAGAAGGGAAGAAATGAGGGGATGCATGAGGCCACGTGAAGATGTGAGGCTGGCGAGTGTTGGTCTTCGTTAATGGATGTGGAGAGTAGAACGAAGGAAAGAAAATTGAGAGAAAAGGGAGAGCTGCTGGTTTCGGTGAGGCCGTGAGAGCGGTGCACGAAGATGGGGGAGGAACCGGCCAGCTTGCTTGAGAAGCCAAGAGAAAGGGGAAAAAATCAACAATCTTATCCCTTCCATTAAATTCTTGTCCCCCTAATTCTTTCTTGATAATTAATCCCCAATTAAACCAAATTAAGGCCAAAGTTGCTGCCCCCTAAGCCAAGGCTCCAAATTTCACTAAATTAGCTTCAATTTCCTCACTCAATTCCCCAAATCGACGTCCAAATTTGCCAAGGAAAAAAACCCATACAATTTCTGCAAGTCCCCTACGCCAAATAGCTCGGTTCAAAAGCCAAAATTCCTTTTAATTTAGCTCTTCCAAATTTCCATTCATTTTCCGAATTGTGCGAAGTAATTTTCCGTAAAAATCCCGAACTCAACGGAATTTCTTTGAAAGACAAAACAACGTCATATAAATGAACCGTGACATACTCGAACATCCAATTCCTGAAAGCGAATTCAATTTCGTGGTTAAAATCGACCTGACGTGATTTTAGTCTAGTCCGACCTACCTGAAAGAAGATGGAGATCTGCAGATGCGAGGACTGAAGAAGGAACAGTTTTCTTTCTATTCACTTCAATAATGAATCTGTACAATACTTGTTGTAAATATAATACAATCTGTGTGTAAATAAAGGAGATAAATGATTCTTACAAATCAATCTATGCCTATATCTACTCTTAATTGATTATGTGTATAATTCTAATCTTCCAATCAAATCAATAATTAAATCGGATCCTTGATTGAGCAATCCAAAATTCCGCATATCTTCTAACACTCCCCCTCAAGCTGGTGGTCTGTATATGTCTAAGACACCTAGCTTGCTCAACAGATATGCGTGCTGTCTTTGATATAGAGGCTTGGTAAAGATATCTGCTGGCTGCTCCATCGTCCCAATTCCTCTTGTCTCAATCACGCCCTCTTGTATCTTTTCTCGAGTGAAATGACAATCGACTTCAATGTGCTTGGTTCTCTCATGTACTATATGATTCACTGCAAGTTTTAAGGCTGCATCGTTATCACAATAAAGCCGGGTTGGTCCTTGCACTTCTATCCCGAGATCCTTAAGTAAACCTCGCATCCATACTATTTGACATGTGGTCTTAGCCATAGCTCGATACTCCGCCTTAGCTGAAGATAAAGACACAGTGGATTGCTTCTTGGTCTTCCATGAAAGGAGTGATTCCCCAAATTTAATGCAATATCCTGTGACTGATCTTCAACTTATAGGACATGTTGCATAATCTGCATCACAGTATGCCATCATCTTCATGTCACATTTCTTTGACAAAAGTATCCCAAGTCCTGGACATTTCTTTAAATACTTTACAATCTTCAAAGCTGCATCGAAATGGGACTGTTTTGGGCTATGCATGAACTGGCTCAATGTCTGTACTGCATAAGAGATATCCGGCCTCGTCATTGTCAGGTATATAAGTTTCCCAACAAGCCTTTGATATCTAGATGGATCTTTGAGTACGGGGTCGTCATCTTTGGATATGCCTTCATCATAAGCTGCAGATGTCAATTTAGTGTTCTGCTCGATGGGAATTACTGCTGGTTTACATCCTAATAGCCCTGCTTCTGATATAATCTCCAATATAAACTTTCGTTGACTGAGGGAGATTCCTAAATTGGATCGAGCAATTTCGATTCCAAGGAAATATTTAGGTGCTCCTAAGTCCTTAATATGAAAGGTAGCATGCAAATATTCCTTGAATCTTTCTATGGCAGCCTTATCATTTCCCATAAGAAGAATATCATCGACATATATCATCAAAAAGATAGATGACGTACCTCTGTTCCTTGTGAACAATGCATAGTCATGCTTTGATTGTTGGAAGCCTGCTTTTGTAAGGGCATTTGCAAATTTTGCATACCATTGTCTGGATGCCTGCTTCAAACCATAAAGAGATTTGCGAAGACGACACACTTTATTCTCCCCCTGTCTCCGTAAACCCTGAGGAACATCCATGTATATCTCTTCATCTAAATCTCCATGGAGGAAGGCATTATGCATGTCCATTTGATGTAGATTCCAATCATTGATAGCGGCGACGGTCAAAAAAGAGCGGACTGTGACATCCTTGGCAACTGGAGAAAAAGTCTCATGGTAGTCAAAACCTTCTCGTTGAGTAAATCCTTTGGCTACCAAGCGTGCCTTGTAGCGTTCAATTGATCCATCTGCACGGTATTTAATCTTGTAGACCCATTTGCACCCAATTGGTTTCCGATTAGGTGGCAATGAGACAAGATCCCATGTGTGGTTGTCATTCAATGCCTTCAACTCTGCTGCCATGGCTTGTTGCCATTTAGGATCAACAGCTGCCTTATCATAACTAGATGGTTCCTGTTTTTCTGATAGGCGACTAATGCAACATCTATGTTCCTCTGATAGTTTATGAAAGGAAACATAGGAGGAGACAGGATATTGAATACCTGGAGAATTGTGAGTGGCACAAATATAGTCTTTGGTCCACGTCGGAGGTCTAGTTGCCCGCCGAGATCGTCTTGGATGACCTTCATCAGAAGTGGGAATTGTTTCCTTTGAGGTGAGTGGCGAGACATCATGGCTGACTTCTTCCTCAATATTGCTGGCAACTCTGGCTTCTTCTTCTGTCAGGTTTGCTGATGATTGTGGATTCTCCACTGGAGATGGTATCTCCCCTGGAATGATTTCAGGATTGTAGGAAGAAGTCCTTGATTGAACCAGTGGTATGTAACCATGATCTGGAGAGAATGCGTCGTCATATGAGAGACGATGAGGGTTAGAACTGATGTCGAGATTCTCATTTGGTGACTCCATGTTGGAGAAAGGGAATATGTCCTCATGGAAAGATATATCACGGCTTATAAGAAATTCCTTTGTTGATACATCCAGAACTCGATAGCCTTTCTGCAGATTAGGATACCCCATGAAAATGCACTTTCGAGCACGTGGGCTCAATTTGTCTCGAGAGCCCAATGTTGTAACATAGCAAAGACAAACTGAAGATTTTGAGATGTTGTAAATCTGGTTTTCTTCCATAGAGTAGCTCGAATGGTGTTCGTCCATTGAGTATCTTGGTGGGCATGCGGTTGATCAAATAAGCTGCTGTGAGAACGCAATTTCCCCAATAATCATCTGGTACTGAAGCTTGAAACTTCAAGGCATGTGCGACTTCTAAAAGGTGCCGATGTTTGCGCTCAACCACTCCATTCTGTTGTGGTGTATAAGTGCATGAACTCTCATGCTGGATGCCATGAGATGAGAAAAGTATGGAGCAATTGTGACTGAAAAATTCTGCTCCATTGTCAGTTCGAATTCGCTGGATTGATTTCCCAAACTGATTTTTGGATAAGGCAATAAATGTCTTTAAATAAGAGTAACCTGATCCTTTGATCTCATCAGAAAAATCCATGTCGCATGAGAATAATCGTCTACTATTGTGAGAAAATAATGCGATCCATCATAATTAACCTTATGATAAGGTCCCCATATATCAACATGTATCAAGGAAAAATTTTTGCTAGCACGAGAGTTACTAGATGGGAAAGGAGAACGAGACTACTTTGCTAATGGACAAATAGAACATTTAGGATAAGGAAAGGTAGCACTATGGCCTAATCTCATATGCATAATAGAATTTTTGTCATTCAAGCTCAAATTACACAAGGAGGATTTATTCAATGGAAAGCTGGATAAATCAAAATTACTTGGGAGTCTTGACCAAAAAAATAGTCATTCTAAAATACTACCCTAGCCCATTAGTCTGCCAGTCGAAAGGGCCTGAAATAAACAGGTATCAGCATTGAATATTACTCGACATGAATTCTCTTGGCAAACTTTTGACACGGAAATGAGATTGAACTGGAATTCTGGGACATAGAGGACATTTTTAAGAATAATTTGAGGACCGAGATTAACCGTTCTCGTCACGTTAATATGACTAATATTTCCATTAGGCAATTGTATGGAAATGGGAAAATTCAGCTCCTCATTTATTACGAGAAAAGACTCTTGTCACATATAATATGATCGATTGCCCCCGAATCAATAATCCATGCTTTCCTTGATATAGAGTTAATCAAGCTATGTGTGATACCTGAAAAACTGCCTCCCTTGTCAGAAACGTCCAATTTCTGTAGAGCTTGCATCAGTTGCTGGTACTGCCCATAGGTAATGGCATGATCAGAATTTGGGCCGGGAGATCCATTCAATTGGTATGCCGCTGAAATCCTTTTCCCTTTTTCCGCTGGTTTCCTGTGTAGCTTCCAACAACCGTCAATTGAGTGATTAGAACGCTTGCAAAATTCACAAAATAATTTACCCTTCCCTTTAAAATTTTGCCCAAAATTTCTAGATGACGTGGCAAAAATCTGTCCGTCGGATCCTTTTGTCGCGATTTCATCTGGGCCGTCCGATCCCTTTAAAAGATCGGTCTCCTGTGAGCCGTCGGATGCGCGCGCTCGATCAGAGCCGTTCATCCATTCTATTTTATAAGCTCGCGACCCTTCTCCACGGAACCCTAGTACGCCGCGTCTCTTCTCTGCTAGGGTTTTGCTGGGTCCATCTCTTCACTCCCCGCGGACTGCAAGAGCGATACTCTCGCCGCTCTTCGTGTTCTCTGGTGATGCGGATCGCTGGCTTTCCTCTTGCACTGCAAGTTGATAAATTCACCCAATTGATCGCATGGGATCCATGGCCAAGATCTGCGAGCGAAAGGTAAAAAAGTTGTCGTTTAAAATGAGCAAAAAACGCGTTGCTTTCTCCCGGTCTTTGATGGATCTGTACTGTCGGAGTGTGGATTCGGGCCCTCGAGTTTTTCTTATGCTGCTTCGAGGCTATTCCACAACGACGATAGCTTGTTGAAACAAGCCGTGACCGTCGAATTCCCCTGTTTTAAGTCATTGAGTTCTTGCATGAGGGTGAATATTTTTGCTTGATCCAACCTCCCGTACATCTCCTTGATGTTGTCCCACATCCCTTTCGCGTCTTCTGTCGGTGGGAGTCCGGCCGCGACCTCTGTGGAGAGACAATTGCCGATCCAAGTCCGGACCAGGCGGTTGCTCTTCCTCCAGAGCTGGGCTAGGCGCTCGTCAGGGGGAATCGGGATGGTGCCGTCGAGAAATCCATCCTTGTCCTTTGTCGCTAGGGCACGCCGGAATTCTTGCGACCACTTGGGGTAAGTCTCTGGCCCGGTCAGTTGTTGATTGATTAGTCGCAGCTCTGGTCCGTCGGCTGTGGAAATTGTGGCATCCCAGAAATTAAAAGCCAAGCCATAAGGTGTGTTAAAGTCTTTAATTAGGTGATAGAATTTCCATGGCCTATGTTTTAGCCATTAGTCTTTTAATTTGATGATTTGTGCTTGTGATTGTGGAAATTTAAATTTAATAAGATTAATAATCTATGCTTGGCCATATGATTTAAATTTCAATGAGCAAAAATGTCCTAAGACTTTGGCCAAGATTAAAAATTGAAATTTAGAAATATTTATAGAAGGAATTTCAAAAAAAAAAAAAAGAGAAAAAGAGGGTTAAAATTCGAATGGGCCTTGGACCCATTGGCCTAAAGCTTGGTGGGCCAAGCTAGTCGGCCCATTTGAGCCCAAGAAACGAATTCGCCGGCCCACTAAGGCCCAAAGCAAGGAGTGGCCGGATGGCCCAAATTCAAATTAAAGCCCAATGTGACAAGTGGCAAGGGAATGCCATGTATTGGTGGGTTTGTAGGCAATCTCATGATTGCTAATCATGGGATGAGGGGAGTATAAAAGGGATTAGGAGAGAGAGAGTGGCTGGTTACTTGCTTCATTCATCCAAAGAGAGCGTGAGAGAGAGAGAGAGTTCGAGAGAAAGGGAGAGACCGAGAGGGGAAGGAGGCGGAGCCGAGGGGTGCCGCCGTTCGTTCGCCGTCCGATAGCCGTGTCCCGCCGCCGTTCGCCATCGTTTGCTCATCTTAGAGGCAAGTGGAGTCCTTAACTTCTCTTGCATGTTTGTTTTGTTGGTTGCATGTTCGATTTTAGGTGTTATTTGTGCGAAAAACCGAGGTAAGGGTTGGTTATTTTCAAACCGTGTGACTGTTCTTGTTTGGTTTGTGGGAGTCAGTAATTTTTTGAGCTTGCATGGGTGTTTGGAGTCCAATTTTGGCTTCGATGTCTTCATGGAAGTTGTAGCTAACGTCTTGTACTATAACATACTGAAATTCGTGGAAAATGATGGAGATATGAGGGGTTAAAGTTCTATTATACGGAGACCCTAGATCTGTGAAGTTTCCATTGACCTCTTGCTAGATTCTTGTTTGCATGTTGGTTTCTGTTGAAGATTTGACTTCGATGTCTTCATGAAAGTTGTAGGTAACACCTTAAAGTATAGCTTGGTGAATCGGCTAGATCTTGGAAACGATGGTTCCGGTGAAGTATTCCGAGACACCTGAGACTTCATGGACTTAAATGGCGACCATAATTTGGTTATTTGACCTAGATCTCTTCATGAAACTTGTAAAGGACACCTTGGTACATAACATACTCAAATTTCAGAAGAAACGAAAGAGAATAGGTGGGTGAAATCTTAATATTTCGGAGATGTGTGTTCTGGACGACGCGGTAGTGGTTCCAGAAGTTTCGTGGGGTTGTGTAAATTAATATAAAAAGAATTTGGCTTAGAGTTCTGCATGAAAAGCGCACGAAAATGTGTTGGCTATCACCCTGTAAAATTTAGTAATTTTTGAAGGCCATATGAGTATTTTAATCGAATTTATTTGGAAACTGTGCAATTCTGGTCATTATCCGAATATCATGTGCTATTTTGTGGAAATTGTGAAATTATGAGAAATTCAATTTGGCCATGAATTTTGTATGAAATTGTGATCCTATTGATTTGTTTAATGATTGTTTGAATATTATGATTTTGAGAAAATCATAGATATTAAATTTAATATTTATTTATGAAAATAAATAAATATAATAATATAATAATAAAATAATAATAAAATAACAATAAAATAAAAAGGGATTATTTTATTGGCCATGAATTCCATTGAATTTATTATGCATTGTTATATGACATTGGTGTATGTATGATCATGAATTGTGATGCATGTGTGAATCATATGCCATGTAATAACGAGATTAAAAGGATGGTGAATGTGGAAAATGATATGTGAGTAAGAGGTTGTGGTGGAGGATGAGGCCGGAATGTACAGAGATGCATTGCCGGAATTCCCTGGGAGATT
Organism: Eucalyptus dawsonii; assembly: GCA_016097615.1. Lineage (NCBI taxonomy): Eukaryota > Viridiplantae > Streptophyta > Magnoliopsida > Myrtales > Myrtaceae > Eucalyptus > Eucalyptus dawsonii. Next base: position 46,781,855 of record CM027875.1, on the reverse strand, counting down.
CAGGATGCCCGGAATGTGGGGGGCCGGAAGCCCTGTCGGAGGTTTTTGCCCGAAGGGAATGCCTCGAGATGCTAGGATGTGGGTGCGAGATGCCTGGCTAGAAGGGTAAAGGCCGGAAGCCCTGTCGGAGGTTTCTGCCCAAAGGGAATGCCTCACGATGCCAGGATGTGGGTGCGAGATGCCTGGCTAGAAGGGTAAAGGCCGGAAGCCCTGTCGGAGGTTTCTGCCCGAAGGGAATGCCTCGTGATGCTAGTTGAGATGCGAGATGCCCGGAATGTTGGGGGCCGGAAGCCCGGTGGCCATGGGATGGCTGGAATGCTGGGAACCCTGTCGGAGGTCTTTGCCCAAAGGGATGATGAAATTGATGATATGAGAAATGGGTGATGTGGTGATCAAACTTAAAGATAAAAGATGAAAAATGAACCCATGATATATGATATGCATGATGATATGCATGATGATGATGATGATATGTGATGTAATATGATGATCACCTATGATATGATATATGATATGCATGATGATATGCATGATAATGATGATGATGATATGTGATGTAATATGATGATCACCTATGATATGATATATGATATGCATGATGATATGCATGGTGATGATGATGATATGTGATGTGATATGATAATCACCTATGATATGATATATGATATGCATGATGATATGCATGGTGATGATGATGATATGTGATGTGATATGATGATCACCTATGATATGATATATGATATGCATGATGATATGCATGGTGATTATGATAATATCTGATGTGATATGATGATGCATGATAGTGTGTGCCTAGCTTCAAGGTAAGTTATGCCTGCAGTGCATGTGAAATTGCATGATGCATTGAGTTGTTATTGGATTTCCCTATCTGCTGAGTGGTTGTACTCACCCCTTTTGGGGATAACATTTCAGATTAGCAAATATGCCGCTTCCTGCCGTCACGCGAGGTACATTTTATGGGATACCATCCGATGTAGAGGTCGAGTGTGTTGAGATAGACTGTCCCTCTGTTCCCGGACTGACTTTTATCCGAGTACGTTGTCTAGTGATGTATGACGTGGGCTTGGCTGGGGGTCCTGTCATTCAGGAGTTCATTTTTGTGCATGTTCGTCGGGATGGAGCGATGCGAGGGATGTTGCCGCCGCCACCGCCTGATGCACCGGGTTGGGTGTGAGACTTGCGCGTGATGAGTAGGAGCTGGATCTCTTTTTGATGTAGATAATCGACACTTTCGATGGGGGTTCGTACTCGTATGATGTTGAGGGTCGAGAGTTTCGTTTTGAGGTTTTAGGCTGGACGTGGCTGAGTCCTAGCTTTTCCTTTTTGATGTACCGACCCGAAGGGAATCCCATCTTGCTATATGTATATATATATATGTAAGCAAAGTGTCGAAGTTGTTTATAAAATCCTGATGTTTAGCTGGTGTGTATTTGTATCATGGTTAGTAAGGGGGGAGAGACGTGATGTTTAATTTGCTTCCACTATGAGTCGCGCTGGGACCGATCGTTTAAAAAAAATGCCTGTGATTAACGACGCTTGTTTTAAGTACAAGATAAAAAAAGGTAATAAAGTGTAACATCGGCTCTGGTGACGACCTGCGAAGGGTTCGGGGTGTCACAGAAACGAACAAGGGATCGCCGGGTTCTGGCCGTCCGGCGAAGGCCGCCGCTAGAAACGGCAAAAAACCGGGCGTATGGTTCGGGTAGGGATTCGTCCCTTGACCCGATTCATTCGACCCGAATGAAAAATCCGCATTCAAAAACCCCGGGCAGGGATTCGTACCCGTACTCGGTTCACTCGACCCGTGCATCCGCTCCATTCCGTTGGTCGGGTTTGCCCCTTCTGTGGTTGGTGGACCCCCGTCGGTTTGGACGTGGCTTTGGTGGCCCACGTACCCAGGCGATGAAGAGTTTGGGCTTGACCCGACATAAATTGGATATGGAATCCATTGGAAAGGCTGGCCCATCATGGGCTGCCCCATATTGAACTGAGCCTGTGTGGGCCGCCATTGCACGGGCTAAGTTGGAAATAACACTTGCTTTGTTGTTTGAGTTGTAGCAGGTGAAGTCGATACCTGAGGAGCGGTTCCAGCAGCAGGAATGATCTCTCCAGCAGATTGGTTCCTGGTGATGGATGCTTCATCTTGTAGATTCGCCATGGTAAGCAAAAAAATTTTCTGAGTGTGACACTATGCCTGAAGAAGAAAAATTCTTTGCATGTCAGAAAGTCACAGCAAGGAGAGGAATTTTGGCGGAAGCGGAAGCTAGGTTCAGAGACTCGACGGCTCTGATACCATGAAAGAAGGTGGAGATCTGCAGATGCGAGGACTGAAGAATGAACAGTTTTCTTTCTATTCACTTCAATAATGAATCTGTACAATACTTGTTGTAAATATAATACAATCTGTGTGTAAATAAAGGAAATAAATGATTCTTACGAATCAATCTATGCCTATATCTACTCTTAATTGATTATGTGTATAATTCTAATCTTCCAATCAAATCAATAATTAAATCGGATCCTTGATTGAGCAATCCGGAATTCCGCATATCTTCTAATACTACCGGGTAGCTTTTAGGGATTTTACCACGGTTATATCCCTTAACGACTTCACCCAATATATTGGTTAACTCATAAGTGATCAGCTCAGAGAATAAAGACCACCGACGAAAAGCCCATTTCGTTTTATCGGGACGAGTCGAAAATTCACGATGTCATAGAACTAGTGTCCGATCTGCTCTGATGTGATTAAGTTGCACATTCTCGCGAAGGGTGAAGCTACTACAGTGAGCTCGAGCTCGGATTATGTTCTGACCTCTGTTAACTGTGTGATGCTTTATGATAATAAGTTGTCGATGTCTGGAGTATAGTTGTGAAGCCCCTTTTTTGTTGTAAGTCTTGGGTTTCGTTTTTCTTCTTCGTCAGGAAGATGAGAACCTGCAAGACAATGAAAAAGAGAAATGTGAATGAGGCTAAAGCTAAAATTCGAAACAAAAGTGATAAAGCTCGTAAGCTAGAAGCATCAGATGACAAAAGAAGACTCTCCGTGTGACTTCAAACTGGTAGATCATCTCCTGAGGGATGCGGGGCAGGTGTGACAGGTGCGATGACGATGCTTGAATGAGAAGAGGGGGACGTAGGGCAGGTGCGACAGGTGCGAGGACGATGCTTGAATGAGAAAAGAGGTTAAAGATAAGGAAGAAATGCCAAAGTGTGATAAAGAATAGAATCCACATCACTAACAAAAGAGCAAAGGGCTCTGGTCCCACATATATAGACACGCAATGTCCACTGCGAACTGAGAGAAGACGAATCGTGAGAGACGTGCAGGGGTCTGCACCGGTAATCTCAGCTGTTGCCTCGTAAAAATCCTGAACAGGATTTAACCAGCATCATAAAAGAAGAGCAAGGGAGAAAAATAGAATTGTGATTGTCTCCAACAGTGATATCTAATTTAAGCATGTTGAAATCTTCCTTTGATATGCCGACAACATTCCTTACAATTGTTTTCTGGTCATTTCCTTTTTCAAAGTTAAAGCTGCATCCTATTTCCAAATTTGGATCCATATACAATCTCATAAGCACTCCAAGCACCTTCAGGTCCTACGTATGTCTTGCCTACCGTACAAGCGTAACAACCGTGAATCACCTTGAGGTCTCAACAAATAGGACACACGCATAGCTTAGAATCAACTATAGGATATGAGACGATAAAATAAGAAAGGAAAAAAAGCTACATCTACATACACAAGAGAGCGAGTCTATTACCATTTTGACAGAGGACTTCAAAGATGCAGCGACATCTCTGTTAGTTTCAAATGAAGTGCTGGGCGCCTTCACTTCAACCCAGTCGAATTCACCAGCATTCGAATTAATCTCACTTTTGGATCTTTCTTCGGCAAGCTCATCCATAGAGTCCCCATGAGAAGCAAGATTAGCTGCTGAAGGAGCATCCCCGTCAGAAACTTGGTCCCTATCCACAATGCCGCATCGTAGTATATCTCATAAACTCAAGCAGTGCTTCGGACATACTTGGCGCACCTCGTGTCTCTGAGCGAAACTAACTGCAGCAGACAGAACTCTTCTGTCACTCATGATAACCGTAACAGAGGCACTGAAATAATTCTTCTTCGAGGCTTAAGCAAGTAATGATCGGGCGCTAGAGGTGAAAAGGACACATACACAAACCACGACATCACATCAACATGAAAGCTACTAAAGCCACTAATCGATGATGGTCTGAATCGTATGCTTCAAATCAAGGACAAAGAAAATCCAAACGCAATAAATGACGGAACTTGGATAAACCCCGCGACGGAGCGACTGCGTGTCATCTCATAGTTCATGACTGATTATGAATTCACTCCGCGAGAACGATAGAACCCACCAGCACTCGGGAAGCGGCGGCGACTGAGTCGGAAAAAGCTTACTAGTGGTTTCGCAGGGGCTGCGATCGCGCGACGGAGGGCGGAGGAGGAGAGGAGTTTTCGGAGCTGAGCCGGCCGCGCCATCATCGATCGGAGAAAGAGGCGATTCGACGGCCACCGAGTCAGCGAGACTGCCGGCTGAGACGGTCCAGCTCGTTGCGACGGTGTTCCACTCGGCGTCTTCTCCGGCGATCGAGCCCATGAGCGGTTCTTCAATTGGGAAGCGATGGAAATCACTCGGCGGCGGTGGTGGCGATTTCGATAATCTGGATGGGAGGAGGAAGAAGGGGGAGCGTGCGATTGACGTCTTGTGATCTCAGATTTTCTCAATGTATGAAAATCGGCTGAAAATTTTAATTTCGGTAAAAATTACGATGGAAAAATTAAAATTTGACACTTCACAGATTTAAAAAAAAAAAAAAAAAAAAAAAACGTAATATCCCCTCGGAAAAACTTGCATGAACCCCTTTTTTTGGAATATGTTAATTAAAAGTTTTAAAACTTACCATGAATATACAAATGAATTTTAATACTTTTAAAAGTGTAATCAAGTCATTCCATTAATTCCATCCAATTCGATAAATAAAAAATATTGATGTGACTTATTTTTTGTTACTTTCTCTCATACATGACGTTGATGTGATTAAAACAAGAAAAATAGGTCTAGAACGATATATGTGCAGTTTTCTCAGTGGATCTTTGTACATGGATAAGGCTACCGAAGGAAAATCGTCGACTAACTTATGCTCCTATATGCACTCTCATGGATTTCGATATTGATTTTTAATATAAATATTAATTAAATTAAATTAAAAATAAACTAAATATTTATAAGTAAATAAAAAAAAAGCAAACGAAGGCCCTCGTCCACCGTTGCTAGCAAGGGTGGGGTGAGGATCACAGCCCTCTCCCAAGTCCAAATTAGGCTGAAGGCCACCACTAGTTAAGGTGGGGTCGCCTGCCACTAGCCTCACGACAGTGGTGGCCCTTGGCCAAATTTGGGTTAGGGCCGACATAGCCAAGGTCGCCAACCACAAGTTGGGGCCTGGCAACAACCTTGGTTGACCCTCACTCCACCAACGTTGGACCTTTTCAGTGATGGTGGGGCAGTGGCGGGCGGGCCTTTGCTGATTGCTACTTTAAAAAAAAAAAAAAAAAAAAAAAAAAAATATATATATATATATATATATATAGTTGATTTTTTAATTTAATTTAATTAATATTTACATTTAAAATTAAATTTGAATTAAAACTATGAATTTTGGGATTATCTTACTTGTTTTAGCCACTTCAACGCTACGTAGGAAAGAGAAAGTAATTAAAAAAAAAAACCATATTAGCATTTTCTGTTAGTTAAATTGGACAAAGTTAATGGAAAGACTCGATTGCACCCATTCAATAAGTATTAGGACTTGATTGCACTTTTCGAGAGTTTTTTAACTTAATTGCATTTTCGTGACAAATTTTAAGACTTTTAGTTAAAACATTCCTTAAATTAAATTAAAAAATAAACCGAATATTTTTTTAATAAGAAAAGGCAACTAACAAGCAAGGGTTCCTTGTGGCAGCAAATCACAGGGAAGCCAGTGATGGTGGGATGAGAGCTGGTTGGAGTTGTCGAGCCTTGACAAATGGGTGATGACCTTGGCCGAACGTAGGCGAGTGCTTGCTAGACCTTTGCCCAGATCTAGGGCGAGGGTTTGCCAGTGATTAGGGTGGGATTGCCGGCCATTGGCCCCACCACAGTGGCGGTCCTTGACTTGATTTGGGTGAGGATTTGTAGGCCTTGCTTGCGGTCAGCTAAGGTCGCCACTCAATGGCCGAGGCCCCACGACTCTAGTTAGGTTCCCGCCACACTAGCCAATCCTTGCCCCACCATCGCCGACGCAACAAGGGCCCTATAGCCAGGACTTTGCTGGTTTGTTGCTCTTCTTTAGTGTATTTTTAATTAAATTAAATTAATATTTATATTTAAAAATAAATTTGGACAAAAATGACATTATTTTGAGGTTATTTTGCTCATTTAGCCACGTTAGCAATACCTACAAAAGAGAAAGTAATAAAAAAAAGTCACATCGGCATTTTTCGTTAGTCAAATTGAACGGAGTTAATAGAAAGATTTGATTGTACCAATTTGACAAGTTTTGTGATTTGATTATACTTTTTGAAAAGTTTTATAATTCAATTATTCAATTGCACTTTCATGATAACTTTTGAGACTTCTAATGAAAATATTCCTTTTTTTTACCATAATTAATCTATTAAAATTAATCAAAAATGTTCTCTTTCCTTTCAAACAAATTCAACAGATAGCAATTTCAATTTCAATTGCTAATCTTATCTATGAAATGATAAGATTAAAGGTGATAGAGGCTATGTTTAGACATCCATACCACCGAATGTTTAGAAAGTTTAAAGATGATTATTTTTGGTTCAAATGAAAATTATGCATTGGATCTAACAAACAAGTAGATGCTCCACTTCTCTAGTGAAAGACAATGGATGTCCTTCTTAGCTTCTCCTTGTGGTCCGTATTTATCTATCGACTCCATTATGATGACTCGCTTCATTTATGTAGTACTGGAAAAAAAAAAGGAACTATATCAGCTGACTTATTAGAAAAGTGGACGCCTTTCCACTTCTCTAATGAAAAAATGATTATTTTTGGTTCAAATGAAAATTATACATTGGATCAAACAAACAAGTAGATGCCTTTCCACTTCTTTAGTGAAAGATAATAGATGTCCTTTCTTAGCTTCTCCCTATGATCCGTATTTATCTATCGACTCAATTATGATGACTCATTTCGTTTACATAGTATAGAAAAAAAAAATAAGGAACTATATCAATTGACTTCATCCTCTAATTGCATTAGATTAAGGTCCATCGGCTTATTCGATTGAAAATACATGATAGCGTGATGAAGTTTGAAGTCACTGATGACTTCTTTAGGATGATACTTCTTTTGTCTTTCTAATTAACCGTAAGAGATGATGGTTAAAAAACAACAGTTTGACTATACAGTACTTGATCACAAATGGGACGTTGGGATGTCAACGCAGACAGATCACCTCCCAAAATAGTCGCATCAGATGACTTCGGAGTCGAAAGATATACTGAGAGAGCTGTTGCACAGATAAAAGAATGACCATGCACGCACCAGCTCCTGTTCTCTTCCCTTGTGTGGAGGAGGCAGCACATCTTGTATTTTGGTCGAAAGGGTTTTCTTAACCGGACGGAACGTCCGCAATAGGTGCGTCCAACACAGAGCCGGGAATTGCATTGAGTGTCTCCTCACCGAAAGACTTCATCTTCTACAAGTTAGAAAGACTGTGTTAACGTTAATCAAATGGTCAGACTATAAGACCCGATATAGTCGAAACGAACAGACTAATGTACAAACGGAGAGCAGCATCAGCTTTCTGCTTTGACAAACCATTTTCAGGCTCCGAATGGAAAAGACCAAGCAAAGGCTGCAACATGATAACAATACAATTGTTGAAAAAGCTTCGTCTCTCACCCAGCAGCATTTTAACAGCAGAGAAGCGGGAAATTTGCTTCCAAATGCTACTGACTGCTTTGCAGCAATAAATACAGTATGCGAGATTTTAAGTTCATCCATGACGGATCCTCTCGGTGCTGGACTACTCTTGACAAGATAAGGCTCACACGCGTGACCTATACAATGCCCATAGCGGACACATCCACTAGAAATGGCTTAGACTAATGGGTCTTAGATTTTTCCAACAGTGTTCCTCGATGCCTCCAATTCCAGGCTCAGCATCATGTGCAAACAGTGTTCCTCGATGCCTCCAATTCCAGGCTCAGCATCATGTGCAAACAGTGTTCATCGTGATTTTCCTAATTTCTCTTTGTTGTTGATCAGGTTTAGTGCAGAAGGTCGGGGACTGGATTTACATCGCATCCACTTTTGCTTTGGCTTGGTATTCCGGTTGCTTGCTGTCTGAAGTTTTGAACTAGTGTCCGATTTGCTTTGATGCGATTAATTTGCACATTTGTCGCGAAGGAATGAAGCTACTGCATTGAGGTTGGATGACGTTCTGAACAGTCTTAACTCTGTCCATCGTTGGATTCTTTAAGATAATAGGTTGTCAAATCTGAAGAGCAGTTGTTACTTATGAGGCATCTCTTTTGTTGTCAGCCTTGGCTTTTGTTCTTGCTCATCAGGGAAGAATGGAACCTGGACAATGAAAAAGAGAGAAATGTGAATGATGCTAAGGCTAAAATTGGAAACAAACAATGTTGAAGCTCGAAAGCAAGAAGCTCCATACGACAAAAGAAGACTCTCACTCTCGACTTCAAACGGGTACATCATCTCCTGAGGGATGCTGGACACTGACAGGTGCGATGGCACTGCTTGGATGAGACGAAAGGTTAAAGATAAAGAAGAAAGGCTGAAGTGTGATAAAGAATAGAATATCCATCGCTGACAACAGCCAAAGCGCTCTGGTTTTCATGCCTTCGATTTACATTCCACGAGTTTCTCGCCTGACGACTCCTGCTCCATACTGACCTCAGCTCGAGTCCTGTCGTTTCTAACTCCTTTATAACTACGCATTGCTTGAGTTGACACTCGGTCGCATAAAAATCGGAAGATCTTATAGCTTTGTTTGATCGAGTAAACTGTCCATACACCTGGACCAAAATAATAAAAATGAAAAAGAAAAGTCTTCCATACACCGACGGCATACGAAATCATCAATAAGCAGGTCCATTTGATCACACTTTTCTTCTAGCATAATTCGACGGACGCAATTTTAATTTCCAAATGCTAATCTTATCTGTGAAATTGATATTGCCGTTATGTTCAAATCATCTCTTTTTTCCTTCCTTTTCTTTTCTTTATTTGATGCTAGCATGACTCCAATTTTGTAAATAGTATATGTTTGATGTCCTAATCATGTCATACTTTTTCCGATACTCCATATCATCCCATTTGAAAAGTAAAGGTGATATGTGATATATTTATATATCAATGCCACCAAGTGCTCGGAAAGTTATGGATGACGAGGAGACGAAAAGCGTAGACGCTATTTTCAGTTGAAATGAAAACTTACTCATTTGGATCAAACAAACAAGTAGAGGCCTTTCCACTTCTCTAATGAAAGGCAATAGATATCTTTTAGCCTCTTTCTGTGTCTTATATTTATCTTTTGATTTCGTTATAATGATCCATGTCGACTTAATAGTGCAAAAACAAAAGGGAACGATAACAACCGACCAAGCAAAGACTGCGACATGTTAAAAATAAAATTATTGAAAAAAAGCTTCATGTTGGCCATATAAGAAACAGATGATCTATGACGCCCGGCAGCATTCCAACAGCAGAGAAGCAGGAAATCTGCTACCAAATGCTGATGATGGCTTTACAGCAATAAATACTATATGCGAGATTTTAAAGATATCCATTACAGATCCTCTCAGTGACCTATACAGTGCCCATAGCTGAAACATCAGCTGTGGGTGGCCTAGACTAATGGATCTTAAATTTTTCCAACGGTTTCCTTCGATGCCTCCAATTGCAGGCTCGGCATCACGTGTGAACAGTGTTCATTGTGATTTTTCAAATTTCTTTTTGTTGTTGATCAGGTTTAGTGAAGAAGGTTAGGACTGGATTTGCTCTGTATCCAATTTGTGCTTTGGTTTGGTATTCTGGTTGCCTGCTGTCTGAAGTTCTGAACTAGTGTCCGGTTTTGTTGATGTATCAAGACTGCACGTGCTGTTTTTCTCTTTTTTGTTTTGTTTAATCAATTTGTTGGTGTCCTGTTTTTTAGGAGTTGGTTAGTCAATCTTATCTCCTAGGAGCAGTTCGCTGCACGTATCTTAGATATTCTGATTTGTTGCTAATTTTGTGGATCAAGCAAGCCGTTAGTTGGCAACGTGGGTTTGTGGTTACGTTCTAGTATGTATTTTGAACCTTTTTTTTTTTTTCAGTTTTCTAAACACAACGCTCTGCTTCTGCTGTAAACTTGTTCTCTACTTCTGCTGTAAAGTCCTTTTCTGTTTTTGCTGTCTACATGTTCTCTGTTCTTTTCAAGAAAAGAAAACAACAATGGATCAGAGCCTTCTTGATCTTAAGGGGCTGTGAGTGACTTGTGAGATTGATTGAGGTGTGTCTGCATCCATAGAAGTTAAAAGCAAGATGGAGGCAGGATCGAGTGGTTTTTTAGCAATGGCTCCACCAGCGTTTGATGGAGAAAATTATCAAGCCTGGGCAGTGAGAATGCGAGCCTATCTAGAGGGTTGTGATTTTTGGGAAGCTGTGGAACAAGATTATGAAGTTGCTCCCCTTCCTGACAATCCAACCATCAATCAAATCAAGTTTCACAAGGAGAGGACAACAAGGAAAGCAAAGGCAAAGTCCTGTTTATATGCTGCTGTCTCACCTGCCATTTTCAGCAGAATTATGGCTTGTGAATCAGCCAAAGCTATCTAGGACTTCCTAAAAAATGAGTATCAAGGAGATGAGAGGATCAGAAGCATGAAGGGGCTAAATCTGATAACAGAATTCGAGAGACTGCAGATGAAGGAGTCTGAGACAATTAAGGATTATTCTGCTAAGTTGGTAAGCATTGCAAATCAGGCAAGAGTTCTAGGCACTGACCTTTCTGATAATAGGCTAGTGCAGAAGATTCTTGTCTCCTTGCCCGAAAGGTTTAAGGCAACCATTGCCTCTTTGGAGAATACCAAGGATTTGTCTCAGATCAAGTTGGCAGAATTGCTAAGTGCTTTGCAAGCACAAGAGCAAAGGAGGTTAATGAGGGTGGAAGGAAGTACAGAAGGAGCTTTGCTGACCAAAGAACAACAGAATGTAGGAGGAAAAGTTAACAAGTGGAAAGGGAAGAAAGGAAATGGCAGTAGTGGTTCGAAGCTGCTCTGCAGGAGAGAATAGTGCGAGCAACTCCAAGAACAATTGGGGAAGATATTCCTCATGTCAAAGACTGTGGAAAAAAGAATCATCCACATTTTAGGTGTTGGAAGAGACCAGATGTAAGGTGCAGAAAGTGTCATAAGCTTGGACACATTGAGAAGTTCTGCAAAGAGAAGAGAGATCAAGAAACGGGGTGAGGCACATGCTGCGTTCAGCAAGAGGTAGATCAACTGTTTGTTGCCTCTTGTTTCTCCTCTAGTACTCCATGTGACAGTTGGCTTGTTGATAGTGGTTGCACAAACCATATGACAAGTGATGAAACACTGTTTATAAACCTTGACAAGTTGTTGAAGTCAAGAGTGAGGATTGGGAATGGGGAGTATTTAGAAGTGAAAGGTAAAGGGACTGTAGCAATGGAGAGTTGTGCTGGAATTAAGCTGATTTCTGATGTGATGTATGTGCCTAAAATTGATCAGAATTTGCTGAGTGTGGGGCAGTTGGTAGAAAAGGGATTTAAGGTGATATTTGAAGAGGAGAAGTGTTTGATCTTTGACTCCAATGGTTAGGAGTTGTTCAAGATAAAAATGCAACAGAAAAGTTTTTCTTTGAATCCTCTTGAGAAGGAGCAGATGGCATTCAAGTGTCAGGCTAATGATTTAGAATTATGGCACAAGAGGTTGGGGCACTTTCATCATAAAGGCGTGCTATTCATGCAGAGGAATAAAATGGCAACCGGGTTACCAAACCTGGAGGAGCAGATCACAAGGTGCAAAGCTTGTTTGCTAGGCAAGCAGACAAGACTTCCCTTCAAGAAATCCACTTGGAGAGCGATAGAGAAGCTGCAGCTGATTCATACGGATCTATGTGGTCCACAAGTGACTCCTTCACTAAATGGCAGCAGGTATTTCATTATTTTCATTGATGATTATACTAGAATGTGTTGGATTTACTTCATGAAGCAAAAGTCAGAAGTTGCTGAGGTATTTTAGAAGTTTAAGAAATGGGTTGAGAACCAAAGTGGCTGCAAGATTCAGGTTATTAGATTTGATAATGGAACAGAATACACTTCACAGAGGTTTAAATCTTTCTGTGAAGAGGCTGGAATTGAGCATCAGCTTACTGCTCCTTACTCTCCACAGCAAAATGGAGTTAGTGAGAGGAAGAATATAACCATAATGGAGATGACTAGGTGTTTGCTTTATGAGAAGAGTCTACCAAAAGAGTTTTGGGCAGAAGCAGCAAGCACAACAGTTTTTCTACTGAATAGATTACCTACGAGGGTATTGGAGGTGAAGACACCATTTGAAGCCTGGTTTGATGTCAAGCCAATTCTAAGAAATTTGAAGGTGTTTGGCTGTTTATGTTTTTCTCATATTCCACAGGTCAAGAGAGACAAGTTGGGAGAGAAAGCTGAACTTGGGATCTTTGTTGGCTATAGTTTAGTATCAAAAGCTTACAGGATCTATCAACCACAGACAGGGAAGGTGATCACTAGCAGGGATGTTCAGTTCCTAGAAGATGAGAAATGGGATTGGACAAATGAGCCACAAGGCAAGCACAAAGAGGTCTCATTGGAACCTGACGAACTGGTGGATGATGTTCTAGTTAGAGGTACCGGATCTTTGATTGATATATATCAAAGGTGTAGTGTGGTTGTTTTGGAACCTGCAGGTTATGAGGAAGCTAAAAGTGATCAGAGGTGGATGAATGCAATGAAGGAAGAGTTGGCTATGATAGAAAAAAACTAGACGTGGGAGCTAGTGGAAAGGCCTGAAGATAGGAAGGTGATTGGAGTAAAATGGGTTTTCAAGACCAAATTTAATCCTGATAGCTCAATGAATAAGCATAAGGCCAGGTTGGTGGTGAAGGGATATGCACAGGTTTGGGGAGTTGATTTCTTAGAAACATTTGCTCCTGTGGCAAGACTTGATACAATTAGAATGATTCTTGCTTTGGCAGCTCAACAAGGATGGAAGGTATATCAGTTAGATGTAAAATCTGCATTTTTGAATTGAGTGTTGCAGGAGGAGATTTATGTTGAGCAGCCAGAAGGCTTTGTCACACCAGGCTAGGAGGAGAAAGTTTATTTGTTGAGAAATGCTCTTTATGGCTTGAGGCAAGCTCCTAGAGCATGGTACAGTAAGATGGATGAGCACTTGTTGAGTCTAGGTTTCAAGAAAAGCCTCAGTGAATCCACTCTATATGTCAAGAAGTCAGTAACTGACTTAGTGGTGGTGTCTCTTTATGTGGATGATATGTTGGTGACAGGGAATAATAGTGCTTAGATTACTGCATTTAAGCAAGAGATGATGAAGATGTTTGAAATGACTAATCTTGGTGAGATGTCATATTTTCCAGGAATGGAAGTTAGGCAGACTCATAATGAAGTTTTTATTTGTCAAAAGAAGTATTTGAAGGAGATCCTACGGAGATTCAACATGGAGGAGTGCAAGAGTGTGAGTACTCCAATGGGTCATAAGGAAAAGCTTCGAAAGGAGGATGGATCAAAGACTACAGATGAAATAGTTTATAGAAGTTTGATTGGCTGTCTTATGTATCTCACGCAACTAGGCCGTACATCATGTTTCGTAAGTGTCTTATCTAGATTTCTCAATTGTGCAAGTGAGTTGCATAAGGTAGCTGCAAAGAGGGTATTGAGGTACTTGAGAGGTACTCTTTCATATGGGATTAAGTTTTGTAGAGTTCAGGAGTTTAAGTTGTAGGGGTATTCGATAGTGATCAAGGGATCAATGGATGATATGAGGAGCACTTCAGGTTATTGCTTTACATTTGGGTCGGCATGTTTTTCTTGGTGTTCAAAGAAGCAGGAAATAGTTGCTCAATCAACTGCAGAAGCTGAGTTCATTGCAGCTACTGCAGCTGTGAATCAAGTATTATGGTTGAAGAAGCTAATGGATGATCTACATATGCAGCAAGAAGAAGATATAGAAGCGTTTGTGGATAATCAAGCTACTTTGGCCATTTCACAAAATCCGGTATTTCATGGAAGAACAAAGCATTTTAAGGTCAAGTTTTACTTCTTGAGAGAAGTGCAAAAGGCTGAAGAGGTGAAACCGATGTACTGCAATTCAGAAAACCAGATTGCAGATATATTCACGAAGTCATTTCATGTTGGTTGATTTGAACTTCTTAGGGCAAAGCTAGGAGTGTGCAGTACTTGATCCAGGAGGAGAGTGTTGATGTATCAAGACTGCACGTGCTGTTTTTCTCTTTTTTGTTTTGTTTAATCAATTTGTTGGTGTCCTGTTTTTTAGGAGTTGGTTAGTCAATCTTATCTCCTAGGAGCAGTTCGCTGCATGTATCTTAGATATTCTGATTTGTTGCTAATTTTGTGGATCAAGCAAGCCGTTAGTTGACAACGTGGGTTTGTGGTTACGTTCTAGTAAGTATTTTGAACATTTTTTTTTTCAGTTTTCTGAACACGACACTTTGCTTCTGCTGTAAACTTGTTCTCTGCTTCTGCTGTAAAGTCCTTTTCTGTTTTTGCTGTCTACATGTTCTCTGTTCTTTTCAAGAAAAGAAAACAACAGGTTTTCTTTGATGGGATTAATTTGCAGATTCTTGTGAAGGAATGAAGCTACTACGTCGAGCTTGGATGATGTTCTGAACTTTGTTAACTGTGTGATGCTTTACGATATTAAGTTGTCAATGTCTGATGAGTACTTGTGAGGCCTCCTGTCTAAAGTGAGCCTTGGCTTTAGTTCTTTTTCTGCTTCGTCTGGAAGATGGGAACCAGCAGGACAATGAAAAAAGAGAGAAATGTGAATGAGGCTAAAGCTAAAATTGGAAACAAACAGTGTTAAAGCTAGAAAGCAAGAAGCACCAAATGACAAAAGACTCTCTCTCTCTCTCTCCCTCTCCACCCCCCCCCCCTACCCCTCTCTCTCTCTCTGACTTCAAACTGGTAGATCATCTCCGAGGGATGTGGGGCAGTGTGACAGTGCGCCGACGATGCTCGAATGGGAAGAGTGGTTCAAGAGAAAGGAGAAAGGCTGGAAGCGACGTAAAGAATAGAATGTACGTCACGAACAACAGTTAAAACCTCTCGCTTTTCATTCTCTTAATTTAATTTGCACTCTCGCTGAATCCAGTTCTGCTCCCTCGACCTCGGCTCGAGTCCCGTTGCTTCTAGCTCCTTTATAGCCACGCATTGCTTGACTTTCGGTTGCACAAGCGGGGATCTGCTCCTATCGATCTAAAACATATTTCAAGGTATTATCGACTCTCTACAATCAATGGGCACCTTTTCTCGTTATTATGTTCTCCGGTTTGCATATCTATTCTTGTTGCCTTACCGTAATACTCATGCTGTCTAAAAGATTTCCTTCCAGGATCTGGTGAGAGAGTTAGGATTAAATGGGCAATATGCAAATTCTCGCAGAAGTCAAGAATTTGTGGATGAAACTCAATGTCCAGGGGGCGATCCTTACGAGCTTATCTCTGCTTACGAGCTTATCTCTGCAACTCTTTCTCATATTTTTCGGACCCATTCGAAAGAGGTGTTCAGACAGGTGGATCGTGATGCTCACCTGGTCAGCTTACTTGGCTGCTGACTTGGTCGCTGACTATGCCCTTGGACTCATTGCCAAAGCCCAATTCACTGTTGTTACTTCAAAATCCAAGGCTGATGCCCTTGGTCGCTTTCCCCCCCTTGTTTATATGAAAACAGGGCAGAAGATGTACCTTGGCATCAGTCTCAACCTGCAATTCAAGGTTATATACAGATACTTCATATATCTCCATGCACAATCAATCAAATCACAGTTCAATCGACTTAGTCGATTACATGTCAGTCGGACCATTTCTAGGTCGACTCGATTATTTCATCTCAATCCCTAATTACAAATCAAACATCCTCGGATCACATCTTAAGCAAAGGTGGAAGACACAGTCCCACTCGACAACATTCAATATTTAATGGCTTTACGATCCCACTCGACCACTTTCGATATTTAATGGCTTTACGGTCCCACTCGACCACTTTCGATATTCAATGGCTTTACGGTCCCACTCGACTACTTTCGATATTCAATAACTTTACGGTCCCACTCGACCACTTTCGATATTCAATGGCTTTACGGTCCCACTCGACCACTTTCAAAATTTAATGGCTTTACGGTCCCACTCGACCACTTTCAAAAATCAATGGCTTTACGATCCCACTCGACCACTTTCGATATCGACAATCAATACTCAACGATTTCTCAATGAAATGATTAACAACAACCATTTATGAATATATCTTAAATTCCACATTCAATTCAATTTGGCACAATTCAAAGCTCAAATAAATAAATGGACTGCGCCACAATCAAATCAGCGAGATTTCGGTCAGCGTCGGCCATCTCAATCTTAATTTCCGAAAAATAATTAATTAATTAATATTAAAAATTCAATTTAGCTCAAAATAAAGCCCAATTAAATAAACGGACTTCACCACGATCATCAGCATAATATTCCGATCACGGGCCATCCCAGTTGAATTTTCGAAAATAAATAAATAATTAATAAATTTCGAAAATTAAATAATTAATATTAAAAATTCAATTTAGCTCAAAATAAAGCCCGATTAAATAAACGGACTTCACCACGGTCATCAGCATAATATTCCGGTCACTAGCTATCTCAATTGAATTTTCGAAAAATAAATAATTAATTAATTTAATTCCGAAAAATAATATTTAAATACCAAAAATTCCACTTAGGCCCGAAAAGCCTAATTGAAGCCCACTAAGTGTCGGGAAAAATCCTGAGATGCTTTCAATAAATAGTAGACTACGTCTACTTGCTAATTGCACAATCAATTTGTCTAATGTACATTACAATTAACTAATAATCGCTAATCTATTTTAATCTAACCACCTAAATCTAATTAATTAAAAATAAACAACCCTTAAGCATAATTAGCCAACTAATGAGGGATTAGTGAGATTACTCACTGGAATCGTGCGCAAATTGGATCAATCCAACGGGAGCGACACGAGGAACGATAAACTCCAAAGCGGGTCTCGGGTTCGGGGCCCGGAAATGGCTCAAAACGGCCCACAAATGGGCTAGATACCCACTTTGTGGGTTGCGGTTTTGGCCTGGTTGAGGCTGGTCCGGCGGCTAGGGTGGCGAGGGGAGGCCAGCGGAGGGTGAGGGGGACGCCGGGGAGGCCGGGTGGTGGCCGGACGGAAAGGGCGCGTTGGCCGGAGGCGCCGGACGAGGGCGGAACGGGGGCTGGCAGAGGCGGGACAAGGCTGAGTGGCGCATGGCAGGGACGGCAGGGTGCGAAGGGGCGGTGGCGGAGCGCACGGCGAGGGGCGAACGCGTGGGCGTGGGCGCGGGCGGCGATGGCGAGCTGCAGCTTCTATTCTTCCTTCATTCGCTGGTTCGCATGCGAAGAAGAAGAAGAAGAAGAAGAATTCGGTCACGTGGGGTGGGGAGAAGAGAGAGAAGAGAGATAGAGAGAGATAAGGCTTGACCGGTCAAAAGGAAAGAGAGAGAGAAGAGTGAGTCGGCGGGGGGCTATCCGCACGAAGGGGGAGGGGAGAGGAGAGAAAAAAGAGAAAAAGAGAGAAAAGAGAGAAAAGAAGAGAGAGGGAGAGAGGGAAAAATAAAATAAAAATAATATCATTGTTCTTGTTTTATTTTATTTTCTCTTTCCCTTTTTATTTTCTTTTGGTCTTCGATTTTTCCTCTGATAATTTCTTTCTTGAAATTTCAGACTCGCCAATAAATTGACAGACGATGAGACGGTCCTAAAAATGAATTGTGACACGCTCGAATATTCGATTCCCAAAACCGAATTAAATTTCATGATTAAAATCGACTGGACGCGATTTTAGTCCAATCCAACCAATTAGGTAGCTTTTAGGGATTTTACCGCGGATATATCCCTCTCGTGAGTGATCAGCTCAGAGAAAAAGAACTATAGGCGCGCCGACGATATGCACATTTCATTTTATCGAAACGGGATCAAATTTCAGGATGTCACACTGATGACTCGAGCAAAAATTCTCTTCGAAACCTTCAAAGGGCTTGTTGTGGATCTCCCTCTCAGCTTCAGCAAACTTACAGCAATCAGGGGACTTCTCAGGTCTGTAACCACAAAGGATATTCTTTGGCTCATTAAGGCTGAGCTCAACTTCTTTTATGCTCTTTATACCAAGGCCGCCGTGGTTCACTGTTCAGTAGGGTACCTTTTCCGAGCTATCTCAATTGGTTCCGTCATTACTGCTTTTGCACTTTTCTATGTCCTGAACAAGCATGGTTTTCACGAATATGATATAAAGATTACATACACCTTGCTCCTTGGAGCTGTTGGCCTGGAATTTGTAGCTCTTATTATGCTCACTTTCTCTGATTGGGCAATTGCTTGTTCAAGTAAATTTGATATACGTTGGTATTTCCTTAAGTTCCTCAAATTCAAATCTGAAGATTCATCGTTTGCATTACATATACTCCATGCTAGATGGTCTAAATCTATCTGCCAGTACAATTTGATAGATTCTCGACTGAGAATGTGGCCAAAATGGATTGAGGAACTCCTTGTACTCTTCCGTCTAAGGGAATTTCTTAGGGTCTTGGAATCTGGACGGGTAGAACCGTATAGCAACAATTTAGGTGAACTGATTTTAAATGAGCTGAAACGGAAGTCATCTCCTGTAAACAATTTGGAAAGCATCAAGAAGATGTGTGCTGCTCGAGGTGAATGGGCTCTGAAGGAAACTAAAACAATGCTAGATTGCAAAGACTTGCTTCCATTCATCCGTGATGTTGATTTTGGTGAGAGCCTTTTAATGTGGCATATTGCCACTGAACTCTGTTACAACACTGATAAAAGTGGAGAAGACAACCGCAAAACCAGTAAGGTCTTGTCAAACTATATGCTTCACCTCGTGATCAAACAATCTGGTATGATGTCTACAGTGGCTGGGTTTGGCGAAATAAGGTTCCGATGCACTTGTGTTGAGATGGACGGGTTACTCAAGAAATATATCTCTGGTGGGAGCAAAATGAAGATAACGAAGGAAAGCGCCTGCAAAAGCCTCCTCAGTGATAATACAATAGAAAAGCCAACTGATAAGAAAGGAGACAGAATCAAATCTGTCCTATTTGAGGCGTGTAATCTCGCAAAAGAATTGGGGAAATTCAAGGAGACCAAATGGAAGATCACGAGTGAAGTATGGGTGGAATTGCTGGGGTATGCGGCGATTCATTGCCGACTGTACATGCATGCTCAACAACTTAGTCAAGGAGGAGAACTCATCACCTTGGTTTGGTTAATGACGGTACATCTCGGCTTGAGTGAACAGTTCCAAATAGTCACTGACCCTGTACAAGCACTGCCGTAAAACAGAATGGGCCGGCAAAAGATGAGGCTCCTCCGGGCAAATTCCATTGCAAATCTCACTTTGCTTCCACATTTGTTTCGTTTCTTCTTGTAACCGAGTGTTGCTTCTCTGCATTGATTGCGCATTGTTAAAAGTGTCCCTCCCTAAAAACTCTAGCTTCTCAATTTTTCCGATATCATTACGATCCCATGCACTTCTATGAACAAGTTTAGTGTTGTACCGTTAATAGAAAGTAACATTTTAAAGTAAAAATTAGAGTACATCGGTCGCTTTTTCTAATACATATTCTTCATAAAAATGATCATATACCCATACAAACGCTCAAATGTCCGTTGCTGTTTAAGATTGCTCTGGTTGAAATGGAGAAAAGTAAACCACAACGAAGCCAAACCAATTGGTTTATTCTTTTTACTCCCCAGCCAAAACCAAACTGATGAAGCTTGCTTTTGTATCGGCTGGATTATGTTTTCTGTGAACACCCCAAGGAAACGTCTTTCTTCTTGTCGGACTATGCTGAA
Source organism: Eucalyptus dawsonii (assembly GCA_016097615.1). Taxonomy (NCBI): domain Eukaryota; kingdom Viridiplantae; phylum Streptophyta; class Magnoliopsida; order Myrtales; family Myrtaceae; genus Eucalyptus; species Eucalyptus dawsonii. The sequence continues at coordinate 46,761,640 of CM027875.1, read as the reverse complement.
TTCACTATAAGAGCAAGTTGCTGCGAAAAATATGTCATCGATCAATAAAAGAAACAGATAAAGGAAATAAATCAAACGTTGCATTTACGTAGTTTGGTGTGACCTCCACGGAGAGAGTAATATAGGATTTCTCCATAGATCAAGCAATATGATGGAGATTATACCCATACTCAAGTCAACTCTAACATTGTTAGTATTTTCCAATCACCAGTTTTACCCAAACTTGTACACCATTTGGCCGTCACAACTACTCGGGAAATAATCTCTCATAATCTCACAAAATCTTACCCCTTCAACGTTCTCGGATTGCTTCATAGTGGCATGAAGACCAAAACCATCACACATGCAAGGCAAGCCATTATGTACTATCGCGACCTACCCCTCGGGGAGGGAAGACGTCTAGTGGTATTACCTAAAGGATGGACCTAAGGCCTATGATTAGGCACGGGCTCTCCCAAGTCCATACCTTGTGTGACATTGGGGTTTTTTTTAAGAATTTCGCAATAAGGAGTCACCACTAACCTATTGGGGTCAACTAGAAACCAAGTGAGGTATGAGAGTGTACCTCACTTTCTACGCAACCGGAAAATCTAAGGTCGGAGACTTGATTACACTAATTAACTAATTAGTGCCATTTTGGTACCTAATCTTGTTCATTTTAGAAAGAAATTTTGTCAAGCAATTTGGATTAATTTTATATTAATTTACTAACACGCGAGGTGATCATGCAGGTAGGCAATCATTAAAATAACAATTAGCAATCAGGATCCTAATTGTAGTAAATTTAGCACATGCAACTAAACATTCGCAAACGTGATTGAATATGTAAATTGAACATGTGACATAATCAAAGTACAAACAAACAAAGACCTAATTACACTAAGAAGGTAAGACATGGAAATTCCCAACCAAATTCCTACATTTTTTAATTTTCGAAATTTTTAATTTTTAACTTTTTTTTTTTTTGAGCCGGGTCGGGTCCGGTTCTGACCCAAGCTCGGGTTTGACCCGGTCGAGGCGGGTCGGTCAAACCCACCCGAGTCCGACCCATTGGGGCGGGTCGATCAACCCACCCGAAAGGGCTAGATTCGGCCCAATTTGGATTGGGTTCCATCCAACGGGCCTAATACCCAGCAAAGAGGCCGAGCGGGCTGGATTTGTAATCCGGCCTAGCTTAGCCCGTGACCCCTAGTCTGCAACCATTCGGTCACGACCGGGGAATCAATGGTGGTGGGTGGCCCAAGTAGCTCTCTCGACAGCAACAACAGGATGTTGGTTGAGGATGGCGTTCTATTGGCCCGCGACCCCTGCTCCACAATCTGCCCTATTGCGACAGGGAAGACGGCGACGGAAAATGGCGCAGGTGGTCTCCGGCTAGGGCACTATAGTGTCGCCATGGTTAGAAGGGCCATAGCTCGGCTTCCGGCTAGGCTGCGGTGGTGCTCCGGCTACCAAAAGACCGAGCTGAGGTTTTGGATTACGAAGTTGGGCGTGGGTTTCAGCTGGGCATTTCGACAAACAGGTGGAGGGCATTCATGAATCTAGAGATTTTGGCTCGGTCGAGACCCGAGCGCAAGTCCATCAAACTAATGAGGCGTACCAAAACAACAGGAAATGCAAGGGGGAAGGGTGGAGGGCTAACGCTCGCTCGAAGTGGCCGGGGTGAGCTCCGGCCGGCTCAGTTTTAGGAGTGCACGCAAGCTATTTGATAAAATGCCTACTTGAGTTCTAGAGGGAATGGCGGTGGTCGATGTCGGTCGACGGCTCACCGGCGGTGGTAGGGCGTCCCGAGGAGTCTCCTTCCCCTCGTTTCCCTCTTCAGTCCCCTCCTTCTACTTTTCCTTCTATTCTCTTATCGTTTTTTCTCCATTCCCCTCTATTATGCCTCTGCGGTGCTCTTTGTCCCCCTTGAGCCAGCCCCCTCAGCCCCTTTTCTTATCTCTCCTCTTTCTCCTATCGTCCGACAAGGACACCCTAGCTGGCGGCTATCCTTGTTGTCCTTGCCTTGTAGAACTGACATTCTCCTACCCCCTTGCTCCTATTTGTTGCTGCTGCCTTTCCCTTTCTACAGGTCCCCCCACGCGTGAAGGATGGCCAAGAGGAAGAAGATAAGTTGGGGGGAGAGGCCAGGCCAAAGGAAGGAAGGGCCGGGTTGTAGGAGAAAAGGAAAAAGAAAAGAAAATGGGCCAGGCCCACGTGGGGAAGGGAAGGAGAGGCAGGCTGGAACAAGGTCAGATTCGGTCCGACTTGGCCTCTCTCGCCATTTTTTTTAAAAAAAAAAATGTATTTGAAAAAATAAATTAGGCGTCAATAACTGTCCCTCTTTGAATGTAGCCTGGAAGAGGTTGCATTCAAAGACAAAAGACACCTAAATTATTTTAGCGGGAGAGAGATCTCGGGTGCATAAGCACATGCTAGATCGACCAAAGGGACTCTAGGTTCTGAAACGCGTCATGGATAGGAGGAAGAAAGGAAGACCCCGGGCTACAAAAAAACGCCATGTCATAGGAAAAAAGAGAGACCCCGGGCTGTAAAAGTACACCGTGTCATCGGAAGAAAGAGAGACCCTAGGCCACAGAAGCACACCATGTCATAGGAAGAAAGAAAGACCCCAGGCTACAAAAGTACACCGTCTCATATAAAGAAAGAGAGACCCCGGGCTGCAGAAGCATACCGTGTCATAGGAAGAAAGAGAGACCCCGGACTGCAGAAGCACACTGTGTCATAGGAAAAAAGAGAGGCCTTGGGTTACAGAAGCACACCATCTCATAGGAAGAAGAAATAAATGAAGTCTCACCGTGTATTAACGGGTTTCGACTCGGTTGAAAATACATTATTTGATGAAAACCCATGAACCTTTGGAGATGACATGATTTAAGGTTGATCATGATTCTTTGGAGATGACATGGTTTAAGGCTGACCATGAACTTTATAGATAACATGGTTTAAGGCTGACTATGAACCTTGTAGTCTTTAGGGAAGCATTTGCTAACCCCTTGAAACTACATGGCTTCACTGGGGAATTCTGTCAAACTTAATCTGAGCAAATGTCATTAGGGACAACATCAAGATATGTATTAGCAATATTGCAGTAGTGATTGAACAAACTAATTAGCTAAGTTTGATTGCCTTGAGAAACATTCGATGTCAATTAGCTTCATGTGACGCAAAATTATCATCTTGCTCGAGGATGTATCATTAATCATCAAATTCTCTAGGAGTCAAGTTTTTATTAAAACGGCTTTTATTTATGAAAAAGGCTTACTAAGCATGCCAAACTAGAACTTCTTAGTCAAATAGGGCTTCTCATACTCTCAATAAAATGGCTATTTGACCCCCATCCATTCATGTGGGAGATAATCGGTTGCTGAGGGGATCTCACATAACCTATGTTGAAGGCTTTCGGAAACATTCGCGATGAGCATAATTTGATCGATCAAAAAGGTCTGTTGAAAGGACCGCAATATAGGTTTGGTCATGAGCTTACAAAAATAAATTATCACTTTGAGGTCAATAAAGGAACATTCATTGCTATTTTTGTCTAGTTTACAAGTTAAGAACCTAGAAGATAAGACAAAATAGAATTGCTTCCATTCCTTTAAGCGGTAGCTTCTTTGTGGCATTCCCATTTCCACTCGAACTATCCCAATAAGAGGAGACTTTAGAAGAGGGTTGTAATGTCACGCCCTGAACCCCAGGCACGCAACAACCCCTTCCTTGGTTGATAAAAAGCGATGCCCCAAGACTCATTGCCGATCCTCTCTCTTATATTGCACATGCGGAAGCATATAATAAAATCCCTAGACAACAAAAATATGGTATAGAAAAGTAGGATATCATTTTCACCAAAACACTTTTCATAAACAAACTAGTTTATATACAGAGGCCAACTCTAAGGTCTATGTACAAGAGATCTATCTCCAAGAAGAATTACTGAGCCATCTATGCTCCTAACCTTTCTACCTCAAGCTCCAGGTTCTTCATACTAGGGACCTGAAAATGGTTATGCAATAGCTAATGAGATAAAATCTCAACAAGTCCTCCCTCAAGCCCTTGGTTAGAATACTAACTCAAGTCGGGGTATCTCTCTAGAACCACTCCACAAACTTATCACAACTAACAACCAACAATCAACAAATCACAATAGTCAGAGTCAACTACTAACTACATAGTCGATTCGCATGCAACTTTATTTGGTATGCCATACCCTACATGTTCAATCTCAGCACAATACACGCAATGCACATGGCCGTTAGATGATGTAGTTTATCAATCACATACAAGTCGCGTCACAAGCGATCTCACTTGGCCATTGCCACACACTGCACGTTATCGACTCATGCGTGCATGCCATAATTAATGTTATGTGTGCGTGCCATAATTAATGTTATCAACATGTATAACCGAAACTAATGATGCCATGATTCTCATACGCTCTTGCACTTTAATGCGCCACTTATTATGCATTAATCGATCATATGAGTCCCGATTATAAGGTAAAATCGTTATGACACGTCCTATACTGCGCCACACAATTTTACCCCATAATAAGGCTTGACCAACTCAACCTCACGCGTGCTTCAGTTATTAAATGACCTACCGGCCATAGCTAACTTTCCAGTCAGCAATCATCCGACTTCCGCCAAGCTACCGATAAAAATCGGGCGTTGTCTCGCTTCATTGGGCATGACTACGTTTAAAATTTATGTTTAGACGGTATCCCAAAAAGGGACATCGGTCTAGAATATACTACGACCGGCTTCCGACTCCCATAAGGTATTGCCCCCAAACTTCCGTTGGGTGAAGGATTCCGCTTCTTAATCATGCAAGCACACTATTAAGACTCTCTTCTTATCTTTAAGCATTTAACCAATGCATGAAGCTTGCAAATACAATTTCAAATCATTTTCCCCTAAAGGTAGTCCATTTTGGTGTCCCTCGGACAAAGTTTGTTTCCCTTTTTGTGAAAATCACCCAATTCATATGGATGCCCATGCATTTATACACTCAAATCACCTCATAAGATCAAAACACATGAAATTAGGCACTTTTCATTCTCGGATGAACAGTGAATTTTCAGAATTAAATAATTAATAAATTAAATCCACAAGTCATTAAAAAAATTAATTAAAGCAAGAAAAGTATCAAGAACCATCACCAAACTAAAATCGGTCCTAACCGGCAGAACGGTCCACTCGCGCGTCTCCGAGTTTAAATCTAGAAACTTAATCAAACGAGTTTGGAAAATTCCCAAATTTGAATATGTTGTAAAGAACACATAAATGAACATTTTTCATGTAGATACCTTAACCCATATCCTTCTGAATTAAGCCCAGTAAATCGCTCAATCCAGTATAAAAATTGTGTTTGTTTCTAAAAAATCTGTTTTCAAAAACCAGCTTGATTCGAGACTCAAAACTTATCCATTTGGTCTAAAATTTGAATATGTTAAACTAGAAGATGTGAAAAACAACTTTTATGAAGAACGTATTTTGAAATTCGAATCATAAAGGTTGATAAAAATCCATTGAATCCGGAAAGGTCACTACTTCCAACACAGTTCGAGATTCTGTTTGCAAATGAAGGAGCTGAAATCTCATACTTTGAAATCTCTAAAAATAATGAGTAAAATATATGTTATAGCTAAAGATATCTAAAGAATTTCTCAGGAAGGAATTAACCTCAAATTCAAAACTCATTTTGATCTACAAAAATGACAAACGGCGAGGATCCAGAAATCCGAACTGCAGAAAGTCCATTGAATTGGACTAATCCATTCACAATGGTGCTAATCTCACTATTTAGATTAACACTAATCCATTCTAAGGATAATCTAACCATTCTAGATTAGTGCTAATCTATCTTAAGGCTAATCTAATCAACTCTTTAGCATAATTAACCTCCTAAGCAAGTTTAGGCATTATTCGAAGGATTAATAGCTAAACTCACTCGTTAAAAGGGTCGGAGACACGGATGCTACGCTCGGGAACCTCTACCACGATGATCCAAGGTGATCCTGGGGCTAGAACAGCAACCACAAACTCGGACTCCCACTAAAACACTGAAAACTGGATTGTCGGAGGAGAAATAAAGTTGAACGGGCTTGGCCAGAGCTTCGACGAGGGGATGGCCAGTGACTGGTGGCTCCTGGGGGTCGAGGGGGACCTGCCGGTAGCTAGGCTAGGCGAAAGCTTGGTCGAAATGGGAGAAAACAGGTTGAAATCGTGAAACAGTGCAAGTGGGCGGGCGGACCGATGGACTGGCGAGCGGCGGCTTCTAGCCAGCCGGCAGGTCAGCCGGTGGCTCTATTCGGCAATCAGCGGGGTCATTCCGTACGGACTAGATGTCCTTAGCACAGTGACGGGTGGCACAAGAGCTAATTCGCACGGGAAGGCAACTATTAACTCAGTTTTTCACAAGAAGGTCAGCTGGAGCAGAAACAAGAAGAGAAGGAAAACAAGGGAGAAAAGGGCTGCGACTTCTTGGGGTTGAAAGGGGGAGAGAGAGTGAAGTGAGGGCTGGTTTCTATGCAAAATTTGGAGCTCCAAAAGGTCTCTAATGGAGAAAGCAAGGCTTGGGAGAAAGAAGAAGTGGCTGAAAGCTTGGAGGGGGGCCACTATTGCCTCAAAAGTCCACATTCTATCCTCTAAACACTCATGGCATGCCCCACTAGCCCTTGGCTATTATCCATGGCCCTTTGGCAGCCACCAAAGCTTCCTTAGCAAGCCATTGAAGTGGTCCAATGGTGGCACACCATGGGGCTACGAATTTTGGGACATTTTCCCCTAAATCCACTTCAATTCCTCCTTAATTCTCCCTCAATTGGACTCAAATCAAAGCCTATAAATCCAGCCAAGATGCCCTCACTTGAATTCATATTTTTCCTCGTCAATTAAACCAACTTGAATCTCAAAATTGACATAAAAAACGGCCCTATAATTTTCCCGTTCCAAAATAACCTTACTTTGAATTTTCATCGAAAATCTCGGTTTGTAGAAAAATCTTCGGAGGATGAGTCGATGTTCCTAAAATGAATCGTGACATGACAGAACTTTTAGTTTTTGAAATCAGGTTTAAATTCACGATTAATTTCAATCTGGTGCGAGTTTAGCGTGACCTAGCTTCCGGATAACTTTTAGAAATTTTTAGTACAATTGATTCGTGGTCGATTATTTTCAAAACACATTGTACTTCTTCGACACATCGACGACTCTCAATTGTCGTGAAAATCTCGAGATTTCAAATACGGGCACATAGTACAGAAATGATAGAAAAATCGGTCTAGTGCCGTTCGACCAAGATTTTGCAATTAGGTGGAATCACCCACACACTAATCACATGCCTTTGTCGAAACAACATATCTCTGGTCTCTGATCGATTTTGACGGTGTCGTAATGACCTTTGCAGATTAGCATGGTCAAGCAGTTAATTCCTAGTCAAATTCTCAAGCCTATTGCGTTTAGATTCCTTAACGGATTCACCTGATAGACTAGTTATCTCGTGAATGATCAGCTCAGAGAAAGAACTATCAGCGTGTTGATGAAAATCCTAGCTTATTCAATCGAAAACAGAACCCGAAAATCAGGATGTCACCTGTAATGTTTGATAGGAAAATGCTCGAAAGGCTTAAAATTTTCAAGAATGTTTTTAAGAGTTGGTGATCATCATGGCATCATGACCATGTCACTCAATCTTTCGAAACCATTTAGCTTTTGAAACACAGCACATCTCGAAAGTCCCTTGGCTAATCATCTCCACATGAGAGCTTCACTCATTTCTCTAATTTCCTTTGCACTTGCAATGATTTTTTTTTTCTTTTTATGCAAGCATTTGGGCTTTGATAATTTTTCTTTCACATAAGATGCAACTTTCTTGGCTCTTTTTCTTGACGGGCATTGGCTTTGCTTTTACTAGACACACTGTTTTTTTATGCCTCCTATTTTTTGTCAAACTTTTTACTCTTTGAACTCTTTGAGCACTTATGATTTTCGAGATGCTTTTCACGTTTTCTCATAAATGTCAATTGTATGTGGTCAATCCTTATGCCTTGCCTCAGTGAAGGGAAATGATCACCACTCGGGCTTCAGAAATGAACAATTAAGCCCAAATTGGTTTAAGCAACGGGTGTCAATGTTTGGGTAGAGAAGAAAATGCTCTTCTTCACCTTGGGACGAGTCAAGCTTCAATGAGAATTCCTCTGAAGCTATCACCAAAAGATTGATGCGAGTGAAAATAATAGAATCTTTCTCATTCTTTTGCTCTACATATCAACCATGACCTTCTATACTGTCTTAGTGTAGGGTTGTTCTTGACAAGGGTACTTTGAAGAATCATCCTTATTCGGCTCAAAGGGTTAGCAAGATGTCAGCTCGGTGCTTGGGATTGATGAAGGAAATGCTTTTTGTAATACCCTGATAAACCCAGAAAACTTCTTATCTCCATCATGGTTGTCGGTCTTAGCCAATTGATAATTGCTTCAATCTTGGATGGGTCCACAGAGATTTCTTCATCTAAAATCACGTGACTTAGGAAAGTAACACGAGTCAACCAAAACTTGCACTTGCTAAACTTGGCATACAACTCATGAGTCCTTAGAGTCTGAAGTGCCATTCTCAAATGTCTTTTGTGCTCCTAAGGATTTCTAAAGTACATCAGGATATCGTCAATGAACATAATCACAAATTGATCCAAATATTCCTTAAAAACTCGGTTAATCAAATCCATGAAAGCAACTGGGGCATTCGTCAGTCCGAATGGCATTACAGTGAACTCATAATGGCCATATCAAGTACGAAACGCTGACTTTGGAATGTCCTCCTTTCTGGTCCTCAGCTGATGATATCTTGTCCTCAAGTCGATCTTTGAAAATATCAATGCTCTTTGCAACTAATCAAACAAGTCATCAATCCTCGGTAATGGATACTTGTTCTTGATCATCACCTTGATTGAGTTTTCGATAGTCGATGCACAGGTGCAACAAACCATCTTTCTTCTTTACAAACAGAACTAGTGCTCCCCAAGGTGATGCACTGGGACATATGAATCTCTTATCCAACAATTCTTGCATCTGCACCTTCACTTCTTTCAACTCTGACAAGGCCATCTGGTAAGAAGCCTTAGAGATTGGCTCTGTCTTGGGTGTTAACTCAATCACGGACTCTATTTCTCTTTTTGGCGGCAAACATGACAATTCTTCTGGAAATACATCTGGAAATTCTTGAACCACTATAATGTCCTCGATCTTCAGCTCCTCAACTGTTGTGTCCACGACAGTCGCCAAGTAACCTTGACAACCCTCATCTAATGACGAGATTAGGGAAATCGAGGGTCCTCCTCAACTTTTGATAAATTCGAATTTTTATCTGTCAACGGGTCAAACTGTATTATATTACGACGACAATTCATTACAACAAAAAGCTCCACAAGCCAAACCTTTTTATACATGACGTTAACGTTATACATACGCAAACTAGTCAAGTACAACTCTAGCTAAGGTTCTTCTTTCTACAACTTTATTACAACAACTGAAGTTGTTTAAACCTAATCACAACTCCATTACGCTACTTTGATAATGTCATCTCAAAAACATTCTTCCTCTTATCCATGCATGGTTGGTTCTTTCCTATTCCTTTTGCCAACCTAGCAGCGTCCTATCTGCGGTAGCGGTGCTTATGCTCTCGTGGACCTACGTGGGCAATCCTTATACTGGTGGCCGTGCTGGCCACATTTGAAACAAGCTCCCGTCCTTTTAAAACACGGGGCAGGCCCATGCTTTTCTCTACAAACTCGACACACGTTTGGTGGGTCTTCTGCCTCTTATTGGGTGATAGCCTGCATCATTTCTTGCATCGAGACCTATTCAAAACACTCTGTGTTGCATTTGGTGGCGTGATTCCTCAATTCTGATCCATCAGTGGTGGCGGTGGTAACCGTGGTCTCATTTACCTTTTGGGACAGTTCCTAGCCATGTGACCCTGCTGGTCACACAAAACAAGCACCCATCCTAGCAGAACACGGGGCTAATCCATTTCGTCATCCGTAGGAATGACACACTCTAAACTGGCTTAGTGTTGGCTTTCCCATTATACTCCTTCGAGTGGGACGACGGAAGTGCTTTCCTTCTGTCGTTGGTTTCTTCTTGAATCGGTTGCCATCTTTGGACCGAATCTTGACTCAGATGCGACAGCTTGCTCCCTTAACACATCCCCATGCTGGACCTCAGTAGGTGTAGTAGTAATGGCAGCTACGGCATTCGCAAGCGGCATTGGCAGCGGCAGCTTGATTTTGTGCTTGCTGATCCAAAATGCTTCCTAAGCACCTAAATGATCCCATCGAACTTAGGATCACTCGGTGCTGCTACACTATCAGTACTAGCTTGCGACGATACTCTTACACTCAGCTTGCGACGATACTCCTACTACCAAAAGTCATCCCAAGAACCCCGGGGCTAATCCATTTCGCTCTTATACCACTAAACAGGGATGTCACACCCTGAACCTTGAGTGCGTGCCCATCCCTCTCTGGTCGATAATATTTTGCGACTTCTCAGGAGGAGTCGCCAACTTTTTTCGTTTTATTGCACATGCGAAAGCAAAAATAAATCCCCTGACAGTAATCATCTTGGGATAGAAAAGCAGGACAATAGATTTACAAACATACATACTTTTATATTCATATAGAGTCATGTACAAGGTCTATGACCAAAAGACTACAAAAATTGACTTTCGGAAAAGAAGCGGTCCTAACTAACCTACATTTCAAATCACCTTCTCTCAGCTCCAGGTACTCCACTCGACAATCCTGAAAATTTAACCTATGACGGGGTGAGATATAAATCTCAACTAATTCACGCTCTAAATGCCTAGAATCGTCTTAACAATACAATCACAAAATCAAGAAGATTTACCTCATCTCAGATCCATCCTACAGGTCAGTATAATTCATATCACAACCAGAGCAACACTCAAGCTCAATTAATTGAAATGCCATATTGAAATTCTCAAATAAGCACAAGAGTCCTGATTATAGGGTCAAATCATTATGATATATCCCATACCATGTCACACAATTTTGTCCCATAATCCGGCGCATTCAACTCAATTAAACATTCGTTCTTAGTTTTGATCTTGGCATATAGCACGACCCACTCTCTGTTCGGCAATCTTCTGGCATTGCCAGGCTTCGTCTCACACCATTGAGCATGGTACATCTCTTTCATACGGCTTTTCCAAAGGAGCATAGAGTCCAGAATCTACTGCGACCGGCTTCCCATTGTCTAGGGATATCTCATATAGGGGTTACGTCCAACTTAATAGCCCGGGACAGTTTCTCTTATCCAACACACGATCACTCAATTATGGCCTAGGGCACCATGCATTGCACTCAAATGCCTCAATTAAAATAGTGAACTTGGCTTTTTTCTTTGTATTAGAAATACATTGTAAAATATTTGTGTGTAGGTACACAGTCAATTCAACCTAGAAAAATTGACATTCTTCCTTTTTAAAATCCCACTATTTTATATAGTAATTAAAACTATTTTCGGTGTCAAAATATGACACCCAGGATTTTTTGAATAAATATTGGAAATTCACAATTTTTGAAATTAAATACCAAAAATTCAATCAAAGACTCAATTTGTAGAAATTAACATTCAATTGCAGAAATTAACCACATAATTGCAATTAGCATGAAATTCCGGTCATCAACTACCCCGGTCTAATTTTCGGAAAAATAATTAATAATTAATTAATTTCTAAAATTAATTAAATAATTCAATTTAAATTTTAAAAACACCAACCTAGGCCAAAATCACTAAATTAAATACCGATACGGGCCCGGAAAATTCCTGAACCCTTCTAGCTAAATAGCACAATTTATCTAGGCCTCACTTAATCTAATCTAACCACCTAACATGCATAATTGTATAATTAAATCACTAATTTATTCTAACTAGCCACCTAATTCCTAATTAAATTAAACTAAACACCTCTTAAATGTCATTAGTCTACTAGGAAGAGTTTAGTGCATAAACTCACCGGTTTATTGCGGAAACTGGTTCACCGCGACGACGACGCGACAACGACCGAAACCCAAATTTTCGGTGGCGTCGACGAACACTCGAACCAGGCCAAAAAGCCTTGCAAGCCCATAGCAAATGCTGGGCTTGGTTGTTGGGTTTGGGCCTGCTTCTTGGACTTCAAGTGGGCCGAAAATTTGCTGGAGATGGGCTGAAGTCACGGGCCTCAAGAACTTAATTGATGGGCTGCTTCTTGGGCTGAAGACACGGGTTGAAATCCACTGGGCTGATCAAGAAAAAATTCGTGGGCTGCTGATGTTCACGGGCTGACCAAGAAAGCCCGAAGGAGCTGCTGGGCTTGACTAAAACTCATATGGGCTGAGCTGATTATAACCAATTGTGGGCTGGGCTTGCGGAGAATTGGGCTGAACGGCAGCATGGCAGAGACCGCACATGGACATGTGGCCGCAAGCTGGGAATTCGGTGAAGATGGACGTGGGACGATGGTTGATGATGATGATGCGATGGATGGATGGATGGTGGGAAGGCATGCAACAGCGAAATGGAAGGAAGTGGAGTTGGGTCAACGTCGGTGGAATTGTCTCGGTGAAGCTGGGACTTGACTCAGACGTGGCAGCAGGATGGAGATGGAGCGGCTACGGATGATGGCGTTAAAGAAGGTGGTCAAAGCTGATGTAGGGGAAGACTTCGATCGTGGCTGAGCGGAGCAGAATCGACGAAATACAGAGGCGGTTGACTCGATGGAGGGGCAGCGTGAGACGGCAGGGGGGCACGGAATTTTGACTTTTATCTAACGTATACCTGCTCCGGCGCACGTCTTATGGATGGGTATATGTAGGTCCTAGCGAAGTTGAAATTGAACTAATAATACAATGGAAAAGTCCAAAGGGCCATGTTGTTTTTTCAAATGTACAAAATAACGTAGAATTGCAAAATATGGCTTGTTCCTATCGGGACGTGCCGATAAGGACAATTATACTTGGAAAGAGATCATGAATTTTATAGGGCAATCAGATTAGACATCTTAAGCTACTCTATTCTCTGGACTCTCTAATGTTCATACTTTAATGTTGAGTAGTCGGATGGTTCGCCATTACCGGTGGTGCTATTGGAACTAGAGAATGCCTGCTGATTGCGATTTTATCTAGCTATGTTTATAATTTCATTCATTATTTACCAAAAGAAAATCATACTTTTGCGAACGATCCTCTTAGATTTGTACTTCTGGGATTCGGCCCTTGCTATTGAATTGACATCTACAATTCACTTTCTTGAGAGATTGCCACGATATATCGTAGAGATTGAGTCACTGGTATTGAAGGGAAGGTCAATTTCTTTTTCTATGAAGAACTTACAACTTAGCATGAAAATATACACAAAAGTGGAAAAATTCACCAAAGTAATACTGTAAATCCATGGGAGATTTTGATTTTAAGTCTCCCTCGTCTTTTATCATGGAGATGTATGATGGGTTTAGTCGATGACTTGATGGGCCTAAGTGGGCCCGTTCGCCCATGTTGGGCCTAATAACTCGGCCCGCAGGTTAAGGGCCCATGGAGAAAAGGTTGCGTCTTTTGGAGGAGGTGTTACGTTGAGAGGAGGCGTCCTTTGGAAGAGATGCTTCGAGGGAAAGTAAAAAGAAAAAGGAATGTACCTTTTGGCATACGTACGTGAAGACGTTCTCTCCCCCTCCAGACAACGTAAGACAAAAAGAACGCTCCAAAGGAAAAGAAAAGTACGTCTTTTCAGGGTTTTCTCCCCCTAATAGCAACATCACATTCCTCGGTAGAATAGGATCAGGATTCTTCCTCGAACTTCAATGTTGGTGTTTAATCTGTGGACAATAAGGTATGCTCGATTTCGTGGTGTATCTTTGATCGGCGATACATGTGATTCCTTGGCTCGTTTTCCGCATTCGTTTTAAGGGTTCAATTTAGTGTCGGACCGCTTTTAGGGAATCCGTTATTCCCAACATTGGTATCAGAGCTAGGTTGATGTTTCCCGACCCCTTTTCATGTTTATGAATTGCTTTTTGATTGATTTTTCGTGAAACATCGCTATCGGCCAATCGGGGATGCAAAATCCCGACACTCGAGTACTGCTCACCCATTTTTTGATTTTCTGTAAATCAAAGTTCAATTTTGATAATGTAGGGTCGAAGGTCTTGTCGATACGAGAAAATCGAATGGTGGATGGCCGTTGGAGGCCACCGGAAGCGCCCCCAAGCGTGGCTAGAACATACGGGGGTCATTGACAAGTGCCCACAAGGTGGGTGCATCGCAGGCGCCATTTCGGCCCCCAGCGTGTGCGACGCAGGTGTGGAAACCTGGCGCATGCCACGCCAGCTAATGTCTTCGTGACATTAGCCACGCATGTGCACGCCACATGCCGCTCGATTCGTCCGACCGGCCCAACCGGCCCGACCCAATGACCCGATTGACCTGTTGACTCGACCCGTTGACCGTTGACCCCTTTGACCATTGACCATTGTTGACCTGCGTTGACCATCGTTGACCGGTGTTGACCGGCAAAAAAAAAAAAGAGAAATTTTTTGTATTTTCCAATTTGTTCATTATGGATTATAAGTAATTATTTTTTTTCATTCTGCATTTGTTGCATGAACCATGGAAAATTCTATATTTTCCCTTTTTGGTCAATGTGGATTATACGTAATCCATTTTTGTTTTGCATTTGTTGCAGAAACTATGATGTGTTATGCACGCATACTTGTATTTCTGAGAACGGAGGAAGAAAATGCAAGACTTAAAAGGCTAATGACAAAGTTAGCTAATTATCAATGGAATGACGGTGATGTAGTATCACACATGGTTATGGTCAATCAGATGATACAAGAAATCATCTGGAATGATTATCCTATGCCGGATTTTGAGAAGGTGCCGACCTTAATGAACACTCTTCCACCTGAATGGCAAGCAATGTTAGATCGCCTATAGAAGGTCAACGTGGTCCCGGATTATAGGAGGCTTACGGTAGCTTTTGTAAGAGAATACTATATGATCGAATTAACTAAAACTTCAACCCTTGAGATGAATGCCACATGGTGCAGTATGAATGTGCCTTGGAGGTGGCATGAGAGCTCTCCAAAAGTTTTTCCATGGTTGGCCAATATGCCTTCAGAATTCTTAGAAAATTTTACTGATGGATTAGAAAAGACTTTCCCTATTTATTTTTTAAATTAGTCTAAGATGTTTTTAGGTGCAAATATCTCTTTTTATGTTGATATTTTCCTTTGGATATATTACTTAGTGTAATGGACATGTTTAATTATTGAAAGTTCAATGTTATTTATTGTTGTAAATTAGTATGTTAATTTACAATTAGTTGTGGGAAGTTCGAGAAAGTTTTAGTGACTTTGCTGAACTTATTTTGCATAAATGATTATATTAATGATAGTTTTAAATTGGGATTTTTTGGATGACTCTGAAATCATACTTAAAATTATTCATTAATATGATGGGTTTATGCAAAATGGATGCATAAATGATAAGCATTAGTAATTTGTGCATATGTGTCTTATATGTTCAGATCTATGACTTCAGCAATTAGAAAAACATAATTGCTGATTTGAACAAAGAAGACAAAATGAACGGCGAGAATTGTGAAATATTGAATAAGAGAATTCAATATGTGCTTGAAAAGCAAGAAGCACTAAAAGCTCTTGATCATGTTATGGAAGATCTTGAGGATGCTATGTGCCACCTTGAGCTAGTAGGGGACCGCCTAAAGGCATTTGAGCGGGAAACAGACATTTGTTGTGTTGTTTCCAGATTAGAAGGGGCTTTGAGCTTTAAACGCAAGCGCATTGATTCGTTGAACATTTGGAAATACAAGGGATCAAGTCATTCTTGCAATAAACCAAGAGCTAACCAATATAAGAGAGGAAAATGTCCTCAAGTGAAGAGTATTTCAAGGGTGAAGTGTTACAACTATGACCAGAAGGGTCACTACGCTTGCGATTGTCGCGAGTCAAAGAAGGTACTCACCCCTTGTACTCTTAAGAACTTTGCTAATGTGTCAAGTTCTATATTCTTAGCTGAATCTAATCCTTTGTGGACTGTAGATTTATGATCAACATACCATGTAGCGAAAGATAAATAATCCTTTGTAGAATTTCGACAAGTACCAACTGGAACTAAGTGGATCTTTATAGGAAATAACTCCAGAGTAGAAATAAAAGGAATTGGCACCCGCCAACTGAACATGCGTGGTGGACGCATTTTGTTCATATATGATATATTGTATGCTCAGGAGATTCGTCGGAATTTAGTGTTTGTTTTTAGTATTAGTTAAGCTTGGTTTTAATATGAACTTCCATAACAGTGGTGTGGATTTGTATTTGGATACAAATTACTATGATTGTGGTTATTTTCTAAATTGTTTCATTGTGTTAAATATTGACTATGGTAATGTCAATATTTTTTATTCCCTTTTCACGTCTCCTAATTTATATGATAATGATGTGAATGTGTGGCATTCTAGACTTGGTTATATTGGCCAACAATGTATGAATAGACTAGCCAAAGAGAGTTTGTTGGGCAACATTAAAAAAAAAAAAATTGATTTGCCCATGTGTGAATATTGCTTAGTAGGGAAAACGACAAGAAAACAATTTGAAAAAAGGTAAAAGAGCTAAATTTCATTTATATTTAATCCATTCTAATGTTTGTGGTTCGATGAATGTGAGAGGAAGGCATTGTGTGATTTATTTCATCACATGTATAGATGATTATACTCGATTCGGATATGTCTATTTGATTTCTTGTAAATTTGAAGCATTGAGTTGTTTCAAAAGGTTTATGAACTTGGTAGAAAATCAATTAGACAAGAAAATAAAAGTATTGAGATCCGATCGAGGTCGAGAATATTTGTTTGATGAGTTCAAAAAGTTATGTGATAAAAAATGAATAGAAAGATAGTTGTCTATTCCATATACCCCTCAACAAAATGGTATTGCGGAGAGAAGGAACAAAACCCTATTGGAAATGGTTAGGTCCATGATGGCGTATGCTAACTTACCTATCATTTTTTAGAGTGATGCGTTGTTAACTGCTGCCTATATACTTAACCGAGTACCTTCCAAATCAGTTATTTCCACTCTATATGAGTTATGGACATGTAGAAAACTGGACTTAAGTTTTCTTAAACCATGGGGTTGTGCTACCTTTATTCATGAGCCCTCTCATAAGTTTGGGAAATTGGGTCCCAGAGGAAAGAAGAGTATTTTCATAAGACACTTTGAACATTCGAAAGGGTATGTGTTCATAGTTGAGCAGGAAAGTGGAAGTATAATTGAATTCGAATCATGAGAAGTCACATTCTTAGAGAATGAATTTCCTAAGAAGGGTGAAATAGGTGAGAATTACTCCCTATTTGAAACCTTGGATCCAGATAATGAATTTAGTGGAGTTCATCCAAGTGGGAGTAACATGAGAAGTGATGAATTTAATTCAACTCACTCTCAATTACAACCACATGATGAGATAATATCGTCATTATCTAATCCGAGTGGGAGCATAATGAGGAATGATGTGCAAAATCTACAATCTCCCATATGGCGAATAAGTCGCAAAAGTATTTCCCGTCGACGTTTTGACATTGAATGAGAAACTTTTATGGTTGCTCTATGAGATGAAGATGAGCTAAGAAATGTTAATGAGGCTCTAAATTGCCCTAGTAAGGAAAAATGGATGCATGCAATGGAAGAGGAGATGGAGTCAATGAAGTCAAACCATGTTTGGGAACTGGTTGACCTTCCAAAAAGACGCAAAGCTATTGGGAACAAGTGGGTTCTCAAAATAAAGCGTAAAGCTAATGGCTTGATAGAAAGGCATAAGGCTTGCCTTGTGACGAAGGGGTATAATCAATAGGAAATAATTGATTATAAAGAAACATTTTCTCTTATAGTGAGATTTACCTCAATTCGTATTATTCTGACAATAGTAGCTAGTATGGATCTTGAGTTACATCAAATAGATGTAAAGACAACTTTCCTCAATAGAGAAGTAGAGGAAGAAATATATATGGAACAACCTGCTAGTTTCATTATGGAAGGCTAAGAAGGAAATGTATGTCGACTTTTGAAATCGATATATGGCCTTAAGCAGTCGTCGAGACAATAGTATATACGTTTTCATAATGCCATAAATGATTTTACAATGATAGATGATGATCATTGTGTATATATCAAAAGATCCAAAGATCAATTTGTAATCATATCATTATATATTGATTATATACTAATTGTCGGAAGCAATATGGAGTTTGGTTTAAGAGATTTTTTGGATCATTTAGGTGTTATTGGGTATGCTGCAAATCCATTATTGGTTAATCGTGATAGCCAAGCAATTATAGCGTACACCAAATATCCAAAATATCATGGCAAGACCAAATATATAGATACCAAGTATAATTTTGTTAAGGATATGGTTGCATGAGAAGATGTGAACTTACAGTACAAATCTACGTATAGAATGGTAGCAGATCCTATGAAAAAGCCAATACCTAGAGATGTGTTTTGTGTTTATGCAAAATCTCTAGGACTGTGTAAAGGCTGATGTATTGAATATAGTATTTTTCCTGAAGTGTTCACATTTAATGAATTTGTGTTTTTAATTATTAATGCCTATGAATCTTTGTTTGACATTTATGCAACTTAATGCTCAGTGCATTATATTAAGTTGAGAAAGTATGTCGAACAGATAAAAGATTAGCCTACTCACACGGGTAATCGCCTCTATTTACTGTGTGATAAATAGAGATGAGACGATTTTTAAGCTTATTATCTAAGTGATAATTGATAGCTCAATCTTAAAATATATATATCGCCTTAACTAAGTGTTAAGATGATGACATAATATTTACTATGTCTGAAAGTAAAATAACGCACATATTTTACTTTATCTGTCTATGATGCCAGATGTGAGCTTTGATGAATTCTGTGTATGAGTAGATATGTGAACTCGAGTTAGATTGGGTATGTTTGAACTATCATCTGTACGGTATTATAGGTGTAGACAAACGCTCAATGGGAAATGAGTTAAATACCGTTATACGTATTTTATACTACGTATGTATGAGATGACCAATAAGAGTGGCAAAAGTTTGATCACAACTTTTATGCCGTGTGAGACTCTTGAGGAAAAGAGTTCCTCAATTTAGTGCCCTCATTATTCTTACTTATTATCAAGATTTCTATTTAGTGTTGGCTATCTTAGGATGTTGCTAATGATCATGAATAGATTCGATCTAATTGGATATTTTTAGAAAAGCAAGCTGAACTGAAATTGAGAGTTTGAAAGAAAGAGAAAGATCGAATTTGGAGAATCACATTATGGTTTTTGTATTCATTGGTCGACCAATCTGTTGGGTCGAGCGCTGAGGTAGCAAGCAGTTCCCAAGGTACATAAGAACAAGGGAATCATGAACTTTGCGCCTTTTGAAAGATCTCTATATAATCACAGATCATGAATTAACCAACCAAACTTGAAATATTAAACATCAGCATGAATGATCAGTATTAGGTAACTATTTCGATAAATGTATTGCTAGCACATTATACTTGTAGACAAAATTAATTTCCAAAATAATGTGACTAGTGAATATTTAGGTAAATATGGAACTCGAGTAAAAGTTTGTGATTTTTTATGAGACAAAGAAAAGTTTAGGATAAAATTGAGAATGGACTTAAATTTTTTTTTTTTTAAATCAAAAAAGGTATATCGTAAAACTAGGACGGGACTAAAAGTTAAAAGTTCTTTATGAAACAAAAAAGAAGAAGTTTAAGGTAGAATTGAGATCAGAGCTAAATTTTGAGATTTTTTTTGGATATTAGGCCTTTATCAATGGGCCGAGAAAGATCAAGATGTTCTTAATTTACCAAAAGTAAGTTCGTTCAGTCAACTCTCTAGAGATCATGTTACATTACCTGCATATTGGTCATCTTAATTGTCTCACCGTTTGTCGAAGTTATCTTTTGCTATATTGAGTCGTATGTCGCAGAGATATCAACTTACTGAGAAAAGTTTTAAAGAAAATCTATAATATTTAACAAAATTTCAAAGTTTATGAAAATATGATCACGAGACAAAATCTATTATATCAACCGGTCAAACATCGAGGACTGGTGTTGCTACGTTTGAGGTGAGAAAAACATCAGGGCCTTTTGCTCACGTAGCAAGTAGACGATACAAGACATAAGAAATTTGCGTGTCAAGCCTAAGTAGATTTAACTCGTGTCCCTAATTAATATATATATATATATATATATATTGATAAGAAAATTTCTGTTTAACCGAAGCAAATAAACAATTGTAAGCAGGTCAAAATGAGAGTTAGTGACCAAAACAAATTTTTAAACGAAGAACAGTTGGTATCCTTCTGAAACAAAACAGCACAATGATTGAAAGAACATAAGAACCCCTGCGCCATAGTCATCTGAAGTATAAAGACGAAAAGCTCCATCCCCATCGTAAGCTGATGTCGAAGGCAAAGACAGCGACGATCATTCGGACGCCACCGAAGGTGTGACCAAAGCAGACCGCTCTGGCGAATTCCGGCACAATGGGCATCTTTATCATACGTTTGAACAGATTCGAACTTTTATTCTTTAGAATAAATTGACCTTTACAACTTATAAGCATTTAATGTAGGGGTGAGCATGGTTTGAATTGAGCCGGTCTAGCACCTAATCCAAAGATTGACCCACACATTATTGGTCCCCAATATTTGAGACCGAGGACCAATCCTGTTGAGCCTAGGGCTCTGGATCGAATCGATCCTATGGATCCGATTCAGTTCGATTCAGTTCCAAGGTTAATCCAAGACCAACCAAATAATTTTTTGTTTCTTAATTTGTATTCCTTGAAAAAACAAACATATTCTTTCAAATTACATATCCATCGACAATGAGGTATTGAATAACCAAGTTACGTACACTAATGGCAGGCCAAAAGAGGCGAGCGATTTCACCAGTTAAGCTGTGCTCATGACGCAAGTAAGGAAAGGTCAAAGGCAAGTGGTGAGGCTAGCGAAGAGAAAGAACAAAGGTAGAGGTGCTAGGGTTTAGAATTGAGAATCAACCCATACAATGCAGGGTCAAGGGTCATAGGACCAAGGGCTGACCTAATATCCCTAGGAATTGGACTAGGATTGGCCAAGTTAACTCGATTTAGGGTTGACCCTGAATTGATACTCACCCATAATTTAATGTAAGTGTAGTTATTCAAATTTTATTTTGGTTAAATTATTATCAAAGGATACATTTCATTTTAGTTTCTTTGTCACTTCATTTCTTCTCTGTATATAGTCCTATGTCATTAACAGAATTGATGGAAATTTTGTTAAAATGCGTCCATCATTCTTTTATAATTTTTTTTAATTAAAATATCTAAGTTAAGATAATATCTATAACATACATACATACATACATACATACATACATACAACACCAAATGTACTCTATAAATATAAAAAAACAGAAATGATTTCTTTTTTGTGTAGTACAACAAACATTGTAGATTGTGTAAGACAAATGAGTTCACGATATTTGAATTGTCATATGTGTTGGTTTAACGTAATATTTTGTTATCTCATTTACTTTCAGTGATTTCACGATTGTTATCGTACGTTAGAGTTCCAAACGTAATATATCTTCTTATAAGTTGAAAAATAAAACCCATACGAAGCATGGGCATACAAGACTCCTTTTACAGTACACGAAGATAAATATTATTTTTTCAAGGTGGAGAAGGGTTTCACTGCTTCCCTTGAATGTTATGATAGGAATTTAGGGAACAAGGGGCAATCGGGATGTGAACCCAGCACTAACACGCTAGACACGCTAGAAAGTATACGCCTTATGTGAAGTCCGTTCGTTTTCATATTTAATACAAATTACGAGTATAAAAAATAAAAACAAAAGCTAAACGTAAATTTATGGGTTAGATGTTTGCATCTTGTGAAAGTTTTAGTCATTCTAGTTTAAAGGAGTTTAAGCACGTGCATAATGAGATCCCAATTAACAAAATTGTAAAAAGTGAAAGTCAATTGACAATCAATCGAAAGGTGGAGATTGATCCACGTACTTGTCATTGCAACTTCCTAATTTTGGTCCCGCGAGGTGCTAATTCGCCACCGTAAATCTCAATACGCATCCGATTTCACATGCGCATACACGACACACATCTATCTGCAGGAAGAAAACTTTCGTTTCCATTTCTCCCCGCCCCCCGCCGTTCTTTTTCGCCTTTTCAGCCCACCCTTTTTTTTATCTTTTCGCCGCCTTTTCCGATCCCCCTGATGAACATGTCGACCTGGTTGCACCCTGCGACTTGTAAGTGAACCGGCTACGTTCAGACCTCGAGGATGAAAATTTTCCTCTGAATTAGCAACGGCCGCTTCTAACTGTTTCTGTGCTGAGCGCAAGCTTTCAACTGCTTGCGACCTCGGCATTAGTATGCCTGCGCAAACCAAAGCGGAACGAAGCGAGTACGTGAACAATTCAGATCTCATTTTCTTTACTTGAAATCGAGCTGCTTGACGAACTCGATCAGAAGTTAGTCTAGACCAATTGTAAACAAGACATCACTAAAAGTAGGCTCATTCTTATCAATGTTACAATGTAAAGGATCAGTCACGATTTAAAACTCTTTTAAGATCTTTTGTTGGTTGTCTCGTTATAAACGTTAATGTCGGTCCCTTTTTGGGGGGATAAAAATAGTCATCCGGGATGGGCCAGCCGCCTCAAGTAAGTGCATCGAGGGCTGGCTTATGTCTAGTCCCCAAAATATGATGCACTAGCGTTCTATGCTATACTTGATGGGAAAAGTACTAAAAAAGTCATAAACCTATTGCATTGGTACCAATTTAGTTCTAAACTTTTCAATTAGACCAATTCAGTTCTAAACCTTTTAATATTAGTACAATTTCAGTCCATCTGGCCAATTTTGTCTGGTTGGCGCTAACATGGCAATTTTTATGATTTTTTTAAAATTTTTCTTTTCTTTTTCCTTTTTGTTTTGCCTTCTTCTTGATAGTGGCCGGCGAGCCTCCAGTGAGGCTCGCCGGCCGATAGGCGAGGGCCGCGAAGCCCTCACCCACCATCGGCAAGGGTCGCATCCCTCACCCGGCCTCTCCCAAGGTCGCTGGCGGAGCGGCTTCGCTTGGATCTGGGTGAGGCCAGCCTTGCCCTAGCCTTGTTGCAAGCGAAGGCAGCCTCGCCCACGGCCTTAGGCGAGGCCAAGCTATAACATCTTGAAATTCAACCCCGTTTCGATAAAGTGAAATGGGCATTTCGTGGACGTGTCTATGGTCCTTTTTCTCTAAGCTGATCACTCATGAGTTAACTAATCTATTGAGTAAAGCTGTTAAGGGATGTATCTGCAATAAAATCCCTAAAAGCTACTCAATTGGTTAGATTGGACTAAAATCGCGTCTGATCGATTCTAACCATGAAATTTAAATTGGTTTTGGGAATCGAATATTCGAGCGTGTCACAATTCATTTTTAGGACCGTCTCATCGTTTGTTAATTTATTGACGAGTTCGAAATTTCAATAAAGAAATTATCGGAGGAAAAATTGAAGACCAAAAGAAAATAAAAAGGGAAAGGGAAAGAGAAAAGAAAACTGAGAAAAGTATTATTATTTTCTTTTCTTTTTCTCTCTCTCTCCCTTTTCCCTCTTCTCTCTCCTTCCCCCTCTCCTCTTCGTGCGAATTGGCCCCCCCTTTCCACCAAATAGTGGGCTGTCACCCACTTGTTTTTCCCCTCTCCCTTTGACCATTCAAACCTATTCTCTCTCTCTTATCTCTTCTTCTCTCTCATCTCTCCTTCTCTCCCTCGACACTCTCTCTCTCTCCTCTGGTTCGAACGAAAACAGAAGCTCAAGCAGAATCTGCAGGCGCACAAAGACAGGAGCAGCTCACCGCCGCCCGCACTCCGCCACTCGTGCGCCGCCCATGCTCCACCGCTCACTACCCACTTTCGCCTCTCCCTCACGCCCCTCAGCCGTCGCCGCCCTCCTTCTCTTCCTCTCTGTTCGTGCGAACCAGCGAACCGAAGCGGAAGCCGTAGCTCGCTAAGACAGCAGCCAGCCACCGTCACCGCCCACGCACCACCAGAGCTCGTCGCCAGGCCGTCGTCCCGCCGTCCGCGCAGGCCCCCGCGTTTGGTGCTCGCTGCCGTCCCTTCCCTGCGCGATCTGGCCTCTGCTCAGCCCCTGTTCCAACCCATCCAGCCATCTCCGGCCGCCGTTTGACCTCGCCGAACCTCCACCGGCCTTCCCCCGTGCCTTGCCGCCCTTGCCGTGGTTGTAGGTTGCTGTTTTGTGTGTTTTTTTAGCCATTCCAGCCACCCCACCGAGTGGGTTTCCAGCGGCTTCAGGCCCGCTTTTGGGCCGTTTTCGGGCCCCGAACCCGAGCCGTGCTTTGGGAAGTATTGTTCCTCGTGTCGCCCCCGTCGGATTAATCCGATTTGCACGCGATTCCGGTGAGTAATCTCACTAATCCCCGCTTAGTTTGCTAATTGTGCTTAGGGGTTGCTTAGGTTTAATTAAATGCAATTAGGTGGTTAGATTAGAATAAATTAGTGATTATTAGTTAATTGTGATGCAAATTAGACAAATTGAATGTGCATTTATCAAGTAGACATGGTCTACTATTTATTAAGGGTAGCTCGGGATTTTACCGACCCTTTATCCGGCTTCAATTTGACAATTCGGCCTAAATGGAATTTTTGGTATTTAAATATTATTTTTCGGAATTAAATTAAATAATAAATAATTCCGAAAATTCAACTAGGATGGCCCATGATCGGAAATTTATGCTGGTGATCGTGGTGCGGCTCGTTTATTTAATTGGGCCTTATTTTGAGCTAAACGTAATTTTTAATATTTAATAATTAATTTTCGAAATTAATTAATTAATTATTTATTTATTTTTCGAAAATTAAGATTGAGATGGCCGATGACCGAAATCTCGTGCTGATCGTGGTGGCGCAATCCGTTTATTTAATTGAGCTTTAATTTGTGCTGAATTGATTTGATTGTGGATTTTTTAGGATATGTTCCTAAATGGATTATTTGGGTAAATTGAGTACGAATTAAGGTTGTGGATAATTACTTTAGAAATGGGATGAATCATCATGAAAGGCACATGGCTCGGTGAATAGTACATCATCTCAGAGAATGCACGTGGCTCGGTGATTTGGTATATCGCTTCGGAGAATGCACGTGGCTCGATGATTAGTATGTCGCCTTGGAGAATGCATGGGGCTTGATGATTAGATATGTCACCTCAGAGAATGCACATGGCTCGGCGAAGAAGTATGTCGCCTTGGAGAATGCATGTGACTCGGTGACTAGATGTATATATCACATCGGAGAATGCACGTGGCTCGGTAACAAAGTATGTCTCCTTGGAGAATGCACGTGGCTCGGTGATTGGTTCTATCAGTTAGGACTGATTAGTAATAGCTTGAATGACCGAGAAATAGTTAGGCTGACATGTAATCGACTGGTTCGATTTGTTTTGAGTAATGGGTGTCTATTATGAATTGTACTAACTTGCAGGTGGGATCAAAGGCCAAGGTAAGTCCTTTGACCTGTACGTGTTTAGGCAGCCTATAGTATAATGGTTTACTAATCGGGCCTTAGTGGGGTAAAACTCGTTGAGACGTAGTCTCATCTCGGTTTGGGGAAAACATTTCATGCCGTAAGTGAGCCGAGGAGGAGGAATTGGAGGAGGAGAACATTGAAGTGGAACCCGAGGAGGAGAAAGATTTTTGAAGAAGAAGAAGATGATCTAAAGAGAGATCTTGAATACAACCTGGATGTGGATTGATATCCCATCCCTTTTGTGAACCCTATCTTAGTGTAGATAGGTGTGAGACAAGTATGCTGTGAATAGTATTGTAAATATTCTATGAGTTGTGCTGTTAATAAAAGTGTGGTTGTGAATTTCAATATGAAAAATATGGCCAGCTTTTCTATCCCATCGATTTATTGTCTAGGGATTTATAACAATATGCATGCGTAATAAACAGAAATGGTTGGCGATACTTAGTCCTGAGATATTGCACTTTAAAATCGACCAAATGTAAGAGATGTGTGTGTGCCTGAGGATCGGGGCATGACACAAGCAGCCCTCACCAGCCGCCGGCAAAGGTCGTGGCCCTCGCTCGGCGTCTCCTAGGGCCGCTGAGCGAGGCCAAAATGCGGCCCTCGTCAGCCGCGGCCGTGGCTGGCCTTGCCTAGATCCGGGCGAAGCTGCCTCGAGGTGGCCTTGGGAGAGGCTGGGCAAGGGCTACGACCCTCATTGGCGGTAGGCGAGGGCTTCGCGGCCCTTGCCGGCCACCGCCAGGAAGAAGACAAAAAAAAAAGGAAAAAGAAAAAAATTAATAAAAAATTATAAAAATTGCCACGTCAGCGTCCGGCCAGGCAAAATTGGCCGAATGAACTGAATTAGTACCGATATTATAAGGTTTAGGAATGAATTGGCCTAATTAAAAAGTTTAAGACTGAATTGGTACCAATGCAATAGGTTTAGGACTTTTTTAGTACTTTTCCCTATACTTGATCGTTTAAGTTAATCAATCTTTGTTGAATGGTTCTTTTGAGCCTTAGATATCAAAATCCAAATGACAAAAATAATGACATAGTTGAGAGAAGTATACATTACCCTTTATTACTGTGGAACAACGAGCAAGAAGCATTCTTCTGGAGCCATTGGTTGATGCAGTACATGTGGAAGTAATGCTCGCACTCGGGAATGGTCCTAATCATCTCGTTTTGTTCGTATTTCGACAAGCAATGTTGGAGAAAACTTCCTTATTTGTTTTGAAGTTGACAAAATGTTTCCATCAGTCTAGTGTGAAGACTTGTAGACTCTTTCGTCAAAGTCTGAAGATCGCCAGACCGCTAGACTCAAGATTTAAAGTCTGCCCTCATTGACAGTTTCTAGACCGTCGAAGAAGACTTATCCAGAATCAAGTATTTCTTTAAGGATTTGATTCGAGCGGCTAAAGAAGATCTCACGACTGGAGATAACATCCTAGGATCTATTATTCATTTTGAATTTAATTCGAGTAATTTGGATTCGTTGATTAGCGAAGTATACTTGGAAAGTTCTACTTATGGAAACCTAGATCCTGATTGTATGGGTGAGAAGGATTAGTGGGCTATTATCACATTCCTTAAGTAACTCGAGATCTTCCTAATTGATTCTATCCAATGGGTTGATTGGAAGAACTCTTTTGGAAGGTGCCAATGATTATGAAGGCATGGAAGAGTATATAAAGAAGATGCTCTAGTTATTCGAGTGTGTGCATGATAGATAAATTCCAAAGTCTGAAACTCATTGTTCTTTACTAATTCAACTGTTGAGCGTAAATTTGTACTCAAAAGAGAGTTTAGATATTTATGAGGCCTTGAGAAAGTGTAGCAGAGTCTCTACACTGTGAAATTAAAGACGTGAGACTGTAACAACTCTTTTGATTCATAGTGAAATCTAGCCGATGGGCTGTCAATATGGGAGAGTAGACGTAGGCTTGGATTAAGCCGAACCACTATAAACCTTGTGTTCTTATTCTCTTCCCTGAACTCTTTTATTTTGTCGTAACTCTATTTAATTGTTAAAGTCTGATTCTTTCTGCAAAGTCTATTGTCAACCAGACCCAGGTTAAAAGAAAAAGTTTTATACTATATTTTGCAAAATTTGTTTCTGCACCTATTCACCCCACCTAGGTGCTTATACTAGCTCTTTCAATTGGTATGAGAGCTTATGTACTCATTTAAATTGAAGTGTTTTTACTTCAAAGTTAACGATCCATGACTAGTATGTTGGCTCGAGGTTTGGTTGAAGGGCAAAGCAACACCAGACAGCCTTATTTTGATGGAAATGAATACAGTATATGGAAAGACAAGATGAAGGCATTCCAAAGATCAAAAGATCGTATAGAATGGGATGTGGTAGAAAAAGGAATCATTCCTCAAACTACATTAGTCTCAGAGAGGGGAAAATAAGTTGCAGTGGCTAGCGAGAAGACTTAAAAAGAGATAACCAAGAGACAAGCTCTTGATGTAAAAGCAATTTATTCCTTATATTGTGCATTATCTCCTATTGAATATAACATAATATCTTCTTGTGAAATAGCTAAAGAAGTCTGGAATAAGCTGCACATCACCTATGAAGGAACCGATCGAGTGAAAGAAACCAGAATCAATATTCTACTTGGTCAATATGAAGCATTCAAGATGAAACCGGGAGAAACTATTACTGACATGTTCAGTCGTTTTATAAAAATGGTGAATGGTCTTGAGTATCAAGGTCAACCAATCTCTGGACCCATGAAGGTTAACAAACTGCTGCGTGGACTGTCAAAAGATTGGAATCACATAAAGATCTCAATAAGGGAGACTTAAAGGATCATGCCACTCTCCGTTGACGAATTGGTTGGCACTTTTCAGTTTTATAAAGTGGAGCAAATCAATGAAGATGAAGATCCCAAAGGTAACAAATCTATTGCTTTAAAATCTAATGATGATTCTGATGTTACAGATTCTGAAGACGATATGGACGATGAAGAGCTTGCTCTCATGATAAGAAGGTTCAGAAAACTGAACAAAAAGGGAAGAAGATTCAATTGGAAGAAACAAAGCTCTCAAAAGTTTCAAAATAAATTAGCTGAGGATGATGAATCCAATAAAGATGTGATTTATTTTGAATGTAAGAAAAAATGACACATCAGACCCAACTGTCCCTTGCTGAAGAAAAAGAAAGGAAAAGCTGAGAAATACAGAAAGGCACTCAAAGCAAAAACTTGAAGTGATACCGAATGCGAAGAAAGTGATGATGATTATGCTAATATTTTTCTAATGGCACAATCGTAATCGATTCAGATTCTCGAGACGATACGGACTCGAGACTTAGACAGTGAAATCAAGGTAAGTAATTTAAAAATTCCTACTAATATCTCTAAATATATTGATGAAATGTGTCTTCGTCTCAAAACCTCTCTCAAAAGGATTTCTGAGCTAAAAAGGGAAAATTCTACACTGAAGCAATAGGAGATTATTTGAAAAGAAAAAGTCGAAAATTTAGATAAAAGTCTTATTACTTTGAAAGAAAATGCAGACTCTCTTTCAAAAGAAAACACACTTTTGAAAAATGATATTTCAAGTATTACAAAAAGGTTTTCTATAGGATCTGAGAAATTAGAAAAGATTCTTTTAGCACAAAGACTTTATTTTAACAAATCGGGATTGAGAATGACTTCAGAAACCATTTCTCTAATTGATTTTCCAAAAGTAAAGGAAAGAATCGAACAAAGACCTACAAAAGACTTTTATAGAATTCATTTTCAAAAATTCTTTGTAAAACCTGTTGGCCGTAGTACTCTTAAATGTTCTAAGTGCAATTGCTCATAACACTTTGAGAAAGAATGTCCTATGATTTGGAGACCTATTAAGAAGGATTGGGCAAAGACCGTATATTGTACTAACTTAATTGGACCCAAGAAAGTATGGATACCAAAGAAAGCTTGAGTTTCTTTCTTAAATGCAGGTCACTATCAAGAAAAAATGTCAAATGGTACTTGGATAGTGGATGCTCAAGAAATATGACAGGAGACTCAAGTTGTTTCATAAAGCTTATGCAAGTTAATGGTGCAAAAGCTTTTTTTTTTTTTGGTGAAAATAGCAAAGGAAGAATTGTCATATGCTGAATAGTAAATATTAGAAGTCTTACGATCAACAACGTTTCCTTAGTGGAAGGACTTAACTACAACTTGCTAAGTATCAGTCAACTGTGCGATACATGTTTCAAAATTAACTTTCAAGAAGGAATATGTTCGGAAACTAGTAAAGACTTCTCTCAGACTTTCACAGGGCGAAGACGTGGGAACATCTATCTATTGGACATCAAAGAGCTACGGACCCCTCAAGTACCATAACTTTGCGCGAAGGGACACTTAAGTGCCATAACTTACGAAAGGTAGACTTAAGTATCACATTCGAAGAAAAACGGATCACTTAAGTGACACTCCGGCCAAATTCCAACCAAAGCGCTGTTGTGGCATTTTTCTAGCGAATCAAGCCCAAAACGACGTCGTTTTGCACGTTGACGTGGCCAAATAATACAAAAACAGCGTTGTTTTGGGGCTGACGTGGTAAAAAAATAATATAAAAATTAATCAAATTAAATTAAAAATTAAAATATAGTTAAAATATTAAAAATAATACTTTCAAAATTAAATTTAGTTAAAACATTAAAAAATAATAATTTCAAAATTAAATTTAGTTCAAATATTAAAATATAATAATTTCAAAATTAAATTTAGTTCAGATATTAAAAAATAATAATTTTAAAATTAAATTTAGTCCAAATATTAAAAAATAACAATTTTAAAATTAAAAAAATTAAAAAAATTAAAAAAAGAAAAGAAAAGTGGGGCGGTCTCGAGGGTTCAATTATTATTTTTTAATATTTTAACTAAATTTAGTTTTGAAAGTATTATTTTTAATATTTTAACTATATTTTAATTTAATTAATTTTTATATTATTTTTTTACCACGTCATTTTAAAAACAACGCCGTTTTTGCATTATTTGGCCACGTCAACGTGCAAAACAGCGTCGTTTTGGGCTTGCTTTGCCGGAAAAATGCCACGTCAGCGCTTTAGCTGGAATTTTGCCGGAGTGGCACTTAAGTGATCATTTTTTTTTCGAATGTGGTATTTAAGTGTACATTTCGTAAGTTATGGCACTTAAGTGTCCCTTCGCGCAAAGTTATGGCACTTGAGGTATACTTTTCTCGGACATCAAACTAGAAAAATCTCAATGTCTAATTTCAATTCAAGAGGAAGCTAATCTCTGGTATCGAAAACTTGGCCATATCAACATGAAGCAAATAGTCAAGATCTCTGCAAAGAAGCTTGTTCATGGACTACCCAACCCGACATACCAAAAATCTGAATTATGCACACCATGTGTGTTGGGAAAACATGTTAGAAGCACTTTCAAACCAATAAATCAAGTTTCCATTAATCGTGTACTGCAGCTCCTACATATGGATCTTTTTGGACCAACTTGGACTTAGAGCATTGGTGGAAAGTAGTAATAGTGGATGATTATTCACGATTTATTTGGGTATACTTTCTGGCAAGTAAATCTGAAACATTTTCTTATTTTTTTAAAGTTTGCTAAGAAAGTACAGAATAATAAAGGATATGTTATCTCAAGTATATGGATAGACCATGGAGGTGAGTTTGAAAATCAAGACTTTGCTAAACTTTGTGATGAATCTGGTTTTCAGCATGTGTTCTCCTCTCTATACATTCCAGAACAGAATGGAGTTGTGGAAAGGAAAAATAGATCGTTGCAAGAAATAGCTAGAACACTTTTAATTGAAAGCAACATTTCTTCTTGTTTTTGGGTTGAAGTAGTTTCTATAGCATGTTATATTATTAATAGAGTCTTCTTAAGGCCTATTCTGGAGAAAACTCCCTATGAGTTGTTCAAAGGAAAGAAGCCAATTGTTTCATATTTTCATGTGTTTGGTTGCAAATGTTTTATATTGAAAAATGCAAATGATTGAATTGGTAAGTTTGAAGAAAAATCAAATGAAGGCATCTTCCTTGGATATTCAATCACCAATAAAGCTTACAGAGTATACAACAAAAATACTCAATTTGTGGAGGAATCAATGAATGTCAAATTTCAAGACTGTATACAAATTCAATCGATCTAGACTCAACTTGAAGAATCTGAATCTGCTCCAGACTCTACAAAATCTAAATCCCCAGAAGCAACTCAGATTTCAGAAGGACAACAACAAATGAACGTTGAAGAATCAAATGAAAAAAAAAAAAAAAGATCAGCAGTCTGTCAGACCAACCAGCAACTGGAAGCACAAGTCCAATCATCCCAAAGAACTTATTATTGGTGATATTGTGAAGGGATTCGTACAAGATTCAAAAGGCGTGAAGAGTCTAGTGCTATGGCTTTTATTTTCGAAATAGAATCCAAAAGTATAGAAGAAGCTTTAACTGATAAAAGTTAGATTGAAGCTATGCAACAAGAACTCAGGCAATTTAGTATTAACGATGTCTGGGAATTGACTCCTAAACCAAAAGGTAAATCTATTATTGGAGCTAACTGGGTTTTCAGAAACAAGATAGACGAGAAATGAAAAGTTATAAGGCATAAAGCAAGACTCGTAGCCAAAGGATATATGCAAAAATAATAGATAGACTATGATAAGACTTACGCACCAGTAGCAAGGTTAGAAGCAATTAGATTATTACTTGCTTTTGCTTATTATAAGAATTTCAGGTTATTCCAAATAGACATCAAATGTGCATTCCTAAATGGATTTATCCAAGAGGAAGTCTATGTGTAACAACTTCTTGGTTTTGAAGACCCAAGGAAACTAAAAAAGGTGTTATATGATTTAAAGCAAGCACCTTGAACTTGGTACGACAGGTTAAGTAAGTTTTTAATCCAAAATGGCTTTGTTAAAGGTAAAGTAGACACTATTCTATTTATTAAAAGAGAAAGTAAAAACTTTTTAATTGTTCAAATCTATATTGATGATATTATTTTTGGATCACCTAATGAAAGTCTATGCAAGAAATTCTCTAAGTCTATGCAGGATGAATTCGAGATGAGCATGATGGGTGAACTATCCTTCTTTCTCGGACTACAAGTAAAACAATTGAAGGAAGGGACTTTCATTTACCAAGAAAAATATGCTAAAGATGAAGGAGGAAAGAAAGTTGACCAGAATTACAAAAAGACTGATATACCAATATCAAGTTTTTCGAAGCTGGATAAAGATGAAGGAGGAAAGAAAGTTGACCAGAAGCTATACAGGAGTATTATTGGTTCACTTCTTTATCTTACTACTTTTAGATCTGATATTTTGTTTAGTGTTTGCATTTGTGCCAGATTTCAATCAGATCCCAAAGAATCTCATCTCAGTGCTACGAAACGCATCATCAAATACGTTGCAACAACTTCTAAGTTAGGTCTATGATATCCTAAAGAAGGAGACTTTACTCTCCTTGAATATTCAGACGCAGATTTAGCAGGATGCAGAGTTGATAGAAAGAGCAACTCGGGCACTTGTCAATTGCTTGGTAACAGGACAATGTCTTGGTTTTCAAGGAAGCAAAGTATTGTAGCTCTCTCAACAGCGAAAGCAGAGTATGTAGCTCTTGGAAGTTGTTCTAAAATATTATGGATAATACAACAGCTAAGAGATTTTGAAATCGAAGATTCATGCATTGAGATCAAATGTGACAACACCAACACGATTAATCTCACCAAGAATCCAATTCTTCATTCAAGAGCAAAGCATATAGAGATTTGATATCATTTTATTAGAGACCATGCTCAAAATGGAGAAGTATTGATTCAATTTATTAACTCAAAGAATCAACTGGCGGACATATTTACAAAACCTCTGGAGAAAAGTCAATTTGAGTCTATTCATTCCAGACTTAATATCTTAAAGTTTGAAGAAGCTCAAACTTAGGGATAAAAGTCTAAAGATGCTCAGACTCAGAAGATCAAGGATCACGACTGTAAGTTATTTCAGTTTTAGAAACTTATCGTTTGGATAAAAACTCGAAAAGGTACGATTGTCTATTAATCTGCATTTTCAAAAAAAGAAGTTATCTTTTTGAAATGACAATTATCTATTTTTAAAAGGCAATTATTTTTTGAAAAGGCATTTTCTATTTTTTCCTTTTACGATGATCCATATACCTCGTTTCAATTGCTTTATATATTGTTTGTCTTCTTTTGTTTTACTCACAAACCCTAGAAGCACAGAACATCACCTTCTTACTTTTACTCTCTAGTTTAATTCTCAAAGTTTTCATCTTTCTCGCGAATTGAGTTTGGAATCTCTCAAAGACTGTGAGAATGTCTTTCCAAAGTAAGTCTTCAAGGCTTGCAAGCAGGGGACCACAGCATATGCGTGAGGGTCCTACGCACTTTGACCTTACGGAAGAAGAAGAATCTCCAAGGCATTAGCAGAGTCCACAACATTCTCAACCACATCATTCTCCTCAAGCTAGACCACATGATGTTTAGCAACAACAAGCAGAGAAAGAAATTATTGAGGATGCCGAACCTGTAAGAACTCTAAAGCCTGTTTTTACCTTCAAACTTTACTCTGCCTTGAATGATGGAGGTTCTCCCTTGAATTTTATTGATGAATTTTTGAAAGAAAATGGGTACCAAAATGAAACCCATTTTTTTTACGAACGATGGAACGTTTGGGAATTGCTCCTACGAGCTCAGCAAAAAGAGCTTTTGCGAATATCCCAAGTGACCCACATGTTGGAGGACATAGTCAACCTGATGGAAATGATGATAAAAATATGTTCACTCATTTTAAGCCTAGAATGGGTGTTGCCGAGAATATTCGAGGAAAAAGGGCATATCTATTTCGTTCTGAGGAACACAAGTGACTTTACTGTAAGTTGCTGAAGCGAGGGGTGATGAACCCAAGGAGTGTGGATTTTGATTTTCTTGATTCTCTGAACGTGAAGTTGCGAGAGAAATTTACTTTACTTCAACTTGAACGATTTTGCTATGAGACAACAGTGGCTCATCTAGAACTTATTTCGTATTTCTATTCCAATCTAAGCTTTTTGGATGCGAATAGATTTTCTTTCAGTGTTAGAGACCAGGATTATGTGGTTGATATGGACACTTTGGCTGATGTGATTGGAGTAGAGAGAGAGGTGTTCCGATCAATTAGTGTGTCTATTGGTCGTGCGACTGTAGAGTTTGTTTGGGATGGAATGGCCGGCGGTCGAATTTCATACTTGATGATGAATGCCTCAAATGTCTTACTTCACAAGATTGTAATTAACTGTCTTAGACCCAAATTGACATCAAAAACTGACATCTCAAATTCAGAAGTGAAGCTGATGTATGTTATCAATGCTGGTAAAAAGATCTCTTTGCCACATACTATCATGTTTCACATGTATAGATCAATGGTGAAGGACAATGGCCTACTTCCTTATTCAGCACTTGTTACTCAGCTATTCAAACATTTTAATATCCAGCCTCCCAAAATTTTGTGTGTTCAAACTTGTGATCAAATGGTGGTGGGACTAAAGATGGTTTCTAAAATGCTTCTGAAGGAGCTAAACAAGGCTTTAGAGAAATTTAAGGAGAAAACCCTTGTCAAGACTCGTCAAGACTCTATGGCAGCAAAACGGAAAGGCAAGGAGCCAATGAAAGCTCCATCCAAGAAAAGAAGAACACTTATCTTGTAGGATGAAGAAGACGGGGAAGATAACACCATTTCCGTTTTTGCTTTAAGGAACTTACAATGTTTTGTTCCAGAGACAGGAGAGAGAGGATCAAGACAGAGAAGGAACAGAGTAGAGAAGTGAAGAGAGGGAAACAATGAGGAAAGAAGCAGAGGAAGAAAGAACTGTAGAAGAAGAGGAAAGAGGAGAACAAGATCATCATGTCATTGATGAAGAGACAAAACATGGAGAGTACTTCTCTCCACCTGAAAGCACTGAAACATGGGGAGGTGCTGGGAAAAGAGGTACTCCTCCACTTACTTCCACTAGTGATGATGTTAGTCGTTCTCTTGCCGATCCAAAAGATGTATATGCCTCTCAATTTCCTGAAGATGGTCATAAGGTTTCATGTCCAAGTCTGGGTGCTCATGTTGAAATGCCATCATCATCTGTTAATACTCCACAAACTGATCATGCTGAAGCAAGCACTCAAACTGACAACTCAGCAGACTTTCGAAGGTTGCTTGATGTTCTTATGCAGATGCGAGGCTAGATTTATGCCTTGGGATGCGAAGTTCAGAATATGCAGAATGCCAGTCAAGCCTCTTCAGTTTCTTTGCACAATTAAGTTCAAGCCCTTAATCTTCAAGTTTAAGCAAATGCCAAGGGTGAGGAAATAGTGCAACTGAAGGAGGATTTGAGAAAGCTGGAGGAGATAGTCAAGTCGATGGGAGATTTCCAACTTGTTCGTGTTCCAAAACAATCTTAATTTTATCCAAATCTCTATTTCGTATCTACCTTTTCAATGCTGACAAAAAAAGGGGAGAAGTTGGTGCAGATTTGATTTGATTTGACTTTTGTTTGGTTGTGACTGGTTTGGACTGTGTTTTTTGGTTTGCTTTGTTTGATTGTTTAATGCTTGCAGTATCTTAAGCAGTGTTGATATTCTCATGGTAAAAACGATAAAGATAGGTGTTTTTACAAGACTAACTCATTTCCTGTGGATGCAGATTTGATACTATCTTTATCATAATTCATTTATCTTTTATGAGATATCTTTGTTTACTTGAATATTGCCTTGCAGGTCAAAAGTATCCAAATCTGCAGGAAAGTTTCGTCACTATTAAAAAGGGGGAAATTGTTGGAGAAAACTTCATTATTTGTTTTGAAGCTGACAAAACGCTTCCATCAGTCTAGTTTGAAGACTTACAAACTCTTTCGTCAAAGTCTGAAGATCGCTAGATCGCCATACTCAAGATTTAAAGTCTACCCTCATTGACAGTTTCTAGACCGTCGAAGAAGATTTATCCAGAATCGAGTATTTCCTTAAGGATTTGATTCGAGTGGCTAAAGAAGATCTCATGGCTGGAGATAGCATCTCAGGATCTATTATTCGTTTTGAATTTAATTCGAGTAATTTGGATCCATTGATTGGCGAAGTATACTCGGAAGGTTCTACTTATGGAAACCTAAATCTTGATTGTATAGGCAAGCATGATTGGTGGACTATTATCACATTCCTTAAGTAACTCGAGATTTTCCTAATTGATTCTGTCCAACGGGTTAATTGGAAAAACTTATTTTGAAGGTGCTAAAGGTTATGAAGGCATTGAAGAGTATATAAGGAAGACGCTCTAGTTATTCGAGTGTGTGCGCGATAGATAAATTCCAAAGTCTGAAGCTCTTTTTTCTTTGTTGATTCAATTGTTGAGCGTAAATTTGTACTCAAAAAAGAGTTTAGATATTTGTGAGGCCTTGAGGAAGTGTAGCGGAGTCTCTACACTGTGGAATCAAGGACGTAAGACTGTAATGACTCTTTTGATTCATAGTGAAATCCAGCCCGTGAGCTGTCAGTGCGGAAGAGTGGACGTAGGCTTGGATTAAGCCGAACCACTATAAATCTTGTGTTTTTATTCTCTTCCCTGAACTCTTTTACTTTGTTCGTAACTCTATTTAATTGTTAAAGTCTGATTGTCTCTGCAAAGTCTATTGTCAACTAGACCCAAGTTAAAAGGAAATGTTTTATATTATATTTTGCAAAATTTGCTTTTGCACCTATTCACCCCCCTCTAAGTACTCATACTAGCTCTTTCAAGCAAATCGCGCAAACATCATCGTGAGGCCCAGGCAATTGTCCTAGGTCGTCAATCTGAGTCTTTGGATAAGATTCGATGGTGGGTGAGTCGATGCCCATCATGCCAATTGCATTGCGCTGCGCCATTTCGATGGCTTCTCCATTGATGCTGTTCAGCGGAGCTGAACTTGGGACGCCGTTGGAGCTAATTTGATCGAGACGACGATGAACAAAGACCTGAACCTTTAAGAACCATATGAATTCGAAGATGCATGTCAACCATGGCAACATGAAGAGCGAAGCTATGGCAAACTGGGCGCTTGTCGAAAAGGCTAGGAACATAGGAGGTA
This sequence comes from Eucalyptus dawsonii, assembly GCA_016097615.1. Lineage (NCBI taxonomy): Eukaryota > Viridiplantae > Streptophyta > Magnoliopsida > Myrtales > Myrtaceae > Eucalyptus > Eucalyptus dawsonii. The sequence goes on along the minus strand of CM027875.1, from coordinate 46,723,891 downwards.
CCATTAAATGTTAGGGAAAATTCCACAGAGAAGAAGAAATTACGAATATTCAGTCATTTTGAAGCTTAAGCTGCATCCCTAGTTATTTGAAGTCTAAAAATAGCTATGTCTTTGTGAAATCGACATATTACGCATTCTTATGATCATTCTAATCGAATGTTCAAATACACTATGTTAATAAAAAAAAAACATTAGGTATAAAATATGGTACTCATTGATTTTCTTCAATAATTAATATAGCTGTGAACTTTTAATAATTTATTTAATATGTTCCTTCATTAATAGTGTCACCACATCACTTTTATTTTTCTAACTTATATTGCCACGTCGTGAATTTGTTCTTTTTGGGCTAAAACAATGAGAATGTGAGAGAGAGAGAGAGGGGGGGGGAGGGAGAGAGCCATGTGAACGCCAGCAAAGATAAATCTAATGTCAAGGTTAGGCGAAATGGTAGTCACGTCAGCTATTCTTTTAGGATCATTAAAAAATTGAATAAATTTGAGAAGTTAAAAGACTAAATTAAAAAAAAAAAATTCAGGGACGAAATTGAACAATAAAAAAAGATCAAGAATTATTTCGTCATTATTTGAAAAATATATATGAATTAACGCTTGTCTATTTAAATTACTGCATTTGCTATCAAGATGTTTCATGGAAGAATATCTTTGTTACAATTGATTGTGAATTAATTAGCATCACGTCGTTAATCCCCGGTTGGAAAGCTAAAACTTCTATGCACTACACTTTTTAGGGGGGATGAATAGGTGTAAAAAGAAAGTGCAAATTTCCCGAATAATCTATGAAGCGTGCAACTCAAATTAGCAATTGATTATGAAAATTTTCCAAAATTAGACTATTGTAAACAAATCGAACGTTTGAAGAGATCGATACATGTCGCGACCTTACGATCAAAGTAAAATTGCCTAAGTAGGGAAGAGAATAAGAACACACCTAGAGGGTTTATAGTGGTTCAAGAATTGAATCCAAATTAGACTCTTGTAAATAAATCGCCAAAGTAAAAGTCCAAGAACTCTTCCGCACTAATCCAAGCTTACGTCCACTCTTCCGGCTGATTTCACTATGAAACAAAAGAGTTGTTACAGTAAAGCTCTTCCTTGATTCCATAGTGTAGAGACTTTGCTACACTTCCTCAAGGCCTCTCAAAGATATAGATTCTCTTTTGCATACAAGATTTAGCTCAACAATTTAATTGACTAAGAACATGGAGCTTCAGACTTTGGAATTCTTCTATCGCGCACACACTCGAACAACTGGAATGTCTTCCTTATATACTGCTTCATGCCATCACACCCGTTGGCACTTACCAAAGGAATTCTTCCAATCTACCCGTTGGACAGAATCAATTAAGAAGATTTCGAGCTATTTAAGGAATATGACGATAGCCCACCAATCCTGCTCGCCCATACAATCAGGATCTAGATTTCCATAAGTAAAACCTTCCAAATATATTTCGCCAATCAATGAATCCAAGATCCCTGAATAAATTTTGATTTGAATAATGGATTCCGACATGCTATATCTAGCCAAGAGATCTTCTTTAGTCGACAGAATCAAATCCTTAACGAAATACTCCGTTTCGGATAAGACTTCTTCGACGGTCTAGAAACTGTCAATGAGAATAGACTTTGAGTATTGAGTCTAGCAGTCCGGAGGTCTTCAGACTTTGATGGAAGAGTCTGCAAGTCTTCAGACTAGACTGATGGAAACGTTTTGTTAACTTCAAAACACTTAAGGAAGTTTTCTCTAACAATCTCCCCATTTTTTATGGTGACAAAACTTTCCTGCAGATTTGAATAACTTTGACCTGCAAAACATTACTCAAGCAAATATGGATATCTCATAAAAGATAAATGGCTTAGTAAAGATAACATTAAAATCTGCATCCACAGAAAGTAGGTTAGCTCTGTAAATGAGCAAAGCCATGAGATATCAATAGTGCTTAAGATAGACAAACGTTCAAATAGTCAAATCCAAATCCACTCCAAATCCAAACAGTCAAACACAAAAGTCAAGTCAGCCAAACATAATCGTCACAAAAGTCAAGAGTTCAAAGTTCAAAGTCAAATCTGCACCACATCTCTCCCCCTTTTTGTCATCATTAAAAAGGTAGATATGAAAAGAGAATGGAATTAAGATTGCTTGGGAATATGAACAAGCTGGAAATCTCCCATTGACTGGACAATCCCTTCCAGCTTTCTCAAATTCTCCTTCAGATGCGCCACATCTTCACCCTTAGCATTTGCTTGAACTTGAAGAGTAAGGGCATGGATTTGCTCATGCAAAGAAACTGAAGAGGCTTGTCCTGCATTTGGCAAGTTCTAAATTTCGTATCCCAGAGCATAAATTTGACATCGCATCTCCAAAAAAACATCAAGCACTCTGCGAAAGTCTGCTGAATTATCTGTCTGAGTACTGGCTTTTGCACAATCAGACGGAGTATTGGCAGATGATGGCAAGTTAGCACGATCACGCAGATTGGGCGATGAAACCTCATATCCCTCCTCAGGAATTTGAGAGGCATAAATATCCTCTAGATCTGCTGGAGAACGACTTACTCCTTCACTGGTGGCAGGAAATGAGGACATACCCCTTTTTTCAGGATCTCCCCCTGTTTCAATGACTTCAGGTGGAGAAAAATATTCCTCATGCTCTGCTTCTGCTTGTTCTCCTCTGCCCTCTTCTTCTTCTTCCTCAATCCTTTCCTTCTCTGCTTCTTTCTCCAATTCTTCTCTCTCTCTCTCCAGTCCTCTGTTCTATCTCATCCTTGTCTTGTTCTTGTCTCTCTGTTATCTCTGGAACAGAACGACTCAAGTTCTTCAATGCCATTGTAGAAATGGTGATATCATCTTCATCCTCTTCATCCTCAATGATGAGTGCTCTTTTTTCTTGGATGGAGCAACCATGGGCTCCTTCCCTTTCCTCTTTGTAGCCAAAGAGATTTGATGAGTCTTGACAAGGGTTTTCACCTTGAATTGCTCCAAAGCCTTGTTGAGTTCCTTTAGACGCATTTTAGAGACCATTCTCAGTCCCACCACCATTTGATCGTATGTTCGAACACAAAGAATCTGGGGAGGCTGAACGTTCAAATGTCTGAATAAATTGGTCACAAGTGCTAAGTAAGGAAGTTGACCCTTGTTCTTCACCATTGTTTTGTACATGTGGAACATAATAGTGTGTGGAAGAGAGAACTTTTTGCCAGCATTGATGGCATACATCAGCTTTGTCTTCAAGTTTGAAACGTCGGTCTTTGAAGTTGATTTTGGTCTGAGGCAGTTAATCACTATCTTGTGAAGCAAAATGTTGGACGCATTATCCTCAAATAGGAAATCTTTCCTTCCGTTGGTCTATCATGAACAAGCTTTATCGTTGCACGAGCAATAGACACACTGATAGGTTGATATCTCCCTCTTTTAATTCCAATCACATCAGCCAATGTATTCATGTCAACCACATAGTTCTGATCTCGAACACTAAAAGAAAATCTATTCGCATCCAAGAAACTGAGATTTGAATAGAAGTAAGTAGTAAGTTCAGCATGAGCCTCTGTCGTTTCAGAACAAAACTGTTTGAGTTGAAAAAGATTGAATTTTTCTTGCGGATTGACATTCAAAGAGTCAAGAAAATCAAAGTCCACACTTATAGGGTTTATCACACCACGCTTTAGCAACTTAGAGGACAGTTGCTTGTGTTCCTCCGAGCAAAACAAGTCTGTCCTTTTGCTTCAGATTTTTACCACAACACCCATTCTAGGTTTAAACTGACTGTACATCCTATCATCATCATACCCATCAAGTTGACTCGGCCCTCCAACACGTGGATCACTTGGGATATTTACCAATGCTTCTTCCGCCGATCCTGCAGGGGCAATTCCCAATCGTTCCATTGTGCGTAAAAAGAAAGTTTCATTTCTATACCCTTTGTCTTTTAGAAATTCATCAATATAGTTCAACGGAGTACCACTCTTCTTCAAAGCACGGTAAAGCTTGTAAGCAAAAACGGGCTTATGAGTTCTTACGGGTTCTGCATCTTCGATGATTTCTTTCTTTTCTTGATGTGCAACATCCTGAGGTCTAGATGGAAGAGATGGACGCTGCTAAGAATGTTGTGGGCTCTGCTGCTGTTTAGGAGATTCTTCTTCCTAGGTGAGATCAAAGTGCATAGGCCCCTCACGCATTTGCTGTGGTCCCCTATTCGCGATCCTCGAAGACTTTATTTAAGACGACATCATTCACAATCTTTGAGAGATTCCAAGCTCATTTCCCAAGAAAGATGAAAGCTTTTCGAGGATTAAACAAGAAAAGAAGACAGCAGTGGAAGATATGTACTCTCTTAGGGTTTTTGTGAGTAAAACGAAGAACCAACAGTATATAAGGCAGTCGAAATGAGGCATACGGAACACCGTAAAAAGGAAATATAAAAATGCATTTTAAAAAAAATAATTGCCTTTTCAAAAATTCGATAACTGTTATTTAAAAAAAAAAAAACTTCTTTTTCGAAAAGGAAGGATTGCAATAATTACGAAAACTAGGAAATAACATCAACCAATTTTAGATAGATGATCGTACATTTTCAAGATTTGATCCGAGAGATAAGTTTCTAAGAAATAACTTACAATCGTAGATCTTGATTGTCTAAGTCTGAGTGTCTTTAGACTTTCAGTCCTGAGTCTGAACTTGCTCAGACTTTAAGATATTGAATCTGGAACGAATAACTTCAAATTGATTTTTTCTTCCAAAAGCTTTGTAAATATATCCGCCAGTTGATTTTTTGAATCAATAAACTGAATCGAAACATCTCCACTTTGAACATGATCTCTAATGAAATGATGTTGAATCTCTATATGTTTTGCTTTTGAGTGAAGAATCGGATTATTGGTGAGAATGATTGCGCTGGTGTTGTCACACTTGATCTCAGTGCATGAATCTTCAATTCCAAAATCTCTTAGCTGTTGTTTTATCCACAGAATTTGTGAACAACAACTTCCAAGAGCTACATATTCTGCTTTTGCCGTAGAAAGAGCTACTGTACTCCGCTTCCTTGAAAACCAAGATACTGTCCTGGTTCCAAGTAGTTGATAGGTGCTCGAGGTGCTCTTTCTATCAACTCTACATCTGGCTAACTTTGCGTTTGAGTATCCAAGAAGAGTAAAGTCTCATTCTTTAGGATACTAGAGACCCAAATTTGAAGTTGAGGCAATGTATTTGATAACATGCTTTGCAGCCCTTAGATGAGAGTCTTTAGGGTCTGATTGAAATATGGCACAAATACAAACATTAAACAAAATATCAAGTCTAGAAGCAGTTAGATAAAGAAGTGAAACAATGATACTTCCGTATAGCTTTTGGTCAACTTTCTTTCCTTCTTCATCTTTGTCCAGCTTCAAAGAACTTGACATTGGTATATCAGTCCTTTTGCAATTTTCAGTTCGAACTATTATTTCTGTAACTCATACTCCTTCCAGGATATCCAAAGTTTCTATATCTATTATTGAATGACCTTCCTCTTCCATAATTTCTTCATCCACGACTATTCCCTCTTGAACTTCCAAGGCTATTATTCTATTGTACAAAATCTCTGTTAAACTCCTCTTTGTGTATAGCTTCAGTCTTCCTCTGGCCATAGTAGGCTAGATTTGGACTGAACTGATTCGAAGAATAGTTTTGTAGCCTTGTTTCAAATCTTTCTAAATGTGAGATTACTTCGTCATATTCTGGTTGAGGCTTTAACAATAAATTGTTGTTTTAAATATCTCAAACTCAGACCCCAGACCTTCCAAAACACCAAACAGTTTTGTTATTTCATCCACTGGTTTCCCTATTGCATTAAATTGATCACATATTGATTTATATTCTCTGAGATATGTTGATAATGTTCTATCATGCTTCTGACAAGCCTGTAGTTTTCCCCTTAACTCAAACTCCTTTGCCACAGATTTTTGTGTAAACCGATTGAGCAAAGTCTACCAAACTTCATATGCAGTGTTTAAGCCAATTATCAAACTGAGTATGTTTTCTAAAACAGCACCACTAATCCAAGAAGATACAAGCTGATCTTTCTTGATCCAATCATTATAAACAGGATTAGAAACCTCAGTAGTTTGACCTCCTTCTTCGACCTGCAATGTTTTAGCAGGTGGTGGAACTTCTCCATTAACAAAACCAAATAGGTCTTGACTTCTTAAGAACCCTATGAAATTGGGCTTGCCACAGAAGGAAATTATCCTCAGCTAATTTGATGGTAACAAAATTTGAGATATTGACATGAATAGGAAATGGATATCTCAAACTTCTTGTTGCCATTCTACTCTTCCAGATCTTCGAACAACTTTAGTTGCAAACACAAACTCTACTAGTTTTGCAGTATGTTGCTACGAGTATATTTCTGATGAAGAAGATTTAGATGTAGATGAGAAATACCAACTCACAGATCTGTTGGAAGATATAGATGTCTCATAGATCAACGAAGCTTTGAATCTGACTTCAATCTGCTATAGATTCAGCCATTTTTATGCAGCATCGAGATGACTTCTTCAGGATGCATGGCTCTGATACCATGAAGAAGTTTATGAGTAAGAAGTGATGGAGAGAAAATGAGAGAAACAGAGATGAAAATGCTTCTTCTATTATTTCAACTTCACAAAATCTACATCATGAGAGTTTTCCTTTTATATCTACATTAGCTCTCTCTCTCTCTCAAGAATATGTTCTACAGGTATTGAATAGTTGAAGAAGATACAACTACCTAACTGAAGAGAAAAACTAACTGATTACCGGAAAAACAAAGAAGAAACAGAGTACAAGAACAGAGTGCTAAACAGAGAGCTCTAGCCTAGAGAGAGAGAGAGAGAGCTCTTGGCTTTACAAGCTTTGTAGATTATTCATATGCAACAATACAATCCGTAGCATCACCTTTATCTTTATCTTCTTTTCTTTCTCTGTTTTTAACAATGGTTCTTCTTCCTGTACACTTCTCGGCAGCATTTATATATTCTGCTTCTTCCTCATATGCTTTCCTTCTCCTGTTCTTGATGGCATTATTAGTGGCTGAGCTGCTGATATTTACTGAGCTACTGCTATTTACAGTAGTCTTAACAATCCCCATTACCACACGTCCAGAGATGTTCCCGTCAAGTCACTCTCCTCTCCAGCGAAGCCAAAGTGGACCAAAGCTTCTCCCCCAAGTTTTGTCTTCATGCTGGTTTGTTGACCGCAGAATCAGGCCGCGCGTCCCCCATTCGTCCACCATCCCCTGCACAAAATGAGCTTAGCCGAGTCTTCTCCTCGCTGCAGCCACGTTTCCCCCGTCTTGCCTCCACCAATGAACAACCCATCTCCACCGAAGCTGCTTCTTCGTGGCCCAGCTCATTCGAAGACAAGCCACAGGTTCAGCGGCCTAAGCCCAGCAATTGAGCCCACTTGAAGCCCCACCAACAACGCGCACCAATTTCCAGCCTATGAGTTTCAGCCCGCGTCTTCTCGGCCCGACCCATCCTCTAGCTCAATTCAAGAGCAAATCTCAGCTTGGGCTGTTAGGTGGTTAGTTTAGTGCTATTAGCAAGTAGATAAGTTGTAGTATTTAATTAACGAGTCTCGAAATTTTCCAGGCCTGTTTCGGTGTTAAATTAGGCTTTTTAGGCCTAAGTGTGCATTATTTGCATTTAATAATTATTTTTCGTAATTAATTAATTAATTATTTATTTATTTTCCAAAAATTAGAACAGGATAGTCGGTGACTTAAATTTCATGCAAAGCAATAAAAAAGGCTATTGAATTAACCGAACAGGCAGATACAAAAGGAATTCAAGTACAAATACTGATTGCATTGGTGTGGTTGGTTTATTTATCTGGATATTATTTTGTGTAATTTGAATAATTTCGGTAATTAATTAGAAAATTATTGGGCATCGGTTTACAACGCCAAAAACGTATTTTTGGACTGTTGAAAATAGTGAAATTTCTAAAAGAAAGATATTATATTTTTGGCTCAGGCCAATTGTGTACGCGCACATGATTATTTTTATCGGATATGTTTAGCATGAAAAAAATAGGTCGGGAGATTATTTTAATTGAGGAATTTAAGTGCGAAGCGCAATGTCCTTGGCCAAGATTGGATAATTGTGTGCTGGTGAAGAGAATTCATCTCTCGCTGTGTGTTAGGTGAACAATGCTTTCATGTGGAAAGCCGTCTTGAGGTTGCTTGATGGGGCGAGACGACGCCCAGTTGTGTGACTGATAGATCCACTATGTGTTAGTTAGATCCACTATGTGACGGATAAATCTGCTTTGTGAAGGATAAAACCGCTTTGTGACGGTTAGGCTTGCTATGTGCTTGGTAGATCCGATGTATGACGGATATATTTGCTATGTGATAGTTAGATTCATCGTGTGACGATTGGATCGTACCTGTGTTACTGTAATAAATTAAAATGCATTTGTGGCACCCCTCGATGGCCCCCGATCCGTTAGAGTCGCCACAGTTCGCTTACCTTTCACTTTCCCTAATCACATGTCACTCTGATACCATTTCAATTGCAGTGAGTCCATACAACCATGGGAGTTTACATCTTTTAGATCGGTCCCTTGCGCAATTTATATACGGAAGCACATCCAACGACTCCCTTTCCTATATTCTGAAAACGATGCACACCAACTAAACATTTATAGGTAAAAGCCGTACACTTTTATTCACTTAAACCATATGGACATCGTTCATTGGTACATCAAAATGCCGTAGTCTTCTATACTCGGCTATACTTCGAAAGATTACCGACATCTTCTCCAACAGTTGTATACTTTAGAGTCCATCGATTAGTGTCGGTGTCTAAAAGCTCCTTCCTTTGCTATCCTCCTCCTCACGGTCATATCCAATCACTCGATCCATTCACCGATAGCAGTGGCAGCAAATGTATCTTATCTAGTCTGAAATGTTGGTCCTCGAAGGGATGAGTACAATCACTCAGCAGGTAAAGGACCAATAAACCACTCAATGCATTATACCCCACAATCATCACAACCATAGCATCACATGTCATTGAAGTATCCATGCACAATTTACCTTGATATCATTCACATGTCATCATACCTCATGTACATACATCATCATATAGTCATCACCATCATGTCATACACTTACCATCATCATGTCACATGTACCACCATGCCATAGGTGCACATACATCCATGCACTTATCATCTTCATGCATCCATGCACTCATCATCATCATATCACATGTACCATCATCATTACCATGCATCCATGCACATATCATCATCATATCACATGCATATACCATCATGCATATTTCAATTTCAATTTCTCAATTTCATCCTTTCATATTGGACCGCCACATTTCTCTTTCCCGGGACCAATGTTTGCATCCCACATTCATCACTTGCGCCCAATCCTGGCGTCGCGAGAGCCCTCCGGCAAAATACCTGCCGGGCATCCGGCATCCCCACACTTTGGGCATCTCGTACCCCAACTGGCATCACAAGGAACTTCCGGCACAATACCTGCCGGGCAACCGGCCGTACCCTTCTAGCCAGGCATCTCGCACCCCAACTAGCATCGCGAGGCATCCCACGGCACAATACCTACCGAGCTTCCGGAATTATGTACCGACATACCACCAGGCATCCCCCTGGAATTACGTACCGTATACCACCGGGCATCTCGAAACTCCTGAGGAAATCTCCGGGACTCGCCATGAAAATGGTTTCTCCTACCCTCCGGAATTACGTACCGACATATCACTAGACCTCCCCTGGAATTATGTACCGTATACCACCGGGCATCCCGACACTCCCGGGGCATCGTCGGCTCACACCTCCGACGATCTTCTCACTTATCTCAATTCACATCTCCAATTATAGTTCAATTTTAACATGGCATGTGATGTGATGGCAATCAAGATCATTTTCATCCTTTGATTCATACATGCATCTCCAATCATCATACATGCAGCAAGACACAATCATTCGTAACAATACAATTCATGGAGTCCATACAATTTAGAATAGTCCATTTATCATGCCTTTTGAAGTTTACTAAATTCCAGCTTGTACCATTTTAGAAAACATTTAAATTAAATATCATATGATTCTCAAAAATCATGAAATCAAGACATGAGATAGACAAGACAATAAGATAACAATTTCGTGAAGAACACATGCCCTAAAGAGTTTCACACGAGAAGATATAATCCACACAAATATAGCATGCAATTTCGGATAGAAACAAATTGCGCAGTTTCTGAAATAATTCGATTAAAATACCCGAATGACCTCCGAATATTATGAAATTTTACCAGGTTATATTTAAGACACTAAAGTATATTTTTCATGAAAACATCTAGGCCAGATTCGTTCTAGATAGTTAACTATAGAAGGTCGAAGCTCCTGTTCCTAGTACCGAACAGTCCAGTATAGCTGTCTCCGAAAAATTGAGGTTTCGCCTACTTATATTTCTTCATTTCCTCTAAATTTTTGATATGTTTTGTTTCAAGAGGTCCACTACAACTTTCGTTAAGAGATATAGGTGAGATTCTCAAAGGATAGTCACCATTTAGTCCACGAAGTCTCGGGAGTTCAGTACCATACTTCCAGATCTGCCGTCTTCAAAAGAAAATCGTTTCACTAGGCTACACTTGACCGTTTTACCTCAAATTTGAGTATGTTAATCTTCAAGATGTTCTCTACAACTTTCATGAAGTAGTCGAAGTAATATTCTCGGTAAAAAGTGACATGCAACCCACAAAACCACCAAGAGGTCGACGAAACAGCTTCAGATCTAGCCTTTTCGTAGAAGATGGGTTTCACCCCTCAAAACTCAACCATTTTATCTCAAATTTTAGTATGTTATACTTTGAGATGTTTTCCACAACTTTCATGAAGAATTAGAAGCCCAAATCCAACTTAAAACCCACATGCAAGCCTCTACAACGTTCGGGGTCAGGCGGCACACATGAACACAGCAAGCTATTTCAAGAACAACACACTCTAGCTTCGGTTTCTCATACTCTAATCATCCGAGATCTACCACCAAACAATCACACATGCAAGACACACATGCAAGAGCAGAATATGGATCCCAAACTTGCCTTTGTACTGAGCAAACAACGGCACACGGACGGCGAACGCACGACAACGGGCGACGGACGGGCAGACCTCCTACCCCGCGCAGCTTCTCCTTTTCTCTCTCGGTTCCTCACTCTCTCTCTCTCACTCTCTCAAAACCGGCCACTCTCTCTCTCTCTTTCTTCTTGGTTGCTTATATACTTGCATGCATCCTCATTTCGCATGGGGGACACTTGTCCCCAAGGAGGAAACAAGTGTCTCTCTTGTTGAAGACACTTGGAGGAGGCCATGCGGCTCCTCCTCCTCCCCTCCATGCGCCGACAGCCCAGTGGGCTCTATGGGCCGGGCCTCTTGGCCCACTTTCGGCTCATCTCACTTGGGCCTAAAGTCCAAACTTAAATGGCCCAAGTTTATTTTTAATAATACATCTCAATCCTCATTTAAATAAATACCTAATTGCATAATAAAATGGCCAAAAGACTTTGTGACATTGATCCATAAAATCAAATCTATAAAGTGCATAGTCAAGAACAAAGTCTTCTTTATCAAATTGTCCTACAGCACCAACCTTGATCATCCATTAAATTTATCTACTTAAATAAATACCAAACTTGCAAAAATAATAAGGCCATTAAACTTGTAGTCATAAATCCATAAATTCCAATTTATGATGCACATGGCCAATGATAGAATTTTTCTTTCCTCTCACATAATTATCCATTAAAAGCTTGGCGATAAATCTTATTGCAAATTATGGATTAAATGGCAATAACTTGATGGTACTTCCATCACCTATTCATAGACTTTAATGTAACTAGAGGTCGTTATGAATTTTGGGATGCCACAGCATTATAGGTCATGCCTGTGTGACAGTGGTCAATTGGAATATATGATCGACTGAGATGTGGTGATTGATGGAGATGTGATTTGAGATGCTCCATTTGATCAAGGGTTATTACTACACTTATGAGTTATATAAATTGTACTAACGTATAAGAAGGAACTGAGGCAAGGTAAGTCATCTATTCTAATTGTGTGGTTGTGTGATTAGGACGCTTAAGGCGTATTACACTCCTAATCGAGGTTTAGAGCGTGAACTCGCTAAGATTTAAATCTCACCCCGCGTGAGCTTAACTTTTTAGGATTGTAGAGCGGAGAACCTGGAGCCGAGCTGAGGTGATCTGAAGTGTAGGTCAAATAGGACAGTTTCTTTCTAAGAGTCAGTCTTTTGAAGTCTTTGGTTGTTGACTTTTGTACTTGACTCGGTGTGTATTTAAAAGCATGTGTTATTTGAGAATCTGTTGCCTTGCTTTTCTATCTTGAGATGGTTGTTGTTAGGGGATTTGTTATTCGCTTCTTCATGTGCAATAAATAGAAGGGTCGGCGACTCGTCTTGGGAAGTCGCAAAATTTTATCGACCACTGAGAGATGGGAACGCGCTCGAGGATCGGGGTATGACATCCCTGTTTAAGTGGTATCAGAGCAGGTCGATAGTTGGAGTGATAAGGTGCAATGGGTTCTTGGGATAATTATTAGGAAAGACCATTTTAATACGCTGATGCATGTGAGTGGTAGCTGATTGGTAGTTTGGTCTTGGGGGTCACTTAGTTTTTCCTAATTCGGTGTGGAATTGGAAAATAGGTTCTGTAGATATCCTATAAGATGGGCGATCCAAAGCCGAGGACTCCTCAAAAGAAGAGCGTTGCTTCATCCTCTCGGGGTAGGATGCCGACCAGGGTCGGTACTTGAGGTGGTTATGGTAGAGCGCAAGCTTAGGCCAGCGCGAGTGAGCGAGTACTGCCGCAGGCTGGTACTGGTGTAGCAGCCCTGATGATCAAAGGTTCACTGGGATCATGCAGACGCTTCAGACGATTGGAGATTTGATAGGGCAGCAAGCCTAGAATCAAGTCACCGTTGTCGCTCCTACCAAAGTTTAGCCTGAGAATGTGGTCGTGTAGAGAGATAGACCTATTCTTAAGCTTGTGGAGTAGTTCTTAAAGTTGAACCCTCCGAGGTTTACCGGTGCTGGAGATCCCGAAGCTGCATCACTTTGGATTCAAGACTTGGAAAAGGCCTTCGCACTTTTGATGTGTAGTGAGGAGGAAAATGTTGTCCTAGCAGTATACCAGTTGTAGGGTAACACGAATACCTAGTGGAGAGCCACTAGAGGTACAGTATTTTCGGAAGGCGTAGTCTTGATATGGAACGCTTTCCTTAGAGCCTTTAATGGCAAGTACTTTTCGGGTAGCACTCGAGAGCAGAAGATTGAGGAATTCCAATGCCTCTGCCAAGGAATGCTGAGTGTAGACCAGTACGAAGCAAAGATCGCGGAGTTGTCGTAGTACGCCCTAAGACTGATAAAAGACCTTAAAGATAAAGCTCAGAGGTTTAGGAACGGCCTTCGACCGGAGCTGAAGAGTTCGTTGGTGCCGTTTGATCTCAAGGATTATAACGAAGTTTATAATTGAGCCCAATTGATAGAGAGAAGTTTGAGTGAGCAAGCCGCCTCGCTTGAGTTGATGTTTAGTTCAAATAAAGATGAGAATAGGTTTAGGAAGGAGCTTATGACTGGAGGAAGATATTCTATTCTGCCCAACAAGAAGGGTGGGATAGGCAAGTCAACACCGAATCAGAGTGGAGTATGTCATTTTTGTGGGAAACAACATAGATCGGCCTTGTGTTTCTCTAAGACGAGAATTTGTTACAGGCGTCACCAATGCTGCCACCTGGTCAAGGATTTTCCGCACAAGTCGATGCAATCTCAGTTGCCGCCGTCACCGATGGGACTGGAATAGTTACCACCACCACCACTGATGGGTTAGAACCTAGGAATTGCGCCGCAAAATGCATCGCATGGTGGATTGAACAAGCCGCCAGCTCAGGGATGAATCAAGTCGTGCACTAGACAAGAAGGGCAGCAGCCCCAGAGCAATTTTATCAAAGTGGCACAACATAATTTTGATCAAGTTTATATAACCTCAGTTGTTGTAATGAAGTCATAGAAAAGAGAATCATTGGCTAGGGTTGTATTTGAATATTTTGCTTAGGTATAACTGTGATGTCATATATAAAAAGGTCCGGCTCGAGGAACTTTTGTTGTAATGAATTGTTGATGTAAGGTAATATAGTTTGACCCGTTGACAAATGAAAATTTCGAATTTATCGAAGATCGAGAAGGACCCTCAATCCCTTCAATTTCATCATTTGAGGCAACCCGTTCGTTAGACGGGGGTTGTCAAGGTTACCTGGTGACTGTTGTGGATACGACAGTTGAGGAGCACGAAAGATAGTTGAGGACAGTACTGTAGACTTTGCAAGATCATGGATTGTATGCCAAGTTCAGCAAGTGCGAGTTTTGTTTGACTCGTGTTGCTTTTGTAGGTTACATGATTTCAGGTGAAGGAATCTCCATAGACCCAACCAAAATTGAAGCAGTGATCAAATAGCTAAGACCGACTACCGTGACAAAGATCAGAAGTTTCTTGGGATTGGCAGGGTACTACAGAAGGTTCATGGAAGGATTCTCAGCATTAGCTTCGCCGTTAACTCGAATATTGAAGAAGGAAGAAAAATTTGCATGGACAGACAAGTGCGATCGTAGTTTCCAAGAGTTTAAGCAGAAGCTGACTACCGCACCTATGCTGACCATTCCATTTGGCCCTAGAGGATACGAGATCTATAGTGATGCGTCGTTCAGAGGACAGGGTTGTGTGTTGATGCAATATGGTAGAGTTGTGATATACGCATCCCATCAGTTGAGGCATCGTGAACTAAATTATCTGACACATGACTTAAAACTTGCCGCAAATTATTTTCACTCTGAAGAGTTGAAGACATTATTCGTGTGGAGAAAGATTCCAGATCTTCACTAACCATCAAAGTCTCAAGTATCTATTCTTTCAAAAGGAGTTGAACATGAGACAAGATCGTTGGATGGAACAATGGATCTTACTTGAGAGAACTCGAGATTCGGTTTTCAAGTTTGAGGTGGGCTACCTTTTTAATTTTATGGCCACCCTTAGAATTAAGCCGGAAGTGTAGATCAAAATCAAGATGCTACAGTTGACAAATCTAGAGATTCAAAAGATCCTGCAAAAGGATACCAAGAAGAGAAAGGCTGATTTTCAAATTCTTGATGACAGAACACTAAGTTTCTGAGGACGATTGTGTGTACCTGACGATGCAGAGCTTAAAGAGGAAGTCTTGTCAGAAGCTCATTGTAGTAGTTACAGCATTCATCCTGGCAGTACAAAGATGTATCAGAATCTGCGTCAACACTATTAGTGGTTTAGTATGAAAGCAGACTTCTCCAAGCATGTCGCCAAAAGTTTGACGTGTCAGCAAGTTAGGGCATAGCATTATAAGCCGGGAGGACTTTTACAACCTTTTGAGATTCCCGAGTGGAAATGGGAACACGTCACAATGGATTTTGTGATGTGCTTACCAAGGAGTTATAGAAGTAATGATTCTATTTTGGTATAGGTCGACAAACTGACGAAGTCGGCTCACTTCATCGCAGTATGAAAGAACCTTGATTTGGACAGGCACGCGGAATTGTACGTACATTAGATTGTTCAACTGCATGGAGTACCGGTGATGATCACATCAGATAGAGACCTGAGATTTATAGCTGCCTTTTGGAAAAGTTTGTAGGCTGCTTTAGGAACAAAGCTGCAGTATAGTACGGCCAATCATCCTCAGACGGATGGCCAGTCTGAGAGGATGATTCAAACCCTCGAAGACATGCTGCAAGCTTGTGTGTTCGATTTAAGGGAAGCTGGGAGGAACAACTTCATCTGTCGAGCTTGTCTACAATAGTAGCTATCGGCAAAGCATTCAGATGACTCCTTTCGAAGCGTTGTATTATAGAGCATGTAGAACACCAGTGTGTTGGGATGGAGCCAAAGAACGAAAGATCACAAGTATAGAGTTGGTTTAGCAATCCGTGGAAGTAGTTGCAGTCATCAGGTATGGATTAAAGGCCGTTCAAAGTCGTCAAAAAGGTTACACTGATAAGTGTCGAATGTTATTGGAATTCCGGGTTGGTGAGCATGCTTTTCTGAATGTATCACTAATGAGGGGTACTTCTCTCTTTGGCAGGAAAGGAAAAGCTAAGTCCAAGGTATGTAGGTCCTTTTGAGATTTTGGAAAGAGTCAAGATCCTCGCGTATCGTCTTGCATTGTCGCCGAGGTTGGCACAAGTGCTTGACGTCTTTCATGTGTCGGTATTGAGGACATATGAGCCTGACTCGACTCACGTGTTGAATTTCGAAGAATTCGACGTGGACGACAAAGAGTGTCGTATGTAGAAAACCCGGTTCAAATTGTGGATTGTAAGGAGCAAGTACTACGCACCAAGACGACCTCTTTGATCAAAGTAGTCTGGCAACACCACGAGACAAAATGAGTTACATGGGGAAGTGAAGACTCGATAAGACGACAATACCCCACCATTTTGAAGAAGAATTGTAATGGTTTAAATTTTGAGGACAAAATTTTTAAGAGGGGAAGAGTTGTGACATTCGGAATTTTCGACCCCTTCCGATAAAATGAAATGAGCTTTTCGTTGGCACTCTTATGGTCCTTTTTCTTTGAGCTAATCACCCATGAGTTAACCAATCTCTTGGGTGAAGTCGTTAAGGGATATAATCGCAGTAAAATCCCTAAAAGCTACCCAGTAGGTCGGAATGGACTAAAATCGCGTTAGGTCGATTTTAACCATGAAATTGAATTTGGTTTTGGGAATCGGACATTCGAGCATGTCAAGGTTCATTAATATGACGTCGTCTTGTCTTTCAGAAAAATTTCTTCGAGTTCGGGATTTTTACGAAAATCACTTTGCACAATTCGGAAAACGAATGGAAATTCGGATGGGTCAAATTAAAGGGAATTTTGGCTTCTGAATCGAGCTATTTGGCAAAGGGGATTAGTAGAAATTGTATGGGCTTTTTCCTTGGCAAATTTGGACATCGCTTTGTGGAATTGAGTGAGGAAATTGAAGCTAATTTAGTGAAATTCGGAGCCTTCGCTTAAGGGGCTGCAACTTTGGCTTTAATTTGGTTTAATTGGGGATTAATTATCAAGAAAGAATTAGGGGGACAAGAATTTAACGGAAGGGATGAGATTGTTGACTTTTTCCCCTTTCTCTTGGCTTCTCAAGCAAGCTGGCCGATTCCTCCCCCATCTTTGTGCACTGCTCTCTCTCATCCCTCCCTTCTCTGTAGCCTCACTGAAACCAGCAGCTCTCCCTTTTCTCTCATTTTTCTTTTCCTTCGTTCTACTCTCCACGTCCATTAACGAAGACCAGCACTCGCCAGCCTCACATCTTCACATGGCCTCATGCCAGCATCCCCTCCTTTCTTCCCTTCTGCAGCTGCCCCGAAGACCTCTCTCTCTCTTGCTATCGTTCCGCCGAAGTCCCTCACACCTAGATTCCTCCTCGCGTCAAACTCTCTCTCCGCCTACTCCTTCCACCGAGGCCATCCCCACTGCCACATGTCCAGAGACGTTCCCACCGAGTAACTCTCCTCTCCAAAAGCCAAAGTGGACCGAAGCCCTCCCCCAAGTTTTGTCTTCATGCTGGTTTGTTGACCCCCGCAATCGGCCATGCGTTCCCATTCGTCCACCATCCCCTGCACGAAACGAGCTCCGCCGAGTCTTCTCCTCGCTGCAACCACCCCCATCTCGCCTCCACCAACGAACAGCCCATCTCCACCGAAGCTGCTTCTTCGTGGCCCAGCTCGTTCGAAGTCAGCCTACAGGTTCAGCGGCCCAAGCCCAGCAGTCAAGCCCACTTGAAGCCCCACCAGCAGCCCACGCCAATTTCCAGCCTATGAGTTTCAGCCCATGTCTTCTCGACCCGGCCTATCCTCAGTCGCGTGCAGCCCAGCTTTGGTCCAGCTCAATTCAAGAGCAAATCTCAGCTTAGGCTGAGATTTGTTGGGCCATTTTCAAGCCCGGTCCAAGCCTCCATTGGTGCCTCCGAAAGTTTGAATTTCGGCCGCCGTCGCAGTGAACCGGTTTTCACGTTAAACCCATGAGTTATGCACTAAACTCTGCTTAGTAGGTTAATGACATTTAAGGGTTAATTAGTTTAAATTAAGTATGGATTAGGTAGATAGTTAGAGTAGATTAGTGAATTAATTGATAGTTGTTACATGTTAGGTGGTTAGTTTAGTGCAGTTAGCAAGTAGATAAGCTGTAGTATTTAATTAACGAGTCTCGAAATTTTACGAGTCCGTTTCGGTGTTAAATTAGGCATTTAATAATTATTTTATGTAATTATTTAATTAATTATTTATTTTCTGGAAATTAGATCGGGATAGCTGATAACCGGAATTTTGTACTAATTGTAATGGTGTGGTTGGTTCATTTATCTGGATTTTATTTTGTGCAATTTGAGTGTGATTTGTGATTTTTGGTATTTATCCCAAAATTTAATAATTTCAGTAATTAATTAGAAAATTACCGGGCGTTGGTTTATAACACTAAAAATGTATTTTTGGACTGTTGAAAACAGTATGATTTTCCAAAAGAAAGATATTATATTTTTGACTTAGGCCGACCATGTACCCACACATGATTATTTTTATCGGGTATTTTTAGCTTGAAGAAAATAGGCCAGGACATTATTTTAATTGAGGAATTTAAGTGCGAAGCGCAATGTCCTTGGCCAAGATTGGATAATCGTGTGTTGGTTAAGAGAATTAGTCTCCTGCTGTGTGTTAGGTGAACGATGCTTTTGTCGTGACCCCAATTTTCGGGTGTGAACCACCTAGGGTTTGGCTAATAGATTGTTAAGCCTAGACTTAACGCGGGCTCTCCCAAGCCCATACCAATTCACGACTTAGGTTTAAATTCTTAACATGCAAATGATTTTTAATCAGGAATCGCCACTAATCTATTTTTTGGTGGGTCGATTAGAAACCCAAGTAAAGTAACGGGAGATTTACTTTAGTCCTACGAACCAGAGATTTATGAGTTCGAGGACTTGGTTACACCAGACTATCCTAGTGCCATTTCGGTACCTTTCTATTTCATTTAAAAAAAATGTTTGGCAATTGAATTGATTTTAATTTAACTTCCTAACATGTGAGGTGATCATACAGGTGCGCATACCACCAATTTAACACTCAAGAGAGCAATTAAATAATGCAAAACATACCTCAAAGAAACGAAATCATCTGCATTGTTAAATTAGAATTCACATCAGCAATCCTAGGTATGATTTCTAATTAACACAAAATTTTAATTTTTTGTTTTCATTTATTTAATGAGAAACATGACTTATGCAATGCATGTCACTATTCTAACATGAAACGATATGATAACATGACCAAAATTGTATGACATAAATAAGCATGCAATCTATCCTAAAGCATGAAATGAATTCATTCTAATTCTTTTATATTTTCCATGAAATTTGAAATTAAAGAAATGCAACAATTAAATATGCAATCTAAATTAATCAAATGACCTAACTCTAATGACGGGTAATACGATGCAATGACATACAAAATTATTTTAACTAAAATGACACGCAACATACAATTTAGTATGCGAGTTATATGTCATGCGACATTTATTAAATGACTTAGTCTAATGACCAGGAAGTTCTAATTAAATGAACCTAATAAAAACTAAATGACGTGCATTTGATATTTCTATTTTTTAAAAATGCAAAAATGATCCAGCTAGATTAAAATTCTATCTAATTTAAACTAAGGATTAAGTCACATTAAATCCTAATTTAAACTAAGATATTATCTTAATCTAACATGCAATTTATCTAAAAAAATGATCTAAATTTAAAATGAAACATGCCATTCTAACCTAATATGCTCAATGATTTTTTTGCAATTTTCTTTATGAAAATTCGAAATTAAAATTAATACATAATTAAACATGCAATCCAAATAACAAACTAACAACCTAAATGAATGCATTTTTTTTGTTTTTTTTTTTAAATATTTTTCTAAATTCGGAATAAAATCCCTATTCTAGATATGCAAGATACCAAGAAATATTCCAAAACAAACTTAATCCTAATAAAAATATTTTTTTTTTTGTATATTTTTGTGGTTTTCCAAAACAAGCAATTATCAAATAAACATTGTATTTAAACTAATTAGGACATTCAATCAAATAAATGATTAAAATAATCGAAAAAATAACCTGTTGTCTCACAAGTCAAATTAACGATTATCCTAACCCTAATTATCACGACAAAGAGATCAAAATAACTAAAAATCTTATCCGAAATTTTACGGATCAAATTAATAGTTATATTGATTTAACACTTAAAATACTATCAACAAACCCCAAAAATTAATATAATTAAAAAAATGATCTGACATCTTACCGATCAAATTAGTAATTACAATAATTTTGAGGAAGACCCTGTGGATAATGCCTACAAAATTCATGAAATGAAGATCACTTCAAATTTACACAATAACAACTAAACTTAAAAGAAATAGATAAAATAAAGTTAATAGAAAAAGAAAATAAAACTACCTAATTTCCTTTTCTTTTTTTTCCTTTCCCACGTGTAACCGTGGTTCTCCAAGGGCAGCCGGTTGATCAGTCCGGCAAGGAAACTCCGACAGAGGTAAGCCAGTGAACCAGCGGCAGCAGAGGGATGCGAAGCACGGATCACATGTGGGCGGACGGCCACCGGCGTCGGCTTTGCGGATGGCAACCGGCAGGCGCATGGGCGGAGGAAGACTTAGGCGTCGGGGACTCAGGGCGACGCAACGGTTGTGGCTGGCTTCGGGGCGGCGAGCGGCATGGGTCGACAGGACGTCGGGGGGAGCAAGCAGCGCGGGTCTACCTGGCTTTGAGGTGGCGAGCGGCGCGGGTCGGCAGGACGTCGGGGTCATGGGTTGGCGCGGCACGAACAGGAGAGCTCGGGCACACACCGGCAGGGCTTCGAGCGAGGCGGTTGCGGCTGGCCTCGGCCTCTAGGCGGCGTCGGCGTGGCGAGACGGGGCGTCCAGCAGACAACGCCGGTGGTCGATCGGGATACTGGCAAAGTGGCGGTGGGCGCGGGGGTCTTTGCGGATGGAAGTTGCAGAGGGGGGCGAGCGGCGAGGGAGATGATGAACAGTCGTCCCGCCGCTTGTACATTTCTCCTCTCCCCCCTTTTTCTTTTTTATGCTTTTTGTTGTTTTTGCTTTTTCTCCTTTCACACGTCTCTATCTCTCTCACGTCACTCTCCTGCTGACTTTTCTCTGCACACTTCTCTCCCTTTCTTTTCCCAAAGAACCAAAACCCCTCTTCCTTTTCTCTCTCTTTTCACTTGACTTTTTTTATTTTTATTTCGACGAAGAGAAGCCCCCCTATTTATAGAGAGAAAACCCCAGTTCGTTTTACGTACAAAGATTTGCATATATTGACCTAATCGCTAAGGATCATCCTTCGAAACGGAGAGATGTGCTCAACAAGAAAATAACCCCAAATTCTTTAAGATAATTCACTCAACTTTTGATATGACTTCATTATCCAAAAATCCTTCAAAATCTCCTTCCTCCATAAAATATATTTTTTCAACAACTTTTTTTAAGAGATAAGTTAAATATCATTGTTACCCTAATGTAAACAAATAAAAATAAAAATAGTTAAAATTTAGGTGTGAATAGCTGCCCCTCTTTAAAGGTGAGCTCGTAGAGGTTGCCTTCAAAGATAAATTGAGACTTAAATTTTGACTATACACATACACTAAATGATTTATTTTTTTTTTGGTCGGAAAATGAACCCCATTTTAAAATGCAATTTAATGATTCATGGAAATGTTAATGCAAATGCATGATCTAAAAGGAAAAGATGTACCTGCAATTACTTACCAGTTAGTGCGGTAAAGCATCTTGAGGTACATGATAAATCCCCATTTACTCTGTAAGTACCTAACTCTCACTCAAGTTCCTTAAAGAGTATAAAAGGTAATAGATGGAGATTGAGAAGAACATTCACATCCAAGAACATTCACATCCAAAGTGAAATGTTCAAAGAATTGAGACATCCAGATCCAGACTGAGATGTCAAGATTTTTGAACTCAAAATACCTAGATCCAAACTAACGTATAACGAGAAAAGTCGAAAAAACATTCACATCCAAAGTGAAATGTTTAGAACAAAATAATTAAGACATCCAGATCCAGACTAAGATGTCGAAATTTTGGAACTTGAAATACCTAGATCCAGACTAGGTATAATGAGGAAGATTGAAGAACATTCACATCCAGAGTGAAATGTTCAACGGAAAGAATGGAGACATCCAGATCCAGACTAAGATGTCTAATTTTTGGAAAATGGTAAAAAAAACTTACCTGAAATATCTTACCTTCAAAGAGGGTAGAGTGATCCAAGGTAATTGGTGTTACATATCTAGGACCCGTACCATTCTACGGTTGCCCAGAATAGTAACATGGCTTTGTAAAGAGACTGCTTTCTCAGGACTCGTACCATTCTACGGTCGCCCAGTATGGTAGTGTTTGATTGTGTCTAGGACCCGTACCATTCTACGGTTGCCTAAACGGGGATTTACCTTCCAGGACCCGTACCATTTTAAGGTCGCCTGAATAGGGAAATAGGTTTTGTCTAGGACCCGTACCATTCTACGGTCACCTAAATGGGGATTCACTTTCTAGGACTCGTACCATTCTACGGTTGCCTGAATGGGGAAATTGCTTTTCCAAGACCCGTACCATTATACGGTCGCCTGTTAGAGCAATAAATGTTGTTTAGGACCCGTACCATTCTACGGTCGCCTAAACGGGGTTTTGCTTGGCTAGGACCCGAACCATTCTTCGGTTGCCCAACCTTGCAACAGAGCTTATTTGACTAGGACCCGAACCTTTCTTCGGTCGCCTTAATCAGACTAAATCTGGAGAAAAATCTTTTGGGGGACAGCTCGATTGAGTGTCAGTGTATTCAAAAGGGAATACCTGCACAATGACAAGTATTTAAGGTATGGATAGAGATATACTTACCTGGTAATATCTCTGTTCCTGGGGAAATGTCTCCTGCAAAACATGGTCATAGAAGAAGCAACATGCATTTGTAATTACAAACATGCATTAATTTAAGGGAGATTCAAGTGCTATGATTTATATCAAGCCCGCATAACCTAATTTCCATTGGGAAGGATTTCACAAAGAATGTTCCAATCTGAACACATAAGTGTCATGGATGTGCTAAATGGGGGACCTCTTGGTCTGAAAGGACTTTTCACTCATCCTCATTAAAATGGGTTGTTTTATCCTGACATTTGATGCAGGATTTTTGACAATCACTCTATCTTTCCATCATCATGCCAAACAAGAGTTCGAGCAATCTCGCAAGTGGTACGACCTTACTAATCTGAGGGGTCTTTAATAGGGACCGTAATATAGGCTTGATCAACAGCTTAACAAAGGAGACTCTTTGAGCCGAGGCTATTGAAAAATGACATTTCGCAATTGTCTTGGGTTTTACAAGTCAAGAGACATACGAAATGAAGCAGAAATTATCTTACTCGCACTTCTTCAAGCGATGCTTTCAAACATATGAACTTCTACATTAATTCAAATGCCCTAATCTGAAGAGACTTTGTAAGGGACGTAACGTAGGTTGGGTTCATGGGTTGAGAAACGAAATGATCATTTGGCTTAAAAAGTGTTTAGGGGGTCAAAGTTGGTGATCATCTTAACATTTCCAACAATTTTCCTCCCCATCGTCGAAGATTTTCTTCACATCACAACTCCACTGATTGCAACATCTCAACATTTGAGTTTTTTTAGTATTGCCTTGTTGGGGATATGACTTACTACAACAAGTGTTTGATTTTTCTCCTTTTGGGCATTGGCCTTGCTTTAGCCAAGCACACTAATTTTCATGCCCCTCGTTCTCATTCATCTTTTTTTTTCTTTTCTTTTCATGGGCATTGGCCTTGCTTTTACCAAGCACACTGCTTTTTTCATGCCCCATTTTTGCACTCATTTTCTTTGGATTCACACAGCTTCCAAGCCACTTGAATTTTTTCTTTTCTCTGCCTTGCCCCAGTGTGGGGGATGATCACCAAAGTGTTTAATAGAAAATGAATTCATAGGCTCAAGTGGGCTATGCAATGGATAAAAGTGTGTGGATAGAGAAAGAACTGCTCTTCGTCGTCCTAAGGTACTTCAAATTATCGTACAAGTTACACTGCAAAAGCAATACTCGAAGATTGATGTAAGTGTGAGTAAGAAAATTCTTATCATTCATCTCAAATTTTGTCCCAATGTGGGATGATTCTTGACAAGGATAATTTTAAAAGCTCTTCACGTGTGTGGGCTCAAAGGGACAAACAATGGATATACCTGCAGTGTTTCGGGTAGTAGAAGAAACTGCCTCTCATCATTTCGGTGAACGTACCCTTTGCGAGATCACCCTTTTCCTTGTAGGCATGGAATTTTTCCACACAACTCACTAGGGATTAGTGTATGAAACAATGCATGGAATAAGGCTTGCCTTTCATTATTCCAAGGTATCCCATTTGACACATTCAATTTATCTCACATAATTCATCAAGGAAGAAAAATGCAAGATTTGCAATAAATTTAAAGAATTCAACTCACTGAAGCAATTTATTTATCATAGGAATGCTTGCAATTCAAAATATGACATGGCAAATTATATCATGGGTGATACTTCTTGACAGCATCGGAATTAACTGGAGTGGAAAACTCACGACCATCAATTTCTGCCAAGATCAAGGCGCCTCCAGGAAGTACCCTCTTCACCACATATGGGCTGCTGTAATTTGGAGCAAACTTGCCCCTAGGATTCGGAAAAATTGGTAACAACTTCCTTAGAACATAATCATTTACCTTGAAATGTCTCGGCCGCACCTTTTGGTTGAAAGATCTGGCTACTCTCTATTGATATGTTTGGCCATGGCAGAGAGCCTTCAGTCTTTTCTCATCGATCAAGTTTAACTGTTCAAGTCTTTGTTGCGACCATTCTGCCTAAGATAATTCCACTTGGGATAATACTCTCAGGGAAAGAATCTCCACTTCCACAGGCAAAACTGCCTCCATGCCGTATACCAAAGCAAAAGGAGTTGCCCCGGTAGAAGTACGAATCGATGTCCGATACGCCATCAGTGCGAAGGGTAATCTATCATGCCAATCTCGATAATTCTCGGTTGTCTTAGCCAAGATCCTCTTAATATTCTTATTGGCCACTTCAATAGCCCCATTCATTTGAGGGCGATAAGGGGACGAATTCAGATGCTTGATCTTGAACTCGCTGAACAACTCATCAACAAGCTTGTAGTTCAAATTTGTCCCGTTGTCAATGATAATCATTTCAGGGACACCATAACGAGCAATTATGTCACGTTTGATGAAATTTGCAACATTGCGGGCAGTGACACTTGCAAATGACATAGCTTTAATCCATTAGGAAAAATAATCTATCGCCACCAAAATGAAATGATGTCCATTTGAAGCTTTAGGATTTATCGGGCCAATCACATCAATGCCCCACATTGAGAAGGGCTATGGCTCAGAAAACTGGTGCAGCTCTGTTGGAGGAACATTTATCTTGTCACCATGAATTTGGCAATGATGGCAACTCCGAACATGCTGGATACAATCACTTTCTAGTGTGAACTAGTAATAGCCTAACCTCATAATCTTCTTAGCCATCATGTGCCCATTCATATGGGGGCCACACACCCCTTCGTGAACTTCTTACATGATTTGAGTGGCTTCAGCTGCACCCACACACCGCAACAAGACTGAATCATAAGATCTCTTGTATAAATTCTCACCACTGATGAAGAACTTTGAGGCCATCTTCATAATGTACTTCCTATCAGCTGGAGTGCTTCCCTCGGGGAATCCCTGTTTTTGGATGTAGTTCATGATATCGTAATACCATGGTTTTTCGTCAGGCTTTTTAGTAACTACCATACAACAAGCTGGCCTTGGCAGAACCTCTATCTTCAATGGCTCGACTTCTAATCCGTTAGTGACTTGCAACATAGATGATAAAGTTGCGAGTGCATCTGCAAATTGATTGTGAGACCTCGATAAGTATTCGAATGAAACTTCATCGAATTCCTTGACCAAATCTTCTAGGTACTCATGATACGGGAGTAATTTAGCATCCTTAGTCTTCCATTCACCTATGGTCTGTAGTATGATCAACGCCAAATCCCCGAACACTTTTAATTTGGCTACATCTATCTCGATTGCAGCTTGAAGCCTGAGGATGCAAGCTTCATACTCGGCTGTATTGTTAGTGCATGGGAATATCTATTTCGCAGCTACTGGGTGATGCTGTCCGTCTGGGGATATCAAAACTGCCCTAGTGCCAGAACCAGACAAGTTCACAGCTCCATCAAAGAACATTGTCCATGAGTCTTCATTTACACTCAAGATATGGTCATCTAGGTAACGATCATCATTATTTGAGGCTTCCAGATTCTCAGCCAATAAATCGGCGATCACTCGACCCTTAACCGACTTCTGTGGCATATACTGCGCATCAAATTCTGATATCAAAATTTGCCACTTAGCCAACTTACCCACCAAAGTTGGCCGATCAAGTAGGTACTTGATAGGATCGTTCTCAATTACAAGGAATGTATGGTAATGCAATGTGTATTGTCTCAATCTATGCAACACCCACACTAGTGCAGCATTGTCTTTTCCACATCAGAATATTTCAGCTTTGACATGGTGAATGTTTTACTCAGGTAATAAATGGCTCGTTCTTTTTTGTCGACAGGACTTTCCTATGCCAACATCGCACCCAATGACTCACTATGAATGGTGAGGTAGATAATCAAAGGATGCCCTGGCGATGGCCGAACAAGAACTGGTGGATTCATCAAGTACTGTTTCAACTTGTCGAATGCTTTTCGACACTCATCATCCCAGTTGACTCATGCATTCTTTTTCAAGAGCTTGAAGAATGACTTGGCAGTTTCGGAAAGTTGGGAAATGAATTGAGCAATGTAATTCAATCTGCCCAAAAGACTTCGGACTTCTTTCACCATTGATGGAGATTGCAGCTCACATATGGCTTTAGCTTTAGCCGGGTCGATCTCAATCCCTTTACTGTTCACAATGAATCCAAGTAATTTACCAAATGTTGCTCCAAACACGCATTTAGTGGGGTTTAGACGAAGCTTGAACTCATAGAGTCGATCGAACAACTTCTTCAAGGTTTCGACGTGGCTTTTCCCAGGTCGAGTATTTGCGATCATATCATCAACATAGACCTCGATCTTTTGATGCATCATATCATGGAATAATGCTTCCATGGCTCGCTGGTAAGTTGCCCCTGCGTTCTTGAGCCCGAAGGGCATAACCTTGTAATGAAAGGTCCCCTATGGGGTGATAAATGCAGTTTTCTCCTTGTCTTCCTCCTTCATCCTTATTTGATTGTACCCAGAAAAACCATCCATAAATGAGAATAGTTCAAATCTGGCAGTACTATCAACAAGGACATCTATGTGAGGTAGCGGGAAGTCATCTTTGGGCTAGCCTTGTTCAAATCCCAATAATCGACACAAACTCAAACCCGACCGTCCTTCTTCATCATCGGCACGATGTTTGCTACCCATTCAAGATATTGCGAGACTTCAATGAATCCGACTTTCAAAAGCTTTATCACTTCTTCTTCTATCTTCTTTGAGAGCTCGGGTTTAGTCCTCCACAACCTTTGCTTCTTAGGTGGCATGTTCGGATTAATAGGCAAACGGTGTTCCACAATTGACGGGTTTAACCTAGGCATATCAGCGTAGGTCCATGCAAAGATGTCTTAATATTCCTTCAATAGCTGAGTTAGGCGCTTGGCTTCATCTTTGGGGAGATTTTCCCCAATTTTCACCTCTTGGTTGCTTCAGTATCACCTAGATTAATAGTGATAGTCTGCTCGGACGTAAGAGCCTTGGTTTTTTCATGTTGTTCCCAACTACGTTGCGCGTCAATGGAATCCTCAATCGAATCTTCAGGATCATCATTATCAGCACTTGTTGCATTGGATTGGACCATTTCCACACCTTTGCATGCTATATGATCATCCTCTTAAAAAGACAAATAGGATAAATCATATTTTATTATTATTATTTTTTTGTGAATTATTATTTTGAATTATTTTTTTGCAAAAGCATTTTTTGAAACATTTTGACATGGCCCATTTTCTTCCGGCTGGATATCATCATGGTTCTCCATCAAAATAAAACTTGGTTCATCAATCAATTTGTTGAATGGAAAATGGTCATCGAACAAACTTGAAATTCCAATTCCTAGAAAGCAATAAAAATTCCCACGGTGTCATCAAAATAGTTTTCCATCTTTGAAGGTTCGTCTTTGGATCATCCATGCCATCCCATCCACTTAGAACTATATTGCGGGCATCAAAGTAAAAGCTGGGAGGAGCCGAATACTTCACCATATAGTCGAACTTCCCACTTGGCTATCCAAGAGTATCCATCACTTCAGCTTCATCTTGCATCATAATTGGAGGACCAGGGAACGTCTTATGAATGTTTGGAGGTGGTAAATTTTGCCTCCCTCGCCCTTACTCAGGTGGTGAGTTATGCCTTCCCTGTCTTTGCCTTCCAGAACTTCCTCCACCTCTTCCATGGTACCCTAACCTAGCAGATCGGGACCTCTGAGGGGCTTCAATGGGGTTTTGAATACCTTGACCTCTTCTTCCAAGACCATGGCCAGGAACAAAGCCATTCCCAACCATCACCCTTCCTATCATAAGGGCAGCATTTGAAACTTCAGAAGTGGGCGGTGACGAATCACAAGAACGATGTATGGTGGACACCAATTCAAATGAGTGATAACTCGATTCGAATTCAACATCTGGCTCCACATAGGGGATAGCCGTCTCATGGTAAATTCGATGATCCTCCTCTCCATAGACAGTGACTAGCTTCCCTTTGATCACGAACTTCACAGCTTGATGCAGACTTGAAGGTACCGCTCCAGCAGTGTGAATCCAGGGACGACCCAGCAAAAAATTAAACGCGGTAGGGATATCTATTACTTGAAAAGGGATATTGAAAACAACCGGCCCTATTTGCACATCGAGATGAATCTCCCCAAGCACCTTCTTCTTTGTGCCATCAAAAGCTCGCACAGAAATCTTGGACGGGTCTATCTTAAGGCGGTGAAGAGTGGCCAATGGACATATGTTTAAGGCAAACCTATTATCAATGAGCACTCTAGGCACAT
The DNA here is from genome assembly GCA_016097615.1 of Eucalyptus dawsonii. Taxonomy (NCBI): domain Eukaryota; kingdom Viridiplantae; phylum Streptophyta; class Magnoliopsida; order Myrtales; family Myrtaceae; genus Eucalyptus; species Eucalyptus dawsonii. The sequence goes on along the minus strand of CM027875.1, from coordinate 46,694,574 downwards.
GAGAAACCTTGTGCTTGACCGATATGTAGAGTGCTTTGTTATGCCCCCTACCCTCAAGAGGGAATTCCTCATCAGAAAAAGCAATCATGTCCTTGAGAAGAACCGATCCCATAAAATCCTCCAGCTTATTTGCTTCAACCGTTTTGGGTACACGAATTTCATTTAGCACCTTCATCAGCGACTTTTGATGTACAAAGGAGGTTTGGAGGAGCTCGAGCAAAGAGATTTGGGCAGGCATCTTTCGCAATTGATCGACCACAGTATACTCACTTGCTTTAATTACAGCCAAAAATTCCTTAACCTCTTCGTCAGTGATAGGCTTTGTAGGTTGAGCGCTAGCTTGATCATAAGTTCGACCAAACCTTGTAACGAGGTCAACATCTAAATCATAGGACCAAGGCACTGCCTTATTGTTGACATACTCATATGGTTGAGGCATCTCGATCACAATCTCCTCATCAATTGCATCTTCTAGCGTGGGCATATTTGCGAGTGACGGATCTACTTCTTCTTTACCATCATTGAGAGCAGCCTGCTCCTCCTCCCAATTGATGATGATGTGGGAAATAGTGGAAACTACGCAGTTACGATCAGCATACACGATGATGCCGTCATCCACCATTTTGGCAATTCTTTCCTTCATCAGTGATAGGGGAACATCTTCTTGATCTGGATAATATCCAGCTGTCACCAGTCCATTGTAGGCATCTGTCACACGCACCTTCGAGTTCTTGATCCGTCTAACTTCAGGTTCTAGGATAGCATTCACTGTATCCTCATGCTCCGGTAGCGGACTTCTCTGGACGTTTGTTCAAGCAGTTTGAAATGAGAAGGCCTTCGTGTCCAAGAGATTTTGGATCTTATGCTTGAGGGTGAAACATTCGTCAGTTGAATGCCCTAATTCACCGTTATGGTAGTAACACTTCTTTGTCGGGTCATAACCGCGAATGTTTTCGCGGTTGGGACGCTTTGGTTCACTAGTAAGCAAACCTTTCTTTCGGAGGATTGTCAGCACTTGGGATGGAGACCCAGGGAGAGGAGAAAATTGCCTTTTATTACTTGCTTGGGCAAATGATTGACGGCCAGTGGTTTGTGGTTGTCTTGGGTTCATTTGGATGGTTGTGGCACGTTTGACATTTTCTTGTCTATAAGCCACATTCACATCCACAGCCATTTACTTCTCCTTCTTGGTAGTAAATCTTTTACTAGATGGCTCAATGAACCATCCTTCCCTTATCCCCATCTCGATTTGTTCTCCTACAGGAATAAGTTAATTGAAGCTTTCGACGTATGTACTGGCCATTCTGTTACGAAACTCGGACAGGAGGGTTTTCACGAACAACTTTATCAGCTCCTTGTTGGTAGGCTCAGGAGTAATTTGAGCCGCCAGGTTTCTCCATCTCACAATATATTCTTTAAATGACTCGCTCATTTTCTTTTCCATCCGCTCCAAGTCTTCTCGGGAAGGTGCGATGTCCATGTTGAACTTGTACTGTTTGAGGAACGCGTGAGCCACTTCGTTCCAGGTGTCGAGGAGGTTCACATTCTTCATCACATACCAATTTAGAGCGAGCCCAATCAAACTTGCATGAAATGATTGGATCATGAGAGGCTCATTCTTGACATACTAGGCCATGCGTACGTGATACATCTGCAAATGAGCCTTTGGGCAGGAAGTACCGTCGTATTTCTCGAACTCCGGCATCTTAAACTTTTTTGGCATCTTGACTTTCTCGTAAACTGACAAGTCAAATGGAAGTGAACTCCGTGACTCTGGCAATTGTTTCAGCTTCTCTTCAAGTTTGGTGAAGTGTTCATCTTGCTCCACCTTAGGGACATTGTTGGGCTTAACCTTTTCGGTAGTGACAAACAGTGGGTCATCCTCCAGTTCAAGCATGTCGTCATCATCAATTTGAGTCTTGTTCGTCTGCTTTGGGACTACAATCTCGGGGAGAGTGGGTGCAAGGGTCTGATTCACTTGGAGAGATTGCATTTGAGTTGTCATAAGTTGCATAGAGGTGAGCAACTGTTTGAGTTGGTCCTCCACGACAGACAAACGATCTCGCATTTCGGCTTGGTCGGCTATTTTTGCTCTCAATCGTGTAATGATGGGCAAACGTGGAGGATCCGTTATCACCTAATTTGATAAAAGTAATGTAAGAACCAATGACAAGATAGGAGAAATGGCCCATGACAATGGTCTAATCGCCTGATTTTATTTGAAATTTGAACCAAGTTTCCCAACAATGAACTAATAATTGAAATCCAAAGTCCCTAAACATTGAACTAAGAATTCAAGACGTCTCATTTTATATGCTTTCGGGATTTCAACGCCTTGCGAAGCTTCTTATTTTCCGCTTCAATAATTTCCACTTTCCGCTTAAGATGCTCAATTTGTGCTCGTTGGGTTGGCTTCTCAGTCACATCAGGGACCGCTGGACGCAGGGCGGCAAAAATCCGGTGTTGTTGGATGTAGAATGTCGACGCATGGTGAATCTTCTCCTCGCCTTTTAGTCTCTTGGGCACCAGAATCTTCTCTGGGTGGCATTCATTCCATGCAGCAATGATCATCTGGATCTCCTTGAAGTAGTCATAGTTTGCTTGAATAAAATGAACTTGGAACAACTCTGTCTTGAGTGGCGGAGGAATTTCTTGAAGAGCTTTGTACTAACGGGCCACCCTATACGGGTAGTAAGAAGTCGCACCAGAAAGGCCCAACAACGGAATTGGCTCATCATGCTTGTGTGAGAAATGAGCTTCCTCAACTTGGAACCATTTAGTATGCCATAGGAATGCCTTAGGATTAGGATTTTTCAAAAAATTAATCCAACGGGCATACTGTTTATTTGGGGAAAAACGTTCTAAGACCGCAAACTTTTGTATGGGGTGCCTAAAATCATCAATCTTAAATTGTTTCATGAGGTGTCCAAACCCTCTTATGTGGGAGAAAAACCATATTTGCAAAAGTTCAGGGAGGGCACGCATGGTCTTTTCCTCATTTTGTTTGAAACGGGTTAATGACAAAAATGTTTTGGCTAAAACCATATTGACATAATTTAACCCGTCGCAAACACGATTAACCACCCATGAAATTGAAGGATTAATGGCATTTTTTTGATAAGGAAAAACGATTAGACCAAAAAATGCTAACATGAAAATCCTAGCTTTTGAAGTCATTGGTTGGTTTGAAAAATAGCCTTCCAAAAATGAAAATGGGCATGCATAGCAATTGGCTTTAACAACCTTCCTCACTCTTTCGGCTTCGATTTCTAAAAACTGTGATAATTCAAAAATAGAATCTATACCGATAGGCGGTCTAACAAGTTCCTTTTCCAGGGGCATTCCAATGGCGACACTATATTGTTCAAGTGTTGGAGTCAATTCAAACTCACCAAATATGAATGTGGATGTTTGTGGACACCAAAAGTGAGGGAGTGCCTGAATCACACCAGGGAGGGCACGCATGGTCTTTTCCTCATTTTGTTTGAAACGGGTTAATGACAAAAATGTTTTGGCTAAAACCATATTGACATAATTTAACCCGTCGCAAACACGATTAACCACCCATGAAATTGAAGGATTAATGGCATTTTTTTGATAAGGAAAACGATTAGACCAAAAAATGCTAACATGAAAATCCTAGCTTTTGAAGTCATTGGTTGGTTTGAAAAATAGCCTTCCAAAAATGAAAATGGGCATGCATAGCAATTGGCTTTAACAACCTTCCTCACTCTTTCGGCTTCGATTTCTAAAAACTGTGATAATTCAAAAATAGAATCTATACCGATAGGCGGTCTAACAAGTTCCTTTTCCAGGGGCATTCCAATGGCGACACTATATTGTTCAAGTGTTGGAGTCAATTCAAACTCACCAAATATGAATGTGGATGTTTGTGGACACCAAAAGTGTGGGAGTGCCTGAATCACACCAGAGTGGACATTGATCTCTAATAGTGGGAGAAGTTGAGCGATCCTGGCCTTCACATATCTCTGGCATCTTGATCCAACTGATCCAACCACCTCTTGAGCTCTTTTTTTGGAGTAGAAATGAATTGTACGTTGGTTTTCCCCATCGCATATAAAACAAGATTGGCGATGAAACCTAATTGTCATGGACCGACAAAATTACAATAAAGTAAATAAATTGCGAAGACTTTAAACAACTTACTTTTACTGGAAATAGATGACAATCACATAGACATACGCATGAAAAGTGAGGCTCGATTTTTGTTTAGATGGCTTAACAAGGTGAGCTAAGAGGATGATCTGACCATTGCAGTCTCGCATTAACATGTCAGGTCCCCTTAACTCCGGCTCAGTCGAATGGAATACCCAATAATCACACAGTCTCGCGGATATGGACAAACACATTTGACACCATGAAAGAAATTTCGGGAAAAAGAAGGTCAACCTCTACATAGCAATCTCGCTTTGGAGGAAGTATCCTTCTCAACACCATCCTAGAAATCCTATCGCAGCCTAGGTCCGACCGCAGGTTGTGTGTGCAATAGTGTAGTGCTAAAAACAATAAAACATTCACAACAGTTTAAATGCAAGCAACACTTCTATGGTTTTAATCCAAACATTCATCCCTACTCCAACCTGCAAGACAGGGGTTAACAAAGACTACTCCCCTTATACCTCCCATTTGCAAGAACATTTAACACCTTAGGAATGTTAGGGATGTATCTAAGATCCTCGCTGCCAAACAAAAATATTTTTAAAAGAAAAATAAGAATTGGCCTAAGTCCACTAAGTGTTTTAACACAAGTTCCCCAGCGGAGTTGACAAGCTGTTGCGAGCCAAATTTTCGGGTGTAAACCACCTAGGGTTTGGCTAATGGATTGTTAAGCCTAGACTTAACGCGGGCTCTCTCAAGCCCATACCAATTCGCAACTTAGGTTTGAATTCTTAACATGCAAATGATTTTCAATCATGAGTCGCCACTAATCTATTTTTTGATGGGTTGATTAGAAACCCAATAAAGTAACGGGAGATTTACTTTACTCCTACGAACTAGAAATTTATGAGTTCAGGGACTTGGTTACACCAAACTATCATAGTGCCCTTTCGGTAAAAAAATGTTTGGCAATTGAATTGATTTTAATTTAACTTCCTAACATACGAGGTGATCATACAAGTGCGCATACCACCAATTTAACACTCAAGAGAGCAATTAAATAATGCAGAACATACCTCGAAGCAACGAAAGCATCTGCATTGTTAAATCAGAATTCACATCAGCAATGCTAGGTATGATTTCTAATTAATACAAAATTTTAATTTTTTTGTTTTCATTTATTTAATGAAAAACATGACTTATGCATTGCATGTCACTATTCTAACATGAAACGATATCATAACATGACCAAAATTGTATGACATAAATAAGCATGCAATCTATCCTAAAGCATGAAATGAATTCATTGTAATTCTTTTATATTTTCCATGAAATTTGAAATTAAAGAAATGCAACAATTAAATATGCAATCTAAATTAATCAAATGACCTAACTCTAATGACGGGTAATGCGATGCAATGACATACAAAATTATTTTAACTAAAATGACACGCAACATACAATTTAGTATGCGAGTTATATATCATGCGACATTTATTAAATTACTTAGTCTAATGACGAGGAAGTTCTAATTAAATGAACCTAATAAAAACTAAATGATGTGCATTTGATATTTCTATTTTTTAAAAATGCAAAAATGATCCAGCTAGATTAAAATTCTATCTAATTTAAACTAAAGATTAAGTCACATTAAATCCTAATTTAAACTAGGATATTATCTTAATCTAACATGCAATTTATCTAAAAAAATGATCTAAATTTAAAATGAAACATGCAATTCTAACCTAATATGCTCAATGATTTTTTTTTTGTGATTTTCTTTATGAAAATTCGAAATTAAAATTAATACATAATTAAACATGCAATCCAAATAACAAACTAACAACCTAAATGAATGCGTTTTTTCTAAAATATTTTTCTAAATTCTAGATATGCAAGATAACAATAAATATTCCAAAACAAACTTAATCCTAATTCAAATATTTTTTTTGGATATTTTTTAGTGGTTTTCCAAAACAAGCAATTATCAAATAAACATTTTTTTAAAACTAATTAGGACATTCAATCCAATAAAGGATTTAAATAATTGAAAAAATAACCTATTGTCTCACAGTCAAATTAACGATTATCCTAACCCTAATTATTACAACAAAGGGATCAAAATAACTAAAAATTTGATCCGAATTTTACGGATCAAATTAATTGTTATATTGATTCAACACTTAAAATACTATCGACAAACTCCAAAAATTAATATAATTAAAAAAATGATCCGACATCTTATGGATCAAATTAGTAATTACAATAATTATGAGGAAGACCCTGCGGATAATGCCTACAAAATTCATGAAATGAAGATCACTTCAAATTTACATAATAACAACTAAACTTAAAAGAAATAGATAAAATAAAGTTAATAGAAAAAGAAAATAAAACTACCTAATTTTCTTTTCTTTTTTTTTTCTTTCCCACGTGTAACCGTGGGTCTCCAAGGGCAACCGGTTGATCAGTCCGGCAAGGAAACTCCAGCAGAGGTAAGCTAGTGAACCAGTGGTAGCAGAGGGATGCGGAGCACGGATCACGTGTGGGCGGACGATCACCGACATCGGCTTTGCGAATGGCAACCGGCAGGCGCTCGGGCGGAGGAAGACTCAAGCGTCGGGGACTCGGGGCGGCGCAGCGGTCGCGGCTGGCTTCGGGGCGACGAGCGGCGCGGGTCGGCAGGACGTCGGGGGGAGTGAGCAGCGCGGATCTGCCTGGCTTCGGGGCGGCGAGCGACGCGGGTCGGCAGGACATCGGGGTCATGGGTTGGCATGGCACGAACGGGAGAGCTCGTGCGGACACCAGCGGGGCTTCGAGCGAGGTGGTCGCGGCTGGCCTCGACCTCCAAGTGGCGTCGGCGTGGCGAGATGGGGCATCCGGCAGGCAACGTCGGTGGCTAGTGGGGATACTGGCGAAGCGGCGGTGGGCGCAAGGGTCTTCGCAAATGGAAGTTGCAGAGGGGGGCGAGCGGCGAGGGAGACGATGAACAGCCGTCCCGCCGCTTGTACGTTTCTCCTCTCCCTCCTTTTTCCTTTTTCTGCTTTTTGCTGTTTTTGCTTTTTCTCCTTTCACACGTCTCTGTCTCTCTCATGTCACTCTCCTGCTGACTTCTCTGCACACTTCTCTCCCTTTCCTTTCCCAAAGAACCGAAACCCCTCTTCCTTTTCTCTCTCTTTTCATTTGACTTTTTTCTTTCGACGAACAGAAGCCCCCTATTTATAGAGAGAAAACCCCAATTCGTTCTACGAAGATTTGCATATATTGACCTAATCGCTAAGGATCATCCTTCGAAACGGAGAGATGTGCTCAACAAGAAAATAACCCCAAATTCTTTATGAAGATTTTTTAAGATAATTCACTCAACTTTTGATATGATTTCATTATCCAAAAATCCTTCAAAATCTCCTTCCTCCACGAAATATATTTTTTTAACAATTTTTTTTAAGAGATAAGTTAAATATCATCATTACCCTAATGTAAACAAATAAAAATAAAAATAGTTAAAATTTAGGTGTCAACAACTTTCATATGGAAAGCCGTCTTGAGGTAGACGTTGTTGTGCTCGATGGGGCGAGACGACACTTAGCTGTGTGATTGATAGATCCACTGTGTGTCAATTAGATCCACTATGTGATGGATAAATCCGTCGTGTGATGGATAAAATCGCTATATGATGGTTAGGTTTGCTGTGTGCTGAGTAGATCCACTGTGTGACGGATAGATCCACTATGTGATGGTTAGATTCATTGTGTGACGGTTGGATCGTACATGTGTGACTGTAATCAATTGAAATGCATGATAGGTCATGCTTGTGTGATAGTGGTCAATTGAAATATATGATCAATTGAGATGTGGTGATTGACGGAGATGTGATTTGAGACGCTCCATTTGATCAAGGGTTATTACTACACTTATGTGTTATATAATTTGTATTGACGTGCAGGAAGGAACTGAGGTAAGGTAAATCATTTGTTCTAATTGTGTGGTTCTGTGATTAGGACGCTTTTGGTGTATTACTCTCCTAATCGGGGTTTAGAGCGTAAACTCGCTGAGATTTATATCTCATCCAGTCATGGGCTTAACATTTCAGGATCATAGAGTGGAGAACCTGGAGCCGAGCCGAGGTGATCTAAAATGTAGGTCAGATAGGACAATTTCTTTTTGAGAGTCAGTCTTTTGAAGTCTTTGGTTGTTGACTTTTGTACTTGACTCAGTGTGTGTTTAAAAGCATGTGTTATTTGAGAATCTGTTGCCCTGTTTTTCTATCCCTAAATGGTTATTGTCAGGGGATTTGTTATTCGCTTTCGCATGTGCAATAAAATGGAAGGGTCGGTGACTCGTCCTGGGAAGTCGCAAAATTTTATTAACCACTGAGGGATGGACACGTGCTCGAGAATTGGAGTGTGACAAGTTCAGAACTTCAGATGGCAAACAACTGGAGTACCAAACCAAAAGAAAACTTCGATGCAATGCAAATCCAGTCCCTACCCTTTGGCACTATACCTGATCAACAACAAAGATAAATTTGAAAAATCATGATGAACACCGTTTCTGCACGACACCGACCCTGGAATATGAGGCTTCCAAGAACACAATTGGAAAAATCTAAGATCCATTAGTCTAAGCCATTTATAGCTGATGTTTCAGCAATAGGCATTGTATAGGTTACATAGAGGAAATTCGATGTTTAATTTGGATTACGACTGCTTTGCATCGAGCCTTATAAAGATTAGAGTCAAAGTAGAGGGAGCGCCACTACGGAGCACTTGCTTCGCTAGGCTCAGGCTATGGCTTTAATCCAATACGAGTGTGAACAAATTGCATGCCTTGGTTGGGGACCATGTCATGTGAAGCTAAGAAGGGATGATTTTACGGACCAAAAGAAATATTAATCTCACGAATATTTAATTATTTACAGTTTCTTGACTACAAATGTCTGCGTCCTTTTGGACTCGGTTCATTGTTTTTGAATGCCATTTTAGCAAAGATGATTAACTACTAAGCTGACATTTTCTTTGAAACTTTCTTCCTAGTAAGCTGAAATCTCTCAAACATTCGACTCTAATTAGACTTCGACATAATTACAAATCATTTCGACAGAAGATAAGACAATCGAGACGACCCAACAGATGACATGTCCTGATCTCAAGATAATTAATTCAACCGACTCACTTTCATGTATCATGAAGATCTCGATCTTTTCTCTGCACGCCCTTCCAACGATCGTCCCGAATAATATTCTCTTTCGGGGACCAAACAAAAAGGTGTTACTTGCTCGCGGACGCTCTTCCTAGGAAGCTCCATCGTTCCCATCCATCTTGCTCTGGAGAAGAAAAATAAGCAATTACCACCAGTCCTCAATACTTAAAAACCTCGAATTCTCCACTCCCACACCTTGCGATCTTCTCAAATGATCTCCCATGGCTTCCTCACCAGACACCAGCTTCGTCTTCCATGTCCTTATTTTTCATCCTCGTCCTCCAAGTAATAACCGACGAAACTGCGAGCGCTAAGACCTGTCCGATCAGACAATGTTCGCCAAATGGACCCGATGTTCGCTTTCCGTTCTGGATTAGGGAAGGCCAAGGCGAAGAGTGTGGGCACAAGGTGTTCGAAGTCTCGTGCGATGACCGGAGCCGAACAATCCTCCATATGTCCAAAGCGGCGGACTTCATTGTGGACGCCATTGATTATGGCAACCAAACCGTTCTAGTGAAGGACCCGGATGACTGTCTCCCGAGGCGGCTTCTCGAGGACGAGTTTGTGAGCTTTTACTCACCCTTTCCAGCCCCGGCGTACAAAAACTTCACGTTTGGCAACTGCTTGTCCCAGTACTCCTCCCTGATCTCGCCAGAAATCGACGTCGAGAGAGTCAACTGCCTCAGCCTGGGGCGCGGTAGCATGGTGGTGGTGGTCTCGGTCACGGACGATGATTTGGCCAAGTTGTGGATGTCGCAGCACCAGTGCGGCACGTGGACGGCCTTGATCCCCTGGTGGTGGCAACCTCCGACGAGCCTAGGCGAAAGCATTTGGTTGAGATGGGACGACCCTGATTGCAAAACGTGCGAAGCGGCCGATGGGAAATGCAAGCTCCAGGATTCTAAGAAGGGCCCGAAGCTTGTATGCGCACACAAACACGGTAACGTCATATGTCCTTGTAGCATATTCTCTCTCCTTTCTTTTTACATTCAAATCTAATTTTGGTAATCTAACTTGAAATTGGGTCCGACTTATTCCTCTAGGACAAACATACCCTGGCTTTTCGAACGCTCCAAAGTTACTTAGGAACTTCTTTTCGAGGAACACTAATGCTCACCGTTAAATTTTTCATCTAAGAAAACTTTAAGTGGCACATGGCCTGATCAATAGCGACATTTCGAAGATAAAGTTAGAAGTGAAAAGAGCTGTATTGTTGACATCTAATTTTTCAATTGCATATTAAAAAAAAAAAATTTAAAAATTAAAATAAAAAAATTATTAATTAATTAAAATTAAAAAAAAAAAACAACAACAAAAAGAAACCAAAAAAAAGGGGGAAAAACCCGAGAGATGGAGGGGAGAGGCAGAGAGAGCTCGAAGCAAGGAGAACATAGGAGAAAGGGGGAAAAACCAGGGGGAAAGAGAGAGACAGAAGGGAGGTCAAGAGAAGAGAGAGAAGGAACGGAGGGGAGGAGGGCAACGGCGGCACTGCCGCCGTCCGAGCCGTCGCCCTCTCGCCCGTCGCCGTCCGAGCTTGCCACCTCAATCCGACGGGATCCGTGACACCAACAACCCAAGCTGGTCGTCGAGTCCCCTCGCTACGCCACTACCGCTCCCGGTCTCCTCGCACCACCACCGCTCCACCCGAGTCAGCCATTGTCCCGCTAGCCGCCGGAGGTCCTCCTCGCCCGCGAGCTTGCGCCACTACTTCACCTACGAGCTCACGTCACCGCCGAAGCCGCCACCACCTCTCCGCACCAGCCGCATTCTGCTCGTCCCCCCTCCCCCCCGGTGAAGCTGCCGCTGCCTCGCTGCTCCGCCCAAGCTCCGTTGCCGATGCCAGCATTCGAGAGCAGCCCTCCGCCGAGCCACTCCGCATCACCGCTGCTACCCGCCATGTCGCCGCCGCCGTCAAGCCCGTCGCAACGTCACCAGCACCACCAAAAGCCCTAGGTTTCAGCCAAAAATCGGGTCGGGCGCGGGTCACGAAATGGGTAGGCTTTTTGAACAATTTGGGCCAGCTTTGGGCTGTTAGGGGCTTGTGGGCTTGGGCTGGTTTAGTGTGGGCTTTATTTAAAAAAAAAAAAATTAGACCAGATTGGGCTTGCAATCAAGCCCAGCTCGGCTGGTTTCTGCTGTTTTGGGTGGCACGGCCCGGCTCGGTCGGGCTCGGGCCGCCTGGCCTGATCCCGGGCCTTGTTCATCGAACCGGGTCAGACCCAACCCGGGGATCCGACTCATTCGTTTTAAATATATTATATTATTATAATATTGAAAAAATATTTTTAAAAAATTAAAAATATAAAATATATTTTAAAAAATTAAAATAAATTTCGAAATTTAAAAAATGTAGGGTTTGATTAGGAATTGCCATATCTTGCCTTTTTAGTGTAATTAGGCCTTATTTGCTCATATTTTGATTATATTGTATGTTTAATTTGTATATCTAATTATGTTTAATTGCATGTGTTTAATTTTACTGCAATTAGGATCTTAGTAGTTATGATTGTTATTTTAATGATTGTGCACCCACATGATCACTTCAATGTTAGTGGATAGGTATAAAATCAATCCAAATTGCTTGACAAAAACTCGCTTCGTTTATGTAGTACAAGAAAAAAAAAATGAACTATATCAGCTGACTTATTAGAAAAGTGGACGCCTTTCCACTTCTCTAATGAAAAAATGATTATTTTTGGTTCAAATGAAAATTATACATTGAATCAAATAAATAAGTAGATGCCTTTCCACTTCTCTAGTGAAAGATAATAGATGTCCTTCTTAGCTTCTCCCTATGATCCGTATTTATCTATCGACTCTATTCTGATGACTCATTTCGTTTACGTAGTACAGAAAAAAAAAATAAGGAACTATATCAATTGACTTCATCCTCTAATTGCATTAGATTAAGGTCCATCGGCTTATTCGATCGAAAATACATGATAGCGTGATAAAGTTTGAAGTCACTGATGACTTCTTTAGGATGATACTTCTTTTGTCTTTCTAATTAACTGTAAGAGATGATCGTTAAAAAACAACAGTTTTACTATACAGTACTTGATCACAAATGGGAAGTTGGGACGTCAACGCAGACAGATCACCTCCCAAAATAGTCGCATCAGATGACTTCGGAATCGAAAGATATACTGAGAGAGCTGTTGCACAGATAAAAGAATGACCATGCACGCACCAGCTCCTGTTCTCTTCCCTTGTATGGAGGAGGCAGCACTTCTTGTATTTTGGTCGAAAGGGTTTTCTTAACCGGACGGAACGTCCGCAATAGGTGCGTCCAACACAGAGCCGGGAATTGCATTGAGTCTCCTCACCGAAAGACTTCATCGCCTACAAGTTAGAAAGACTGCGTTAACGTTAATCAAATGGTCAGACTATAAGACCCGATATAGTCAAAACGAACAGACTAATGTACAAACGGAGAGAGCATCAGCTTTCTGCTTTGACAAAGCATTTTCAGGCTCCGAATGGAAAAGACCAAGCAAAGGCTGCAACACGATAACAATACAATTGTTGAAAAAGCTTCGTCTCACACCCAGCAGCATTTTAACAGCAGAGAAGCGGGAAATTTGCTTCCAAATGCTACTGACTGCTTTGCAGCGATAAATACAATATGCGAGATTTTAAGTTCATCCATGACAGATCCTCTCGGTGCTGGACTACTCTTGACAAGATAAGGCTCACACGCGTGACCTATACAATGCCCATAGCGGACACATCCACTAGAAATGGCTTAGACTAATGGGTCTTAGATTTTTCCAACGGTGTTCCTCGAGGCCTCCAATTCCAGGCTCGGCATCATGTGCAAACAGTGTTCATCGTGATTTTCCTAATTTCTCTTTGTTGTTGATCAGGTTTAGTGCAGAAGGTCGGGGACTGGATTTACATCGCATCCACTTTTGCTTTGGCTTGGTATTCCGGTTGCTTGCTGTCTGAAGTTTTGAACTAGTGTCCGATTTGCTTTGATGCAATTAATTTGCACATTTGTTGCGAAGGAATGAAGCTACTACATTGAGGTTGGATGATGTTCTGAACAGTCTTAACTCTGTCCATCGTATGATGCTTTAAGATAATAGGTTGTCAAATCTGAAGAGCAGTTGTTACTTATGAGGCATCTCTTTTGTTGTCAGCCTTGGCTTTTGTTCTTGCTCATCAGGGAAGAATGGAACCTGGACAATGAAAAAGAGAGAAATGTGAATGATGCTAAGGCTAAAATTGGAAACAAACAATGTTGAAGCTCGAAAGCAAGAAGCACCATACGACAAAAGAAGACTCTACACCTGGACTCTCGACTTCAAACGGGTACATCATCTCCTGAGGGATGCTGGACACTGACAGGTGCGATGGCACTGCTTGGATGAGAAGAAAGGTTAAAGATAAAGAAGAAAGGCTGAAGTGTGATAAAGAATAGAATGTCCATCGCTGGAAGATGAGAACCAGCAGGACAATGAAAAAGAGAGAAATGTGAATGAGGCTAAAGCTAAAATTGGAAACAAACAGTGTTAAAGCTGGAAAGCAAGAAGCACCAAATGACAAAAGACTCTCTCTCTTCTGCTCTCTGAACTCTTTTCTTTGATGGGATTAATTTGCAGATTCTTGTGAAGGAATGAAGCTACTACGTCGAGCTTGGATGATGTTCTGAACTTTGTTAACAGTGTGATGCTTTACGATATTAAGTTGTCAATGTCTGAAGAGTACTCCCCCAGCAGGACAATGAAAAAGAGAGAAATGTGAATGAGGCTAAAGCTAAAATTGGAAACAAACAGTGTTAAAGCTGGAAAGCAAGAAGCACCAAATGAAAAAAGACTCTCTCTCCTCTCTCTCTCTCTGTGACTTCAAACTGGTAGATCATCTCCTGAGGGATGTGGGGCAGTGTGACAGGTGCGCTGACGATGCTTGAATGGGAAGAGTGGTTCAAGAGAAAGGAGAAAGGCTGAAGCGACGTAAAGAATAGAATGTACGTCACAAACAACAGTTAAAACCTCTCTGCTTTTCATTCTCTTAATTTAATTTGCACTCTCGCTGAATCCAGTTCTGCTCCTACTGACCTCAGCTCGAGTCCTGTTGCTTCTAGCTCCTTTATAGCCACGCATTGCTTGACTTTCGGTTGCCTGAAGCAGGACGTCTGCTCCTATCTGATCTAAAACATATTTCAAGGTATTATCGACTCTCTGCAATCAATGGGCACCTTTTCTGTTATTATGTTCTCGAGTTTGCATATCTATTCTTGTTGCCTTACTGTAATACTCATGCTGTCTAAAAGATTTCCTTCCAGGATCTGGTGAGAGAGTTAGGATAAAATGGGCAATATGCAAATTCTCACAGAAGTCAAGAATTTGTGGATGAAACTCAATGTCCAGGGGGTGATCCTTACGAGCTTATCTCTGCAAGTCTTTCTCATATTTTTCGGACCCATTCGAAAGAGGTGTTCAAACAGGTGGATCGTGATGCTCACCTGGTCAGCTTACTTGGCTGCTGACTTGGTCGCTGACTATGCCCTTGGACTCATTGCCAAAGCCCAATTCACTGGTGTTACTTCAGAATCCAAGGCTGATGCATATGGTAACCTTTTGGCATTCTGGGCTCCATTTCTTCTGCTACACCTTGGAGGACCCGACACCATCACAGCTTTCGCACTCGAGGACAATGAGCTGTGGCGTAGGCACTTGCTTAATCTCTTCTTCCAGCTAGGCACTGCGGGCTATGTATTTTATCAATCACTCCCCAGTAACAAGTTGATTGTCCCAACCATCCTCATGTTTATTGGTGGAACCACAAAATACATAGAGAGAACACGTGCTCTGTATATCGCAAGCTTCAGTAAATTCCGGGAGTCCTTGCTAACGTTTCTTGAAGCTAGGCCAGATGTAATTGAACTTCCGGGATATGAATTGGTTGATGTGCTTATGTTTAATATGACTGACAGACTGATGACTCGCGCAAAAATTCTCTTCGAAACCTTCAAAGGGCTCCTTGTGGATCTCCCTCTCAGCTTCAGCAAACTTACAGCAATCAGGGGACTTCTCAGGTCTGTAACCACAAAGGATATTCTTTGGCTCATTGAGGCTGAGCTCAACTTCTTTTATGATGCTCTTTATACCAAGACCGCCGTGGTTCACTGTTCAGTAGGGTACCTTTTCCGAGCTATCTCAATTGGTTCCGTCATTACTGCTTTTGCACTTTTCTATGTCCTGAACAAGCATGGTTTTCACGAATATGATATAAAGATTACATACACCTTGCTCCTTGGAGCTGTTGGCCTGGAATTTGTAGCTCTTATTATGCTCACTTTCTCTGACTGGGCAATTGCTTGTTCAAGTAAATTTGATATACGTTGGTATTTCCTTAAGTTCCTCAAATTCAAATCTGAAGATTCATCGTTTGCATTGCATATACTCCATGCTAGATGGTCTAAATCTATCTGCCAGTACAGTTTGATAGATTCTCGACTGAGAATGTGGCCAAAATGGATTGAGGAACTCCTTGTACTCTTCCGTCTAAGGGAATTTCTTAGGGTCTTGGAATCTGGACGGGTAGAACCGTATAGCGACAATTTAGGTGAACTGATTTTAAATGAGCTGAAACGGAAGTCATCTCCTGTAAACAATTTGGAAAGCATCAAGAAGATGTGTGCTGCTCGAGGTGAATGGGCTCTGAAGGAAACTAAAACAATGCTAGATTGCAAAGACTTGCTTCCATTCATCCGTGATGTTGATTTTGGTGAGAGCCTTTTAATGTGGCATATTGCCACTGAACTCTGTTACAACACTGATAAAAGTGGAGAAGACAACTGCCAAACAAGTAAGGTCTTGTCAAACTATATGCTTCACCTCATGATCAAACAATCTAGTATGATGTCTACAGTGGCTGGTTTTGGCGAAATAAGGTTCCGATGCACTTGTGTTGAGATGGACGGGTTACTCAAGAAATATATCTCTGATGGGAGCAAAATGAAGATAACGAAGGAAAGCGCCTGCAAAAGCCTCCTCAGTGATAATACAATAGAAAAGCCAACTGATAAGAACGGAGACAGAATCAAATCTGTCCTATTTGAGGCGTGTAATCTCGCAAAAGAGTTGGGGAAATTCAAGGAGACCAAATGGAAGATCATGAGTGAAGTATGGGTGGAATTGCTGGGGTATGCGGTGATTCATTGCCGACCGTACATGCATGCTCAACAACTTAGTCAAGGAGGAGAACTCATCACCTTGGTTTGGTTAATGACGGTACATCTCGGCTTGAGTGAACAGTTCCAAATAGTCACTGACCCTGTACAAGCACTGCCGTAAAACAGAATGGGCCGGCAAAAGATGAGGCTCCTCCGGGCAAATTCCATAGCAAATCTCACTTTGCTTCAACATTTGTTTCGTTTCTTCTTGTAACCGAGTGTTGCTTCTCTGCATTGATTGCACATTGTTAAAAGTGTCCCTCCCTAAAAACTCTAGCTGCTCAATTTTTCTGATATCATTACGATCCCATGCACTTCTATGAACAAGTTTAGTGTTGTACCGTTAATAGAAAGTAACATTTTAAAGTAAAAATTAGAGTATATCGGTCGCTTTGTCTAATACATATTCTTCATAAAAATGATCATATACCCATACAAACGCTCAAATGTCCGTGGCTGTTTAAGATTGCTCTGGTTGAAATGGGGAAAAGTAAACCACAACGAAGCCAAACCAATTGGTTTATTCTTTTTACTCCCCAGCCAAAACCAAACTGATGAAGCTTGCTTTTGTATCGGCCGGATTATGTTTTCTGTGAACACCCCAAGGAAACGTCTTTCTTCTTGTCGGTCTATGCTGAATTTACTATAAGAGCAAGTTGCTGCGAAAAATATGCCATCGATCAATAAAATAAACAGAGAAAGGAAATAAATCAAACGTTTCATTTATGTAGTTTGGTGTGACCTCCACGGAGAGAGCAATATAGGATTTCTCCATAGATCAAGCAATATGATGGAGATTATACCCATACTCGAGTCAACTCTAACATTGTTAGTATTTTCCAATCCCCAAGTTTACCCAAACTTGCACACCATTTGGCCGTCATAACTACTCAGGAAATAATCTCTCTTAATCTCACAAAATCTTACCCCTTCAACGTTCTTGGATTGCTTCATAGTGGCATGAAGACCAAAACCATTACACATGCAAGGCAGGCCATTATGTACTATCGCAACCTACCCCTCGGGGAGGGAAGAAGTCTAAGGGTATTGCCTAAAAGACGAACCTAAGGCCTATGATTAGGCACGGGCTCTCCCAAGTCCATATCTCGCGTGACATTGGGGTTTTCTTAAGAATTTTGCAATAAGAAGTCACCACTAACCTATTGGGGTCAACTAAAAACCAAGTGAGGTATGGGAGTGTACCTCATTTTCTATGCAACCGAAAAATCTAAGGTCGGGGACTTAATTACATTAATTAACTAATTAGTACCATTTCGGTACCTAATCTTGTTCATTTTAGAAAGAAATTTTGTCAAGTAATTTGGATTAATTTTATATCAATTCACTAACACGCGAGGTGATCATACGGGTAGGCAATCATTAAAATAACAATTAGCAATCAAGATCCTAATTGCAGTAAATTTAGCACGTGCAACTAAACATTCGCAAACATGATTGAATATGTAAATTGAACATGTGACATGATCAAAGCACGAACAAACAAATACCTAATTATACTAAGAAGGTAAGACATGGAAATTCCCAACAAAATTCCTACATTTTTTAATTTTCGAAATTTTTAATTTTTAATTTTTTTTTTTTGGGATGAGTCGGGTTGAGTCCGGTTCTGACTCGAGCTTGGGTTTTGACCGGTCGAGGCGGGTCGGTCAAACCCACCTGGGTCCGACCTGATTGGGGCTAGCTGATCAACCCGCCTGAAAGGGCCAAATTCGGACCAATTTGGATTGGGCTCCATCCAACGGGCCTAATACCTAGCAAAGAGGCCAAGTGGTAGCCAGCGACCCCTAGTCTGCAACCATTCGGTCGCGACTAGGGAATCAATGGTGGTGGGTGGCCCAAGTAGCTCTCTCGACGACGACAATAGGATGTTGGTTGAGGACGGCATTCCATTGCCCGCGACCCCTGCTCCACGATCTGCCCTATTGCGACAAGGAAGACGGCGATGGCAAATGGCGTGGGTGGTCTCCGGCTAGGGCACTATAGTGTCGCCACAGTTAGGCGGGCCATAGCTCGGCTTCCAACCAAGCTGCGGTGGTGCTTCAGCTACCAAAAGATTGAGTTGAGGTTCTGGACGACGAAGCTAGGCGTGGGTTTCAGCTGGGCATTTTGACAAACAGGTGGAGGGCATTCATGAATCTAGAGATTTTGGCTCGGTCAAGACTCGAGCACAAGTCTAGGAAACTAATGAGGCGTACCAAAACAACAGGAAATGCAAGGGGGAAGGGTGGAGGGCCGGAGCTCACTTGAAATGGCTGGGGTGAGCTCCGGCTGGCTCAATTTCAGCAGTGCACGCAAGCTATTTGACAAAATGCCTACTTGAGTTCTAGAGGGAATGGTGGTGGTCGACGTCAGTCGACAGCTCACCGGTGGCGGTAGGGCGTCCCGAGGAGTCTCCTTCCCCTCCGTTTCCCTCTTCAATCCCCTCCTTCTACTTTTCCTTCTGTTCTCTTCTAGTTTTTTCTCTATTCCCCCTCTGTTCTGCCTCTGTGATGCTCTCTGTCCCCCCTTGAGCTAACCCCCTCAGCCCCTTTTCTTCTCTCTCCTCTTTCTCCTATCGTCCAACAAGGACACCCTAGCTGGCAACTATTCTTGTTGTCCTTGCCTTGCAAAACTGACATTCCCCTACCCCTTTGCTCCTATTCGTTACTGCTACCTTTCCTTTTCTGCAGGTCCCTTGCGCGAGCGAAAGATGACCAGGAGGAAGAAGATAAGTTTGGGGGGTGAGGCTGAGCCGCGGGAGAAAAGGAAAAAGAAAAGAAAATGGGCCAGGCCCACTTGGGGAAGGGAATGAGAGGCAGGTTGGAACAAGGTCGGATTCGGTCCAACCTGGCCTCTCTCGCCATTTTAAAAAAAAAAATGTATTTGAAAAAATAAATTATGTGTCCATAGCTGCCTCTCTTTAAATGTAGCCTCGAAGATGTTGCATTCAAAGACAAAAGATACCTAAATTATTTCAGCGAGAGAGAGATCTCAGGTGCATAAACACATGCCAGATTGACCAAAGGGACTCCAGGTTATGAAACGCGTCATGGATAAGAGGAAGAAAGGAAGACCCCGGGCTACAAAAAAATGCCATGTCATAGGAAAAAAGAGAGACCCCAGGCTATAAAAGTACACCGTGTCATAGGAAGAAAGAAAGACTCTAGGCTACAGAAGCACACCGTGTCATAGGAAAAAAGAAAGACCCCGGGCTACAGAAGCACACCGTCTCATATAAAGAAAGAGAGACCCTGGGCTGCAGAAGCATACCGTGTCATAGGAAGAAAGAGAGACCCCGGACTGCAGAAGCACACCGTGTCATAGGAAAAAAGAGAGGCCTCGGGTTACAAAAGCACACCGTCTCATAGGAAGAAGAAATAAATGAAGTCCCATCATGTAACATCGGGTTTCGACTGGGTTGAAAATACATGATTTGATGAAAACCCATGAACCTTTAGAGATGACATGATTTAAGGTTGACCATGATTCTTTGGAGATGACATGGTTTAAGGCTGACTATGAACATTGTAGTCTTTAGGGAAGCATTCGTTAACCCCTTGAAAACTGCATGGCTTCACTGGAGAATTCTGTCAAACTTAATCTGAGCAAATGTCATTAGGGACAACATCAAGAGATGTATTGGCAATATTGCAGTAGTAATTAAACAAGCTAATAAGCTAAGTTTGATTGCCCTAAGAAACATTCGATGTCAATTAGCTTCATGTGACGCAAAATTATCATCTTGCTCGAGGATGTATCATTAATCATCAAATTCTCTAGGAGTCAAGTTTCTATTAAAATGACTTTTATTTATGAAAAAGGCTTACTAAGCATGCCAAACTAGAGCTTCTTAGTCAAATAGGGCTTCTCATACTCTCAATAAAATGGCTATTTGACCCCCATCCATTCATGTGGGAGATAACCGATTGCTGAGGGTATCTCACATAACCTATGTTGAAGAATTCTGGAAACATTCGCGATGAGCACAATTTGATCGATCAAAAAGGTCTGTTAAAAGGACCGCAATATAGGTTTGGTCATGAGCTTACAAAAAGGGATTATCACTTTGAGGTCAATAAAGGAACATTCATTGCTAGTTTCTTCTGGTTTACAAGTCGAGAACCTAGAAGATAAGACAAAATAGAATTGCTTCCATTCCTTCAAACGGTAGCTTCTTTGTGGCATTCCAATTTCCACTCGAACTATCCCAATCAAAAGAGACTTCAGAAGAGGGTTATAATGTCACACCCCGAACCCCAAGCACGCAACAACCCCTTCCTTGGTCGATAGAAAGCGATGTCCCAGGACTCATTGCCAACCCTTTCTTTTATATTGCACATGCGGAAGCATATAATAAAATCCCTAGACAACAAAAATATGGTATAGAAAAGTAGGATATCATTTTCACCAAAACACTTTTCATAAACAAACTAGTTTATATACAGAGGCCAACTCTAAGGTATATGTACAAGAGATCTATCTCCAAGAAGAATTACTGAGCCATCTATGTTCCTGATCTTTCTGCCTCAAGCTCCAAGTTCTTCATACTAGGGACCTGAAAATGATTATGCAATAACTAGTGAGATAAAATCTCAGCAAGTCCTCCCTTAAGCCCCTGGTTAGAACACTAACTCAGGGTATCTCTCCATAACCACTCCACAAACTTATCACAACTAACAACCAACAATCAACAAATCACAACAGTTAGAGTCAACTACTAACTACACAGTCGGTTCGCATGCAACTTTATTTGGTATGCCATACCCGGCACGTTGAATCTCAGCACAATACGTGCAATGCACATGGCCATTAGATGATGTA
Source organism: Eucalyptus dawsonii (assembly GCA_016097615.1). NCBI lineage: Eukaryota > Viridiplantae > Streptophyta > Magnoliopsida > Myrtales > Myrtaceae > Eucalyptus > Eucalyptus dawsonii. The sequence goes on along the minus strand of CM027875.1, from coordinate 46,673,252 downwards.
GTTCATCAATCACATACAAGTCGCGTTACAAGCGATCTCACTTGGCCATTGCCACACCCTACACGTTATCAATTCATGCATGCATGCCATAATAAATGTTATGCGTGCGTGCCATAATTAATGTTATCAACATGTATAACCGAAACTAATGATGCCATGATTCTCATACGCTCTGCACTTAAATGCGCCACCTATCATGCATTAATCGATCATATGAGTCCCAATTATAAGGAAAAATCATTATGACACGTCTCATACCTCGCCATACAATTTTACCCCATAATAAGGCCCAACCAACTCAACCCTCATGCGTGCTCCAGTTATTAATGACTTACTGGCCATAACTAACTTTCCAGTCAGCGATCATCTAACTTCCGCCAAGCTATCGATAAAAATCGGGCTTTGTCTCGCTTCATTGAGCATGGCTATGTTTAAAACTTTTGTTTATATGGTATCCCAAAAAGGGATATTGGTCTAGAATCTACTACGACTAGCTTCCGACTCCCATTAGGTATCGCCCCCAAACTTCCGTTGGGTGAACGATTCCACTTCTTAATCATGCAACTACACCATTAAGACTCTCTTCTTATCTTTGAGCATTTAACCAATGCATGAAGCTTGCAAATATAATTTCAAATCATTTTCCCCTAAAGGCTTTCCATTTCGGTGTCCCTCGGACAAAGTCTATTTCCCTTTTTGTGAAAATCACTCAATTCATGCGGATGCCCATGCATTTATACACTCAAATCCACAAGTCATTAAAAACATTAATTAAAGCAAGAAAAGCATCAAGAACCATCACCAAACTAAAGTCGGTCCTAACCGGCAGAACGGTCCACTCGCACGTCTCTCGAGTTTAAATCCATAAACTTAATCAAACGAGTTTGAAAAATTCCCAAATTTGAATATGTTGTAAAGAGTACATAAATGAACATTTTTCATGAGATACCTTAACCCAGATCCTTCTGAATTAATCCCAGTAAATCGCTCAATTCAGTACAGAAATTGTGTTTGTTTCAAAAAAGTTTGTTTTGAAAAACCAGCTTGATCCGAGACTCAAAACTTATCCATTTGATCTCAAATTTGAATATGTTAAACTAGAAGACGTGAAAAACAACTTTTGTGAAGAAAACATTTTGAAATTCAAACCATAAAGGTTGATAAAAATCCATTGAATTGCAAAAAGGTCACAACTTCCAGCACAGTCCGAGATTCTATTTGCAAATGAAGGAGCTGAAATCTCTAAAAATCATGAGTAAAATATATGTTATAGCTGAAGATATCTTAAAAATTTATCAAGAAGGAATTAACCTCAAATTTGCAACCCATTTTGATCTACAAAAATGACAAACGGTGAGGGTCTAGAATTCCGAATTGCAAAAAGTCCACTGAATTGGACTAATCCATCCACAATGGTGCTAATCTCACTATTTAAATTAACACTAATCCATTTTAAGGATAATCTAACCATTCCAAATTAGCACTAATCTATCTTAAGACTAATCTAATCAACCCTTAAGCATAATTAACCTCCTAAGCAAGTTTAGGCATTAATCGAAGGATTAGGAGCTAAACTTACTCGTTAAAAGAGTCGGAGACACGGAGGCTATGCTCAGGAACCTCTACTACAACGATCCAAGGCGATCCCGGGGCTGGAACAGCAACCACAAACTCGGACTTCTAAGCAAGTTTAGGCATTAATCGAAGGATTAGGAGCTAAACTTACTCGTTAAAAGAGTCGGAGACACGGAGGCTACGCTCAGGAACCTCTACCACGACGATCCAAGGCGATCCCGGGGCTGGAACAGCAACCACAAACTCGAACTCCCACTGAAACACTGAAAACTGGATTGCCGGAGGAGAAATAAAGTTGAACGGGCTTGGCCAAAGCTTCGACGAGGGGATGGCTAGTGACTGGCGGCTCCTGGGGGTCAAGGGGGACTTGCCAGTAGTTAGGCTAGGTGAAAGCTTGATCGAAATGGGAGAAAACATATTGAAATCGCGAAACAGTGCAAGCGGGCGGGCGGACCGATGGACTGGCGAGCGGCGGCTTCTAGCAAGCCAGCAGGTCAGCCGGTGGCTCTGTTCGGCAAGCAGTGGGGTCCTTCCGTACGGACTAGATGTCCTGAGCATAGTGATGGGTGGCACAAGAGCTAATTCGGATGGGAAGGCAACTATTAACTTAGTTTTTCACAAGAATGTCAGCTGGAGCAGAAACAGGAAGAGAAGGAAAACAGGGGATAAAAAGGCTGCGATTTCTTAGGGTTGAAGAGGGGGAGAGAGAGTGAAGTGAGGGCTGGTTTCTCTGCAAAATTTGGAGCTCCAAAAGGTCTCTAATGGAGAAAGCAAGGCTTGGGAGAAAGAAGAAGTGGTTGAAAGCTTGGAGGGGGGCCACCATTGCCTCAAAAGTCCACATTCTATCCTCTAAACACTCATGGCATACCCCACCAGCCCTTGGCTGTTATCCATGGCCCTTTGGCAGCCACCAAAGCTTCCTTAGCAAGCCATTGAAGTGGTCCAAAGGTGGCACACCATGGGGCTACGAATTTTGGGATATTTTCCCCTAAATCCACTTCAATTCCTCCTTAATTTTCCCCCAATTGGACTCAAATCAAAGCCTATAAATCCAGCCAAGATGTCCTCACTTGAATTCATATTTTTCCTTGTCAATTGAACCAACTTGAATTCCAAAATTGTGATAAAAAAATGGCCCTCTAATTTTCCCGTTCCAAAATAACCTTACTTTGAATTTTCGGCGAAAATCTCGATTTGCAAAAAAATCTTCGGAGAATGAGTCGACGTTCTTAAAATGAATCATGACATGACAGAACTTTCAGTTTTAGAAATTAGGTTTAAATTCATGATTAATTTCAATCTGGCGCAATTTTAGCGTGACCTAGCCTACCGGGTAGCTGTTAGGAATTTTTTAGTACAATTGATCCATGGTCGATTATTTTCGAGCCACACTGTACATTTTCGACACATTGATGACTCTCAATTGTCGTGAAAATCTCGAGATTTCAAATACGAACACATAGTACAGAAATGACAGAAAAATCGGTCTAGTGCCGTTTGACCAGGATTTTTCAATTAGGTGGAATCACCCACACACTAATCACATGCCTCTGTCGAAACGAACTATTTCTGGTCTCTGATCGATTTTGACGGTGCTATAATAACCTTTGCAGATTAGCATGGTCGAGCAGTTAATTCCTAGTCGAATTCTCGAGCCTATTGCGTTTAGATTCGTTAACGGCTTCACCTGATAGACTAGTTATCTCGTGAGTGATTAGCTCAGAGAAAAGAACTATTGGCGCATCGATGAAAAGCCCAGCTTATTCAATCGAAAATAGAACCCGAAAATCAGGATGTCACCTGTAATGTTTGATAGGAAAAGGCTCGAAAGGCTTATAATTTTCAAGAATGTTTTTAAGAATTGGTGATCATCATGGCATCGTGACCATGTCACTCAATCTTTTGAAACCATTTAGCTTTCGAAACACAACACCTCTCGAAAGTCCCTTAGCTAATCATCTCCGCATGAGAGCTTCACTTATTTCTCTAATTTTCTTTGCACTTGCAATGATTTTTTTTTTCTTTTTATGCAAGCATTTGGACTTTGATAATTTTTCTTTCACATAAGATGCAGCTTTTTTGGCTCTTTTTCTTGACGGGCATTGGCCTTACTTTTACTAGACACACTGTTTTTTTATGTCTCCTATTTTTTGTCGAACTTTTTACTCTTTGAACTCTTTGAACACTTATGATTTTTGAGATGCTTTTCATGTTTTCTCGTAAATGTCAATTGTATGTGGTCAATCCTTATGCCTTGCCTCAGTGAAGGGAAATGATCACCGCTTGGGCTTCAGAAATGAACAATTAAGCCCAAATTGGTTTAAGCAACGGGTGTCAGTGTTTCGGTAGAGAAGAAAATACTCTTCTTCACCTTGGGATGAGTCAAGCTTCGATGAGAATTCCTTTGAAGCTATCACCAAAAGATTGAGCACGGTACATCTCTTTCATACAGCTTTCCCAAAGGAGCATAGGGTCTAGAATCTATTGCAACCGACTTCCCATTGTCTAGGGATATCCCATATAGGGGTTACGTCCAGCTTAACAGCCCGGGACAGTTTCTCTTATCCAACACACGCACGATCACTCAATTATGGCTCATGGCACCATGCATTGCACTCAAATGCCTAAATTAAAATGGTGAACTTGGCCTTTTTCTTTGTATTAGAAATACACTGTAAAATATTCGTGTGTAGGTACACAGTCAATTCAACCTAGAAAAATTGACATTCTTCCTTTTTAAAATCCCACTATTTTATATAGTAATTAAAACTATTTTCGGTGTCAAAATATGACACCCGGGATTTTTTTGAATAAATATTGGCAATTCACAATTTTTGGAATTAAATATCAAAAATCCAATCAACACTCAATTTGTAGAAATTAACACTCAATTGCATAAATTAACCACACCATTGGAATCAGCATGAAATTCTGGTCATCGACTACTCCGGTCTAATTTCCGGAAAAATAATTAATAATTAATTAATTTCTAAAATTAATTAAAAAATTCAATTTAAATTTTAAAAACACCAATCTAGGCCAAAATCACTAGATTAAATACCAATACGGACCCGGAAAATCCCCGAACCCTTCTAGCTAAATAGCACAATTTATCTAGGCCTCACTTAATCTAATCTAACCACCTAACATGCATAATTGTATAGTTAAATCACTAATTTAATATAACTAGCCACCTAATTCCTAATTAAATTAAACTAAACACCTCTTAAATGTTATTAGCCTACTAAGAAGAGTTTAGTGCATAAACTCACCGGTTTATTGCGGAAACCGGTTCACCACGACGACGGCGTGACGGTGGCCGAAACCCAAATTTTCGGCGGCATCGACGAACGCTCGAACCGGGCCAAAAAGCCTTGCAAGCCCATAGCAAATGTTGGGCTTGGTTGATGGGTTTGGGCCTGCTTCTTGGACTTCAAGTGGGCCGAAAATTTGCTGCAGATAGGCTGAAGTCACGGGCCTCAAGAACTCAATTGATGGGCTGCTTCTTGGGCTGAAGACACGGGCTGAAATCCACTGGGCTGATCAAGAAAAAATTTGTGGGCTGCTAATGTTCACGGGCTGACCAAGAAAGCCCGAAGGAGCTGCTAGGCTTGACTGAAACTCATATGGGCTGAGCTGATTCTAACCAACTGTGGGTTGGGCTTGCGGAGAATTGGGCTGAACGGCGGGATGGCAGAGACCGCACATGGACATGTGGCCGCAAGCTGGGAATTCGGTGAAGATGGGCGTGGGACGATGGTTGATGATGATGATGCGATGGATGGATGGATGGTGGGAAGGCATGCAGCAGCGAAATGGAAGGAAGTGGAGTTGGGTCAACGTCGGTGGAATTGTCTCGGTGAAGCTGGGACTTGACTCAGACGTGGCAGCAGGATGGAGATGGAGCGGCTACGGATGATGGCGTTAAAGAAGGTGGTAAAAGCTGCTGTAGGGGAAGACTTCGATCGTGGCTGAGCGGAGCAGAATCGATGAAATACAGAGGCGGTTGGCTCGATGGAGGGGCAGCGTGAGACGGCAGGGGGGCACGGAATTTTGACTTTATTTAACGTATACCTGCTCCGGCGCACGTCGAATGGATGGGTATATGTAGGTCCTAGCGAAGTTGGAATTGAACTTATAATACAATGGAAAAGTCCAAACGGCCGTGTTGTTTTTTCAAATGTACAAAATAACGTAGAATTGCAACATATGGCTTGTTCCTAACCGGACGTGCCGATAAGGACAATTATACTTTGAAAGAGATCGTGAATTTTATAGGGCAATCAGATTAGACCTCTTAAACTACTCTCTTCTCTGGACTCTCTAATCTTCATACTTTAATGTTGAGTAGTCGGATGGTTCGCCATTGCCAGTGGTGCTATTGGAACTAGAGAATGTCTGCTGATTGCGATTTTATCTAGCTATGTTTATAATTTCATTCATTAATTACCTAAAGAAAATCATACTTTTGCGAACGATCCTCTTAGATTTGTACTTCTGGGATTCGGCCCTTGCTATTGAATTGACATCTACAATTCACTTTGTTGAGAGATTGCCACGATATATCGTAGAGATTTAGTCACTGGTATTGAAGGGAAGGTCAATTTCTTTTTCTATGAAGAACTTACAACTTAGCATGAAAATATACACAAAAGTGGAAAAATTCACCAAAGTAATATCGTAAATCCATGGTAGATTTTGATTTTAAGTCTCCCTCGTCTTTTATCGTGGAGATGTATGATGGGTTTAGTCTATGACTTGATGGGCCTAAGTGGGCCCGTCCACCCATGTTGGGCCTAATAACCCGCCCCGCAGGTTAAGGGCCCATGGAGGAAAGGTTTCGTCTTTTGGAGGAAGTGTTACGTTGAGGGGATGCATCCTTTGGAAGAGACGCTTCGAGGGAAAATAAAAACAAAAAGGAACGTACCTTTTGGCATACATAGGTGAAGACGCTCTCTCCCCCTCCAGACAACGTAAGACAAAAAGAATGCTCCAAAGGAAAAGAAAAGTACGTCTTTTCAGGGCTTTCTCCCCCTAATAGCAACAGCACGTTCCTCGGTAGAACGAGATCAGGATTCTTTCTCGAACTTCAACGTTGGTGTTTAATATGTGGACAATAAGGTACGCTCGATTCCGTGGTGTATTTTTGATCGGCGATATATGTGATTCTTGGGCTCGTCTTCTACATTCATTTCAAGGGTTCGATTTAGTGTCAGACCGCTTTTAGGGAATCCGTTATTCCCAACATTGGTATCAGAGCTAGGTTGATGTTTCCCAACCCCTTTTCATGTTTATGAATTGCTTTTTGATTGATTTTTCGTGAAACACCACTATCGGCCAATCGGGGATGGAAAATCCTGACACTTAAGTACTGTTCACCCATTTATTGATTTTCTATAAATCGAAGTTCAATTCTAATAGCGTAGGGTCAAAGGTCTCGTTGATACGAGAAAATCGAATGGCGGATTGCCGTCGGAGGCTGTCGAACGCGCCCCCACGCGTGGCCGGAACGTACGGGGGTCATCGGCGCGTGCCCCCTAGGCACCTGCATCGCACGCGCCATTTCGGCCCCAGGCGTGTGCGACGCACGAGTGGAAGCCTGGCGCGTGCCGCGCTAGCTAACTTCTTCGTGACGTTAGCCATGCATGCGCGTGGCACGTGTTGGTCGGTTCATTCGACTAGCCTGATCGGCCCAATCGATCCGACCTGACCTGATGACCCGATTGACCTATTGACCGTTGACCCCTTTGACCATTGACCATCGTTGACCACCGTTGACCGGCGTTGACCGGCCAAAAAAAAAAAAGAGAAAAATTTTGTATTTTCCAATTTGTTCATTATGGATTATAAGTAATCCTTTTTCTTTTTCTTTTTTTTCATTCTGCATTTGTTGCATGAATCATGAAAAATTCTATATTTTCCCTTTTTGTTTAATGTGGGTTATAAGTAATCCATTTTTGTTCTGCATTTGTTGCAGAAATTATGATGCGTTATGCACACATACCCGCATTTCTGAGAACGGAAGAAGAAAATGCAAGACTTAAAGGGCTAATGACAGAGTTAGTTAATTATCAGTGGAATGATGGTGATATAGTATCACACGTGGTGATGGTCAATCAGATGATACAAGAAATCATCTGGAATGGTTATCCTATGCCGGATTTTAAGAAGGTGCCGGCCTTAATGAACACTCCTCCACCTGAATGGCAAGTAGTGTTACATCGCCTATGGGAGGTCAACGTAGTCTCGGATTATAGGAGGCTTACGGTAGCTTTTGTAAGTGAATACTATAGGATCAAATTAACTAAAACTTCAACCCTTGGGATGAATGACACATGGTGCAGAGTGAATGCACTTTGGAGGTGGCATGAGAGCTCTCCAAAAGTTTTTCCATGGTTGGCCAATGTGCCTTTAGAATTCTTAGAAAATTTTACTGATAGATTAGAAAAGACTTTCCCTATTTATTTTTTAGATTAGTTTGAGATGTTTTTCGGTGTAAATATCTCTTTCTATGTTCATATTTTATTTTCCTTTGGATATATTACTTAGTGTAATGGACATGTTTAATTATTGAAAGTTCAATGTTATTTATTGTTGTAAATTAGTATGTTAATTTACAATTAGTCGTGGGAAGTTCGAGAAAGTTTTAGTGACTTTGCTTAACTTATTTTGCATAGATGATTATATTAATGATAGTTTTAAATTAGGATTTTTTGGATGATGATTGGAAATATAGTGACATTTTGATTTTGAAACCATATTTAAAATTATTCATTGTCGCGACCTAATTTTTGGGTGCACCACCTAAAACTAGGTTAATGGACTACTAAGTTTAATTTAGCTCGAGCTCTTCCAAGCCCATACCAATTTACGACTTAAGGTTCATGTTTTTTTTTTTTTTCACATGCAAATGATTATTATCTAGGAGTTGCCACTTATCGGTTTATGGTAGGTCGATTAGACACCTAAGTAAAATAATGTGAGAATTATTTTACTCCTACGAACCAGAGACTAAGAGTACGAAGACTTGGTTACACTAGATTACTCTAATGCTCTTTCGGTTTCATTTCTTTTTTAATTTTCAAAAATGTTTTTTGCAGGCAGCTAATTTATTTTAACCTAAATTACTATCATGCAAATGTGGTGACCACACGGGTGCTCATCCATTATTAAAAAATTCAAATAAAAATAATAAATAAATAAATTGCATCACACAAAGCAAGCACTCATTTTTTTGGGTTTTCTTAACAATTAGAATTCTTTTTTATTAAAATGCATTTTAAAACTAAATGACTTAATCTTATTAATATGCAAATTCTAATTAAATGTGCCTATTATGCAAACTAGTTATTATGCACCTCATGACCTAACTTCACTAATGAACAAATTCTGATTAAATGATCCTATTATGCAAACTAGTCAACATGCGCCTAGTATTTTTGCATTTTTTTTAATTGAAATTCAGAATTTATGAAAACCCTAATTAATCTATCTAAAAATGGATAATTTTCTAATTTATTCTAGGGATTAATTTTACTTAAACCCTATCCTATCTTAGAAAAGTATTTTTTTTTGGGAAAAATGAGATAATTAAAATGCGCGAACATTAACCCTAAAAGAAAATTATTTAGGTCCAACCCTAACTTATTTCTAAAAAATGCAACCCTAAAAATGTAATCCTAAGAAAATCCTAATTTACTAAGCCTACATGTCTGATTTACTAAACCTATATGCTCATGCAGAATTTTGATTTTTTTAATTTTCTGATTTTTTAGTTTTTTTAAAAGATAAGTAATTATTAAATAAATATTAAATAAATATTAAATCTAAAATATCAACAAAATAAATGATTAAAATAATCGAAAAAATAACCTATTGTCTCGTAGGTCAAATTAACGATTATCTTAACCCTAATTATCACGACAAAGAGATCAAAATAATTAAAAATCTGATCCGAAGTCTTACGGATCAAATTAATAATTATAATGATTTAAAAATTAAAATTCTACCAAAAAGCCCAAAAATTAATATAATTAAAAAATAATCATATGTCTCTCGGATTAAATTAATAATTATATTAATTTCGGACAAAATCCTAGCGGATGATGCCTACAAAATGCATAAATATTAACATTGGCAAACCATATTCTAACTTAAACAATAATAACAAAATTTAAAATGAATAAATAAATGACAATAAAATAAAAAATGAAAAATAAACTACTTAGGGGGGAATGCAGCCAGGACAGCAACGCGATGGAATGAGGGTGTCTGGCATGAGTGCTCCGGTGAGGGGACAGGCGGAGGTGTGGCGTCTGGTGCGGCTGGCGGGGATCACAGCGGCACGGGGGCACGAGGCTGCAGTGGTGGCGGATAAACAGAAGTGCAGGTGAACAGCGGGGTCTGGAACTCAAAGACGGTGGTGGGGGCTCACGACTGAGCGACGACGGCATCAGGCAGAGGCGAGCAGCAGCAGGTGGTGATGCGGTCGTCGAGTGAGATCGGCGCGGCGAGCTTCGCGATCTGTTGCAAAGGGCTGCTGCAAAGGCGTCGGGTTGAAAGGGGCAGCGGTCCGCTTGGGTTCAGACCTGGTGGAGGCACAGCGAGGGTAGCTCGACCGGCAAAGCAGGGATGGCGCGGCGAGGAGCAGCGAATAGCGAGCGGTGTGGCAAGGAGTGGCGAAGAGCGCGAGCGTCGGCGGCTGTGTTGCTGCGCGTCAGGGGTGAGTCCGGCGAGGCGACGGTAGCGGAGGTGCGGTGGAGCTCGGTGGCCGGCTGAGGCAAGCTGCTAAGGCGTCGGCGTGGGTGCTATGCGTCGAAGCGGCAAAGACGCGGAGGTGGCTGGCAAAGGCAGCACTGGCGTGCTGGACGGCGCGGGCACGCCTGGAGCGATCGAGGAGGCCCCTTCGGGGAAGACAACACTATAGCGTTTCCCCTTTTCTTTCTTCTCTTTTTTTTTTCTCAAGTCACTTCTTTGCTGACGTTTTCAGAACTTTTTTTTTTTACCTTGACTTTTCATGGAAAACAAAGACGAAAGAACCACTCTCACTTTTGCTGTGAATTTTTTTTTGAATTCCTCCTCCCTATCATGAAAAATGAGCATCTCTTTTATAGTGATTCAAAACGGTCTCTTTATATGGCATTTCCCGAGTTACCATTTCTTGTCACATTAAATCAAATATGTATGATTTGGCAATTAGCTCCATTCTTGCTCATTTTTCACTTGATTTCAAAATTGTTGCTGCATTTAACAAAATCCAGACATCCATTAGAATTCCATATTTCCTTGCATAATTCAATCAAATCAATTTCTCCCATTTTCATTTTTTTTTCTTTTTATTTGTTCAAAATGCAATTTTATTTTTCCAAATTAGGTGTCAACATTCATTAATATGATGGGTCTATGCAAATTGGATGCATAAATGATAGACATTAGTAATTGGTGCATATGTATCTGATATGTTCAAATCTATGGCTTCAGCTACTAAAAAAAACATAATTGCTTATTTGAACAAAGAAGACAAAATGAACGGCGAGAAATTGTGAAATATTGAATAAGAGAATTCAATATGTCCTTGAAAAGTAAGAAGCACTAAAAGCTTTTGACCATGTTATGGAAGATCTTGAGGATGCTATGTGCTACCTTGAGCTAGCAAAGGACTGCCTAAAGGCATTTGAGCGGGAAACATACATTTGCTGTGTTGTTTTCAGCTTAGAAGGGGACTCTAAACGCAAGGGCATTGATTCGTTGAATATGTGGAAATGCAAGGGATCAAGTCCTTCTTGCAAAAAGCCAAGAGCTAACCAATATAAGAGAGGAAAATGTCTTCGAGTGAAGAGTATTTCAAGAGTGAAGTGTTACAACTGTGACCAGGGTCACTACGCTCGCGACTGTCACGAGTCAAAGAAGGTACTCACCCCTTGTACTCTTAAGAACTTTGCTAATGTGTCAAGTTCTGTATTCTTAGCTAAATCTAATCCTTTGTGGACTGTAGATTCAGGAGCAACATACCATGTAGCGAAAGATAAAGAATCCTTCGTGAAATTCCGACAAGTACCAACTGGAACTAAGTGGATCTATGTAGGAAATAACTCTAGAGTAGAAGTAAAAGGAATTGGCACCTGCCAACTGAACATGCGTGATGGACGCATTTTGTTCCTACATGATGTATTGTATGCTCCGGATATTCGTCGGAATTTAGTGTTTGTTTTAGTATTGGTTAAACTTGGTTTTAATATGAACGTCCATAATAGTGGTGTGGATTTGTATTTAGATACAAATTACTATGGTTGTGGTTATTTTCTAGATTGTTTCATTGTGTTAAATATTGACTATGGTAATGTTAATGTTTGTTATTTTCTTTTCACGTCTCTTAATCTATATGATAATGATGTGAATGTGTGGCATGCTAGACTTGGTCATATTGGCCAACAATGTATAAATAAACTAGCTACAGAGAATTTGTTGGGCAACATTAAAAAAAGGAAAAAAAAGTCAATTTGCCCATGTGTGAGAATTGCCTAGTAGGGAAAACGACAAGAAAACAATTTGGAAAAGGTAAAAGAGCTAAATTTCATTAATCCATTCTAACGTTTATGGTCCGATGAATGTGAGAGGAAGGCATGTGACTGTTTATTTCATCAGATTTATAGATGATTATACTCGATTTGGATATGTCTATTTGATTTCTCGTAAATCTGAAGCATTGAGTTGTTTCAAAAGGTTTATGAACTTGATAGAAAATCAATTAGACAAGAAAATAAAAATATTGAGATCCAATCGAGGTCGATAATATTTGTCTGATGAGTTTAGAAAGTTATGTGATAAAAAGGAAATAGAAAGACAATTGTCTATTCCATATACCCCTCAACAAAATGGTGTTGTAGAGAGAAGGACAAAACCCTATTGGAAATGGTTAGGTCTATAATGGCGAATGCTAACTTACCTCTCATTTTTTTGAGTGATGCGTTGTTAACTGCTGCCTATATACTTAACCGAGTGTCTTCCAAATTAGTTACTTCAACTCCATATGAGTTATGGACATGCAGAATTCGAATCACGAGATGTCACATTCTTAGAGAATGAATTTCCTAAGAAGGGCGAAATATGTGAGAATTACTCTCTATTTGAAACCTTGGATCCAGATAATGAATTTAGTGGAGTTCGTCCAAGTTGGAGTAACATGAGAAGTGATGAATTTAATTCAACTCACTCTCAATTATAATCACATGATGAGACGATATCGTTATTATCTAATCCGAGTGGGAGCATAACAGGGAATGATGTGCAAAGTGTACAGTCTCTCATACGGCGAACAAGTCACAAAAGTATTCCCCGTCGATGCTTTGACATTGAAGGGGAAACTTTTATGGTTGCTCCACGAGAAGAAGATGAGCCAATAAATATTAATGATGCTCTAAATTACCCTAGTAAGGAAAAATAAATGTAGGCAATGGAAGAGTAGATGGAGTTAATGAAGTCAAACCATGTTTAGGAACTAGTTGACCTTCCAAAAAGGTCGCAAAGCTATTGAGAACAAGTGGGTTCTCAAAATAAAGCGTAAAGCTGATGGCTCGATAGAAAGGTATAAGGCTCACCTTGTGGCGAAAGAGTATAATTAACAAGAATGAATTGATTATGAAGAAACATTTTCTCTTGTAGTGAGATTTACCTCGATTCACATTATTCAGGCAATAGTGGCTAGTATGGATCTTGGGTTACATCAAATGAATGTAAAGATTGATTTCCTCAATGGAGAATTAGAGGAAGAAATATATATGGAACAACCTGCTGATTTTATTATGGAAGACCAAGAATGAAAGGTATGTCGACTTTTGAAATCAATATATGGCCTTAAGCAGTCGTTGAGACAGTGGTATATACGTTTTTATAATGTCATAATGGCATATGATTTTACAACAATAGATGATGATCATTGTGCATATATCAAAAGATCCAAAGATCAACTTGTGATCATATCATTATATATTGATTATATACTAATTGCCGGAAGCAATATGGAGTTTGGCTTAAGAGATTTTTTGGATCATTTAGGTGTTATTGGGTATGCTGCAAATCCATTATTGGTTAATCGTGATAGCCAAGCAGTTATAGCGTATACCAAAGATCCAAAATATCATGGCAAGACCAAATATATAGATACAAAGTATAATTTTGTCAAGGATATGGTTGTATGAGAAGATGTGAACTTACAGTACATATCTACGCATAGAATGGTAGCAGATCCTATGACAAAGCCAATACCTAGAGATGTGTTTTGTGGTCATATAAAATCTCTAGGACTGTGTAGAGGCTGATATATTGAATATAGTATTTTCCCTGAAGTGTTCACATTTAATGAATTTGTGTTTTTCATTATTAATGCCTATGAATCTTTATTTAACGTTTATGCATCTTAATGCTCAGTGCATTATATTAAGTTGAGAAAGTATGTCAGACAGATAAAAGATTAGCCCACTTACACGGGTAATCGCCTCTATTTACTGTGTGATAAATAGAGATGAGACAGTTTTTAAGCTTATTATCTAAGTGATAATCGAGAGCTCAAGTTTAAAATATATATGTCACCTTAACTAAGTGTTAAGATGATGACATAATATTTACTATGTCTGAAAATAAAATAACCCACATATTTTACTTTATCTATTTATGATGCCAGATGTGAGTTCTGATGAATTCTGTATATGAGTAGATATGTGAACTCAAGTTAGATATTAGGTATGTTTGAACTATCATTTATACGGTATTAAAGGTGTAGACATACGCTCCATGGGAAATAAGTTAAATACTGTAATACGTATTTCATACTACGTATGTATGAGACGACCAATAAGAGTGGCAAATGTTTGATCACAACTTTTATGCCGTGTGAGACTCTTGAGGAAAAGAGTTCCTCAATTTAGTGCCCTCATGACTCTTACTTATTCTCAAGATTTTTATTTAGTGTTTTCTATTTAGAATGTTGCCAATGATCATGAATAGATTCGATCTAATGAGACATTTCTAGAAAAGCAAGTTGAACTGAAATTGAGAGTTTGAAGGAAAGAGAAAAATTGAATTTGGAGAATCACATTATGGTTTTTGTATTCATTGATCGACCAATTATGACTGTCTTTGGGATAATCATAATTGTAAATAAAATATATCATTGTTTAAAAAGAGATCAAGAGAGATATAAATGTGATTGATCGATCTAAGGTACTGCATACTAAATCTACTCAAAGTGTGATGCCCATTATAAGCTGCTATTTATTCCTAATAGATGTACGGCAACGAGCTTTCAAAGTATGCTGGTCGCACAGATTATTCACCGGTATGAATGTTGCAGAGAGGTAAAGAGGATAATGTTCAGCCCACCATGTGCGAGTGGGAGATGATGGGTTTAGTCTATGACTTGATGGGCCTAAGTGGGCTCGTCCGCCCATGTTGGGCCTAAGAACCCGGCCCGTAGGTTAAGGGCCCATGGAGGAAAGGTTGCGTCTTTTGGAGGAGGTGTTACGTTAAAGGGATGCGTCCTTTGGAAGAGATGCTTCGAGGGAAAGTAAAAAGAAAAAGGAACGTACCTTTTGGCGTACGTACGTGAAGACGCTCTCTCCCCCTCCAGACAACGTAAGACAAAAAGAGTGCTCCAAAGGAAAAGAAAAGTACATCTTTTCAGGGTTTTCTCCCCCTAATAGCAACAGCACATTCCTCGGTAGAACGGGATCAGGATTCTTCCTCGAACTTCAACGTTAGTGTTTAATCTGTGGACAATAAGGCACGCTCGATTCCGTGGTGTATCTTTGATCGGTAATACATGTGATCCTAGGCTCGTCTTCCGCATTCGTTTCAGGGATTCGATTTAGTGTCGCACCGCTTTTAGGGAATCCATTATTCCCAACAATGTAGATATAATGTGATGATTAGATATCAGAGACCTTGTGATTACGGTATAGAGGGCAAGAAGCATTTGTCTTGAGCCACTGGTCAACGCAATGAGCATGGAAGTGGTGCGCGCACCCGGGGATGGGCCTGAGTTTCTCCTTGGGCTGGTATTCCGACAAGCAAATTGCCCAAATGTCGTCGCTAGGCCTAGGCACTCGTCCTGGATCCTCAATTTAAGCCTTCGGATATGATTCTAACTTGGCCAAGTCGATGCCCCTGGTACCATCACCAGCATGTCGAATATTTCCCACGTTGTCGGAGTGCGATAAATTCGTGCCATCGTCGCCATCGTGGCTTTGATGGAGAAATCTGTTGGGTCGAGCGTTGAGGTAGCAAGCAGTTCCCAAGGTACATAAGAAGAAGGGAATCACGAACTTTGCGCCTTTTGAAAGATCTCTATATAATCACAGATCATGAATTAACCAACCAAACTTGAAATATTAAACATCATCATGAATGATCAGCAATAGGTAACTATTTCAATAAATGTATTGCTAGCACATTATACTTGTAGACAAAATTAATTTCCAAAATAATGTGACTAGTGAATATTTAGGTAAATATGGAACTCGAGTAAAAGTTTGTGATTTTTTATGAGACAAAGAAAAGTGTAGGATAAAATTGAGAATGGACTTAAAGTTGTTTTTTTTTTAAATCAAAAAAGGTATATCGTAAAACTAGGACAGGACTAAAAGTTAAAAGTTCTTTATGAAACGAAAAAAAAGTTTAAGGTAGAATTGAGATCAGAGCTAAATTTTGAGATTTTTTTTGGATATTAGGTCTTTATCAATGGGCCGAGAAAGATCAAAATGTTCTTAATTTACCAAAAGTAAGTTCGTTCAGTCAACTCTAGAGATCATGTTACATTACCTGCATATTGGTCATCTTAATTGTCTCACCGTTTGTCAAAGTTATCTTTTGCTATATTGAGTCGTATGTCGCAGAGATATCAACTTACTGAGAAAAGTCTTAAAGAAAATCTATAATATTTAACAAAATTTCAAAGTTTATGAAAATATGATCACGAGACAAAATCTATTATATCAACCGGTCAAACATCGAGGACTGGTGTTGCTACGTTTGAGGTGAGAAAAACATCAGGGCCTTTTGCTCACGTAGCAAGTAGACGATACAAGGCATAAAAAATTTGCGTGTCAAGCCTAAGTAGATTTAACTTGTGTCCCTAATTAATATATATATATTGATAAGAAAATTTCTGTTTAACCGAAGCAAATAAACAATTGTAAGCAGGTCAAAATGAGAGTTAGTGACCAAAACAAATTTTTAAACGAAGAACAGTTGGTATCCTTCTGAAACAAAACAGCACAATGATTGAAAGAACATAAGAACCCCTGCGCCATAGTCATCTGAAGTATAAAGACGAAAAGCTCCATCCCCATCGTAAGCTGATGTCGAAGGCAAAGACAGCGACGATCATTCGGACGCCACCGAAGGTGTGACCAAAGCAGACCGCTCTGGCGAATTCCGGCACAATGGGCATCTTTATCATACGTTTGAACAAATTCGAACTTTTATTCTTTAGAATAATTTGACATTTACAACTTATAAGCATTTAATGTAGGGGTGAGCATGGTTCGAGTTGAGCCGGTCTAGCACCTAATCCAAGGATTAACCCACACATTATTGGTCCCCAATATTTGAGACCGAGGACCAATCTTGTTGAGCCTAGGACTCTGGATCGAATCGATCCTATGGATCCGATTCAGTTTGATTCAGTTCCAAGGTCAATCCGAGACCAACCAAATAATTTCTTGTTTCTTAATTTGTATTCCTTGAAAAAAAAAACATATTCTTTCAAATTATATATCCATCAACAATGAGGTATTGAATAACCAAGTTATGTACCCTAATGGCAGGCCAAAAGAGGCAAGTGATTTCACTAGTTAAGCTGTGCTCATGACGCAAGTAAGGAAAGGTCAAAGGAAAGTGGCGAGGCTAGCGAAGAGAAAGAACAGAGGTAGAGGTGCTAGGGTTTAGAATTGATAATCAACCCATACAATGCAGGGTCAAGGGTCATAGGACCAAGGGCTGACCTAATATCCCTAGGAATTGGACCAGGATCGGCCAAGTTAACTCAATTTAGGATTGACCCTGAATCGATACTTACCCATAATTTAATGTAAGTGTAGTTATTCAAATTTATTTTGCTTAAATTATTATCAAAGGATACATTTCATGTTAGTTTCTTTGTCACTTCATTTCTTCTCTGTATATAGTCCTATGTCATTAACAGAATTGATGGAAATTTTGTTAAAATGCGTCCATCATTCTTTTATAATTTTTTTAAATTAAAATATCTAAGTTAAGATAATATCTATAACATACATACATACATAAGATAATATCTATAACATACATACATACATACATACATACATACATACATACATACAACACCAAATGTACTCTATAAATATAAAAAAACAGAAATGATTTCTTTTTTGTGTAGTACAACAAACATTGTAGATTGTGTAAGACAAATGAGTTCACGATATTTGAATTGTCATATGTGTTGGTTTAACGTAATATTTTGTTATCTCATTTACTTTCAGTGATTTCACGATTGTTATCGTACGTTAGAGTTCCAAACGTAATATATCTTCTTATAAGTTGAAAAATAAAACCCATACGAAGCATGGGCATACAAGACCCTTTTACAGTACACGAAGATAAATATTATTTTTTCAAGGTGGAGAAGGGTTTCACTGCTTCCCTTGAATGTTATGATAGGAATTTAGGGAACAAGGGGCAATCGGGATGTGAACCCAGCACTAACACGCTAGATACGCTAGAAAGTATACGCCTTATGTGAAGTCCGTTCGTTTTCATATTTAATACAAATTACGAGTATAAAAAATAAAAACAAAAGCTAAACGTAAATTTATGGGTTGATGTTTGCATCTTGTGAAAGTTTTAGTCATTCTAGTTTAAAGGAGTTTAAGCACGTGCATAATGAGATCCCAATTAACAAAATTGTAAAAAGTGAAAGTCAATTGACAATCAATCGAAAGGCGGAGATTGATCCACGTACTTGTCATTGCAACTTCCTAATTTTGGTCCCGCGAGGTGCTAATTCGCCACCGTAAATCTCAATACGCATCCGATTTCACACGCGCATACACGACACACATCTATCTGCAGGAAGAAAACTTTCGTTTCCATTTCTCCTCGCCCCCCGCCGTTCTTTTTGGCCTTTTCAGCCCACCCTTTTTTTTTTTTCTTTTCGCCGCCTTTTCCGATCCCCCTGATGAACATGTCGACCTGGTTGCACCCTGCGACTTGTAAGTGAACCGGCCACGTTCAGACCTCGAGGATGAAAATCTTCCTCTGAATTAGCAACGGCCGCTTCTAACTGTTTCTGTGCTGAGCGCAAGCTTTCAACTGCTTGCGACCACGGCATTAGTATGCCTGCGCAAACCAAAGCGGAACGAAGCGCTTACGTGAACAATTCAGATCTTATTTTCTTTACTTGACATCGAGCTGCTTGACGAACTCGATCAGAAGTTAATCTACACCAATTGTAAACAAGACATTACTAAAAGTAGACTCATTCTTATCAATGTTACAATGTAAAGGATCAGTCACGATTTAAAACTCTTTTAAGATCTTTTGTTGGTTGTCTCGTTATAAACGTTAATGTCAGTCATCCGGGATGGGCCAGCCGCCTCAAGTAAGTGCATCGAGGGCTGGCTTATGTCTAATCCCTCAAAATATGATGCACTAGTGTTCTATGCTATACTTGATGGGAAAAATACCAAAAAAGTCATAAACCTATTGCATTGGTACCAATTCAGTCCTAAACCTTTTAATTAGATCAATTCAGTTCTAAACCTTTTAATATTTGTACCGTTTCAGTCCATCCGGCCAATTTTGTCTGGTTGGCGCTAACATGGCAATTTTATGATTTTTTAAATTATTTTTTATTAATTTTTCTTTTCTTTTTCCTTTTTTTTTTCTGCCTTCTTCCTAACGGTGGTGGGCGAGCCTCTGGTGAGGCTCGCCAGCCACTGGACAAGGGCCGCAAAACCCTCACCCACCGCCGCCGAGGGTCGCGGCCCTCGTCCGGCCTCTCCCAAGGCCGCTGGCAGAGCCGCTTCGCTTGGATTTGGGCGAGGCCAACCTCACCCTAGCCTTGCCGCAAGCGAAGGCAGCCTCGCCCACGGCCTTGGGCGAGGCCAAGCAACCCTCGCTTGCCACCGACGAGTGTTGTGGCCCTCACTTGGCCTCTCCCAAGGCCACTGAGCTAGGCCAAAACGCGGCCCTCACCAGCCATGGCCGTGGCTGGCCTTGCCTAGATCCAGGCGAAGCCGCCTCACGGCGACCTTAGGAGAGGCCGGGTGAGGGCCGCGACCCTCACCGGCGGTAGGTAAGGGCTTCGCAGCCCTTGCCTGCCACCGCCAGGAAGAAGACAGAAAAAAAAAAGGAAAAAAAAAATTTAATAAAAAAATTATAAAAATTGCCATGTCAGCATCCAGCCGGCCAAAATTGGCCGGATGAATTGAATTGGTACCGATATTAAAAGGTTTAAGACTGAATTGGTATCAATGCAATAGGTTTAGGATTTTTTTAGTACTTTTCCTTGTACTTGATCGTTTAAGTTAATCAATCTTTGTTGAATGGTTCTTTTGAGCGTCAGATATCAAAATCCGAACAACGAAAATAATGACACAGTTGAGAGAAGTATACATTACCCTTTATTATTGTGGCACATCGGGGAAGAAGCATTCTTCCGGAGCCATTGGTCGATGTAGTACATATGGAAGTAATGCTCGCACTCAAGAATGGTCCTAATCATCTCGTTTCGCTCGTATTTCGACAATCAATGTTGGAGAAAACTTCCTTATTTGTTTTGATGTTGACAAAACGTTTCCATCAGTCTAATGTGAAGACTTGCAAACTCTTTCGTCAAAGTCTGAAGATTGCCAGACCACCATACTCAAGATTTAAAGTCTGCCCTTATTGATAATTTCTAGACCGTCAAAGAAGACTTATCCAAAATCGAGTATTTCTTTAAGGATTTGATTCGAGCAGCTAAAGAAGATCTCACGGCTGTTGATTGGC
Source organism: Eucalyptus dawsonii (assembly GCA_016097615.1). Lineage (NCBI taxonomy): Eukaryota > Viridiplantae > Streptophyta > Magnoliopsida > Myrtales > Myrtaceae > Eucalyptus > Eucalyptus dawsonii. The sequence continues at coordinate 46,652,651 of CM027875.1, read as the reverse complement.
GAAGTATACTTATAAGGTTCGACTTATCCAAAATCGAGCATCTCAGGATCTACTATTTGTTTTAAATTTAATTCGAGTAATTTGGATATGATGATTGGCGAAGTATACTTATAAGGTTCTACTTATGGAAACCTAAATCCTGATTGTATGGGCGAGCGAGATTGGTGGGCTATTATCACATTCTTTAAGTAACTCGAGATCTTACTAATTGATTCTGTCCAATGGGTTGATTGGAAGAACTCCTTTGGAAGGTGCCAACAGTTATGAAAGCATGGAGGAGTATATAAAGAAGACGCTCTAGTTATTTGAGTGTGCGCTCGATAGATAAATTCCAAAGTCTGAAGCTCCTTATTCTTTGCTAATTCAATTGTTGAGCATAAATTTATACTCAAAAAAGAGTTTAGATATTTGTGAGGCCTTGAGGAAGTGTAGCAGAGTCTCTACACTGTGGAATCAAGGACGTGAGACTGTAACAACTCTTTTGATTCATAGTGAAATCTAGCCGGTGGGCTGTTAGTGCGGGAGAGTAGACATAAACTTGGATTAAGCCGAACCACTATAAACCTTGTGTTCTTATTCTCTTCCTTGAACTCTTTTTACTTTGTTTGTAACTCTATTTAATTGTTAAAGTCTGATTTTCTCTGCAAAGTCTATTGTCAACCAGACCCAGGTTAAAAGGAAAAGTTTTATACTATATTTTGCAAAATTTGCTTTTGCACCTATTCACTCCCCTCTAAGTGCTCATACTAGCTCTTTCAATTGGTATCAGAGCTTGTGTACTCATTTAAATTGAAGTGTGTTTACTTCAAAGTTAACGATCCATGGCTAGTATGTTGGCTCCAAGTTTGGTTGAAGGGCAAAGTAACACCATACCACCTTATTTTGATGGAAATGAATATAATATATGGAAAAACAAGATGAAGGCATTCCTAAGATCAAAAGATCATCTAGAATGAGATGTGGCAGAAAAAGGAATCATTTCTCAAGCTACATCAGTCTCAGAGAGGGGAAAATAAGTTGCAGTGGCTAGTGAGTTGACTCAAGAAGAGATAACTAAAAGACAAGCTCTTAATACAAAAGCAATTTATTTCTTATATTGTGCATTATCTTATATTGAATATAACAGAATATCTTCTTGTGAAACAGCTAAAGAAGTCTAGAAGAGGCTGCACATCACCTATGAAGGAATCGATCGAGTGAAAGAAACCAAAATCAATATTCTGCTTGGTCAATATGAAGCCTTCAAGATGAAATCAGGAAAAACTATCATTGACATGTTCAATCGTTTTACAAACTGCTGCATGGACTGTCAAAATATTGGAATCACATAAAGACCTCAATAAGGGAGACACAAAGGATCATGCCACTCTTCGTTGACGAATTGGTTGGCACTTCTCAGTTTTATGAAGTGGAGCAAATCAATAAAGATGAAGATCCCAAAGATAACAAATCCATTGCTTTAAAATTTAATGATGATTATAATGTTATAGATTCTGAAGACGATATGGACGATGAAGAGCTTGCTCTCATGATAAGAAGGTTCAGAAAACTGAACAAAAAGGGAAGAAGATTCAATTGGAAGAAACAAAGCTCTTAAAAGTTTCAAAATAAATCAGTTGAGGATGATGAATCCAATAAATATGTGATTTGTTTTGAATGCAAGAAAAATGGACACATTAGACCCAACTGTCCATTATTGAAGAAAAAGAAAGGAAAAGCTGAGAAATACAGAAAGGCACTCAAAGCAAAAACTTGGAGTGATACCGAATGCGAAGAAAGTGATGATGATTATACTAATATTTTTCTAATGGCACAATCAGAATCTAGATTCCGACTCTGAGACAAATACAAACTCAAACTCAAACAGTGAAATCGAGTAAGTAATTTAAAAATTCCTACTAAAATCTCTAAATATATTGATGAACTGTGTCTTAGTCTCAAAACCTCTCTCAAAATGATTTCCGAGCTAAAAAGGAAAAATTCTACACTGAAGCAAGAGAAGATTATTTGTAAAGAAAATGTCGAAAATTTAGATAAAAGTCTTTTTACTTTGAAAGAAAATGCAGATTCTCTTTCAAAAGAAAACACACTTTTGAAAAATGATATTTCAAGTATTACAAAAAGGTTTTCTATAGGATCTGAGAAATTTGAAAAAATTCTTTAAGCACAAATACCTTACTTTAACAAATCAGAATTGGGAATGACTTCAGAAACCATTTCTCTAATTGATTTTCTAAAAGTAAATAAAAGAATCAAACAAAGACCTACAAAAGACTTTTATAGAAATCATTTTCAAAATTTTTTTGTAAAACCTGTTGGCCGTAGTGCTCTTAAATGTTCTAAGTGCAACAGCTCAGAACACTTTGAGAAAGAATGTACTATGGTTTGGAGACCTATTAAGAAGGATTGAGCAAAGATCATATATTGTACTAACTCAATTGGACCCAAGAAAGTATGGGTACCAAAGAAAACTTGAGTTTCTTTTTTAAATGCATATCGCTATCAAGAAAAAGGTCAAATGATACTTGGATAGTGGGTGCTCAAGACATATGACAAGAGACTCAAGTTGTTTCATAAAACTTATGCAAGTTAATGGTGGAAAAGTTTCTTTGGTGAAAATAGCAAATGAAGAATTGTCGGATGCGGAACAGTAAATATTGGAGGTCTTACAATCAATAACATTTCCTTAGTGGAAGGACTCAACTACAACTTGCTGAGTATCAGCCAACTATGCGATACAGGTTTTAAAATCAACTTTCAAGAAGGAATATGTTTGGGAATCAATAAAACTTCTCTCAGACTTTCATGGGGCGAAGACATGGGAACATCTATCTATTGGACATCAAACTAGAAAAATCTCAATGTCTAATTTCAATTCAAGAGGAAGCTAATCTTTGGCATCGAAAACTTGGCTATATCAACATGAAGCAAATAACCAAGATCTCTGCAAAGAAGCTTGTTCGTGGACTACCCAACCCATCATACCAAAAATCTGAATTATGCACACCATGTGTGTTAGAAAAACAGGTTAGAAGCACTTTCAAACCAATAAATCAAGTTTTCATTAATCGTGTACTGCAGCTCCTACATATGAATCTCTTTGGACCAACTAGGACTCACAGCATTGGTGGAAAGAAATATTGCCTAGTAATAGTTGATGATTATTCACGATTTACTTGGGTATACTTTCTGGCAAGTAAGTCTGAAACCTTTTCTTATTTTTTAAAGTTTGCTAAGAAAGTACAGAATAAGAAAGGATATGTTATCTCAAGTATATGGATAAAGGTGAGTTTGAAAATCAAGACTTTACTAAACTCTGTGATAAATCTGGTTTTCAGCATGTGTTCTCATTTCCATACACTCCAGAACAGAATAGAGTTGTGGAAAGGAAGAATAGATCGTTGCAATAAATGGCTAGAGCACTTTTAATTGAAAGCAACATTTATTCTCGTTTTTGGGCTAAAGCAGTTTCTATAGCATGTTATATTATTAATAGAGTCTTCTTAAGGCATATTCTGGAGAAAACTCCATATGAGTTGTTCAAAGGAAAGAAGCCAATTGTTTCCTATTTTCATGTGTTTGGTTGCAAGTGTTTTATATTGAAAAATGCAAATGATCAAATTGGTAAGTTTGAAGAAAAATCAAACGAAGGCATCTTCTTTGGATATTCAATCACCAACAAAGCTTATAGAGTATACAACAAAAAGATTCAATCTGTGGATGAATCGATGAATGTCAAATTTCAAGACCTTATACAAAATCAATCGATCTAGACTTAACCTGAAGAATCTGAACCTACTCCAGACTCTATAAAGTCTAAATCCCCAGAAGCAACTCGGACTTAAGAAGGACAACAACAAATGAAAAAAAAGATCAGCAGTCTATCAGACTAACCAGCAACTGGAAGCACAAGTCCAATCATCCCAAAGAACTTATTATTGGTGATATTGATGAATGGATTCGTACAAGATTCAAAAGGCATGAAGAGTCTAGCGCTGTGGCTTTTATTTCTAAAATAGAACCTAAAAGCATAGAAGAAGCTTTAACTGATAAAAGCTGGATTGAAGCTATGCAACAAGAACTTAGGCAATTCAGTATTAATGATGTCTGGGAATTGACTCTTAAACCAAAAGATAAATCTATTATGGGAGCTAACTGGGTTTTCAGAAACAAGATGGACGAGAAAGGAAAAGTTATAAGGAACAAAGCAAGACTCGTAGCCAAAGGATATACGCAAAAAGAAGGGATAGACTATGATAAGACTTACGCACCAATAGCAAGGTTAGAAGCAATTAGATTATTACTTGCTTTTGCTTGTTATAAGAATTTTAGGTTATTCCAAATGGAAGTCAAAAGTACATTCCTAAATGGATTTATCCAAGAGGAAGTCTATGTGGAACAACCTCTCGGTTTTGAAGACCCAAGGAAACCAGACTATGTATTCAGATTGAAAAATGTGCTATATGGTTTAAAGCAAGCACCTCGAACTTGATATGACAGGTTAAGTAAGTTTTTAATCCAAAATGACTTTGTTAAAGGTAAAGTAGATGCTACTCTGTTTATTAAAAGAGAAAGTAAAAACTTTTTAATTATTCAAATCTATATTGATGATATTATTTTTGGATCACCTAATGAAAGTTTGTGCAAGAAATTCTCTAAGTCTATGCAGGATGAATTCGAGATGAGCATGGTGGGTGAACTATCCTTCTTTCTCGGACTACAAGTAAAACAATTGAAGGAAGGGACTTTCATTCACCAAGAAAAATATGCTAAAGAACTTGTTAAAAAGTTCGGTTTGGAGAATTGCAAAAAGACTGATATACCAATGTCAAGTTCTTTGAAGCTGGACAAAGATGAAAGAGGAAAGAAAGTTGATCATAAGCTATACAGGAGTATTATTGGTTCACTTTTTTATCTTAGCGCTTTTAGACCTGACATTTTGTTTAGTGTTTGTATTTATGCTAGATTTCAATCAGATCCCAAAGAATCTCATCTAAGTGCTGCGAAACGCATCATCAAATACGTTGCAACAACCTCCAAGTTTGGTCTATTGTATCCTAAAGAAGGAGACTTTACTCTCCTTGGATATTCAAACACAAATCTAGCAGGATGCAGAGTTGATAGAAAAAGCACATCGGACACTTGTCAATTACTTGGTAACAGGATAGTATCTTAGTTTTCAAGGAAGCAAAGTACTGTAGCTCTCTCAATAGCAGAAGCAGAGTATGTGGCTCTTGGAAGTTGTTGTTTTCAAATCTTATGGATAAAACAATAGCTAAGAGACTTTGGAATCGCAAATTCATGCACTGAGATCAAATGTGACAACATCAGCGTGATTAATCTCACCAAGAATCCAATTCTTTATTCAAGAGCAAAGCATATAGAGATTCGACATCATTTTATTAGAGACCATGTTCAAAATAGAGAAGTATTGATTCAATTTATTGACTCAAAGAATCAGCTGGTGGACATATTTACAAAACCTTTGGAGAAAAGTCAATTTGAGTCTATTCATTCCATACTTAATATCTTAAAGTCTGAAGAGGCTCAGACTCTAGGATAAAAGTCTGAAGATGCTCAGACTCAGAAGATCAAGGATCACGACTGTAAGTTATTTTAGTTTTAGAAACTTATCGTTTGGATAAAAACTCGAAAAGGTACGATTGTCTATTAATCTGCAATTGATTGATGTTATCTTTCCGAGTTTTTGTAATTATAGACAATCATTCATTTTTAAAAAAAGGTAGTTATTTTTTGAAAAGGCATTTTCTATTTTTTTCCTTTTACGACGATCCGTATACCTCGTTTCAATTGCTTTATATACTATTTGTCTTCTTCTGTTTTACTCACAAACCCTAGAAGCACAAAACATCATCTTCTTACTTTTACTCTCTAGTTTAATCCTCAAAGTTTTCATCTTTCTCGCGAATCGAGTTTGGAATCTCTCAAAGACTGTGAGAATGTCTTTCCAAAGAAAGTCTTCAAGGCTTGCAAGCAGGGGACCACAGCATATGCATGAGGGTCCTACACACTTTGACTTTACGGAAGAAGAAGAATCTCCAAGGCATCAGCAGAGGCCACAACATTCTAAACCGCGTCATTCTCCTTAGGCTACACCACAGGATGTTCAGCAATAACAAGCGGAGGAAGAAATTATTGAGGATGCCGAGCCTGTAAGAACTCTAAAGTCTACTTTTACCTTCAAACTTTACTTTGCCTTGAATGATGGAGGTTCTCCCTTGGACTTTATTGATGAATTTTTGAAAGAAAATGGGTACCAAAATGAAACCCAATTTTTTACGAACGATGTAACGTTTGGGAATTGCTCTTACGGGCTCAGTAGCAAGAGCTTTTGTGAATATCCCAAATGACCCACGTGTTGGAGGACATAGTCAACCTAATGGAAATGATGACGAGATGTTCACTCATTTTAAGTCTAGAATGGGTGTTGCCGCGAATATTAGAGGATAAAAGGCAGATCTGTTCCGTTCTGAGGAACCCAAGGAGTGTGAATTTTGATTTTTTTGATTCTCTAAACGTGAAGTTGCGAGAGAAATTTACTTTACTTGAACTTGAACGATTTTGCTATGAAACAACAGTGGCTCATCCAGAACTTACTGCGTATTTCTATTCCAATCTAAGCTTTTTGGATGCGAATAGATTTTCTTTCAGTGTTAGAGACCAAGATTATGTGGTTGATATGGACACTCTAGCTGATGTGATTGGAGTAGAGAGAGAGGTGTTCCAATCAATTAATGTGTCTATTGGTCGTGCGACTATAGAGCTTGTTCGGGATGGAATGGCAGAAGGTCGAATTTCATACTTGAGGATGAATGCCTCAAATGTCTTGCTTCACAAGATTGTGATTAACTGTCTTAGACCCAAATCGACATCAAAAATTGACATCTCAAATTTATAAGCGAAGCTGATGTATGCTATCAATGTTGGTAAAAAGTTCTCTCTGCCACATACTATCATGTTTCACATGTATAGATCAATGGTGAAGAACAAGGGCCTACTTCTTTATTCAACACTTGTTACTCAATTATTCAAACATTTTAATATTCAGCCTCCCAAAATTTTGTGTGTTCGAACCTGCGATCAAATGGTGGTGGGACTGAAGATGGTTTCTAAAATGCGTTTGAATGAGCTAAACAAGGCTTTAGAGAAATTTAAGGAGAAAACCCCTATCAAGACTTGTCAAGACTCTGTGGCAGCAAAACGGAAAGGCAAGGAGCCGATGATAGCTCCATCCAAGAAAAGAAGAGCACTTATCTTGTAGGATGAAGAAGACGGGGAAGATATCACCATTTCCGCTCTTGCTTTAAGGAACTTACACCATTTTTTTCTAGAGACAAAGGAGAGAGAGGATCAAGACAGAGAAGAAATAAAGCAGAGAAGTGAAGAGAGGGAAATAATGAGGAAAGAAGCAGATGAAGAAAGAACTGCAGAAGAAGAGGAAAGAGGAGAACATGATCATCATGTCACTGATGAAGAGACAGAGCATGAAGAGTACTTCTCTCCACCTGAAAGCACTGAAATAGGGGGAGGTGCTGAGAAAAGAGGCACTCCTTCACTTGCTTTCACTAGTGATGATGTTAGTCATTCTCCTGCCAATCTAGAAGATGTATATGCCTCTCAATTTCCTAAAGACGGTCATGAGGTTTCATCTCCAAGTTTGGGTGCTCATGCTGAAATGCCATCATCTACTAATACTCCACAAACTGATCATGCTGAAGCAAGCACTCAAACTGACAACTCAGCAGACTTTCAAAGGTTGCTTGATGTTCTTATGGAAATGCGGGGCTAGATTTATGCCTTGGGATGCGAAGTTCAGAATATGCAGAATGCCAATCAAGCCTCTTTAGTTTCTTTACACAATCAAGTTCAAGCCCTTGCCAAGGGTGAGGAAATAGCACAATTGAAGGAGGATCTGAGAAAGCTGGAGGAGACACTCAAGTCGATGGGAGATTTCTAGCTTGTTCGAGTTCCAAAACAATCTTAATTTTATCCAAATCTCTATTTCGTATCTACCTTTTAATGCTAACAAAAAAGGGGAGAAGTTGGTGCAGATTTGATTTGATTTGACTTTTGTTTGACTTTACTTTTGTTTGGTTGTGACTGGTTTGGACTATGTTTTTTGGTTTGGATTGTTTGATCGTTTAATGCTTGTAGTATCTACATGGTAAAAACGGTAAAGATAGGTGTTTTTACAAGACTAACTCATTTCCTGTGGATGCAGATTTGATACTATCTTTATCCTAATTCATTTATCTTTTATGAGATATCATTGTTTGCTTGAGTATTGCCTTGCAGGTCAAAAGTATCAAAATCTGCAGTAAAGTTTTGTCACCATCAAAAAGAGGGAGATTGTTGGAGAAAACTTCATTATTTGTTTTAAAGCTGACAAAACGTTTCCATCAGTCTAGTCTGAAGACTTGCAGACTCTTTCGTCAAAGTCTGAAGATCGCTAGACCGCTAGACTCAAGATTTAAAGTCTACCCTAATTGATAGTTTCTAGACCATCGAAGAAGACTTATCCAGAATCGAGTATTTCTTTAAGGATTTGATTCGAGTGGCTAAAGAAGATTTCACGGCTGGAGATAGCATCTTAGGATCTATTATTCATTTTGAATTTAATTCGAGTAATTTGGATCCGTTGATTGGCGAAGTATACTTGGAAGGTTTTACTTATGGAAACCTAGATCATGATTGTATATGCGAGCATGATTGGTGGGCTATTATCACATTCCTTAAGTAACTTGAGATCTTCCTAATTGATTCTGTCCAACGGGTTGATTGGAAGAACTCATTTGGAAGGTGCCAACGGTTATGAAGGCATTGAAGAGTATATAAGGAAGACGCTCTAGTTATTCGAGTGTGTGCTCGATAGATAAATTCCAAAGTCTGAAGCTCTTTGTTCTTTGCTGATTCAATTGTTGAGCATAAATTTGTACTCAAAAGAGAGTTTAGATATTTGTAAGGCCTTAAGGAAGTGTAGCAAAGTCTCTACACTATGGAATCAAGGACGTGAGACTGTAACTACTTTTTGATTCATAGTGAAATCCAGCCGATGGGCTGTCAGTGCAGGAGAGTGGACGTAGGCTTGGATTAAGCCGAACCACTATAAATCTTGTGTTTTTATTCTCTTCCCTAAACTCTTTTACTTTGTTCGTAACTCTATTTAATTGTTGAAGTCTGATTCTCTCCGCAAAGTCTATTGTTAACCAGACCCAGGTTAAAAGGAAAAATTTTATATTATATTTTGCAAAATTTGCTTTTGCACCTATTCACCCCCCTCTAGGTACTCATACTAGCTCTTTCAAGCAAATCGCGCAAACATCATCGTGAGGCCGAGGCAATTGTCCTAGGTCGTCAATCTAAGTCTTCAGATAAGATTCGATGGTGGATGAGTCGATGCCCATCACGCCAATTGCATTGTGCCGCGCCATTTCGATGGCTTCTCCATTGATGCCGTTCAGCGGAGCTGAACTTGGGACGCCGTTGGAGCTAATTTGATCGAGAGGACAATGAACAAAGACCGGAACCTTTAAGAACCATATGAATCTGAAGATGCACGCCAACCATGGCAACATGAAGAGGGAAGGTATGGCGAACTGGGCGCTTGTCGAAAAGGCTAGGAACATAGGAGGTGCCATCAAATGTTAGGGAAAATTCCACATAGAAGAAGAAATTACGAATATTCAGTCATTTTGAAGCTTAAGCTGTGTCCCTAGTTATTTGAAGTCTGAAAATAGCTGTCTTTGTGAAATCGACATATTATGCATTCTTATGATCATTCTAATCGAATGTTCGAATACGCTATGTTAATAAAAAAAAAAGGTATAAAATATGGTACTCATTGAATTTTCTTCAATAATTACTATAGCTGTGAACTTTTAATAATTATTTAATATGTTCCTTCATTAATAGTGTCACCACATCACTTTTATTTTTCTAACTTATATTGCCACGTCAGTGAATTTGTTCTTTTTGGGCTAAAACAATGAGAATGTTAGAGAGAGAGAGAGGGGGGGGAGGGAGAGAGCCATGCGAACGCCAGCAAAGATAAATCTAATGTCAAGGTTTGGCGAAATGGTAGTCACGTTAGCTATTCCTTTTAGGATCGTTAAAAAATTGAATAAATTTGAGAAGTTAAAAGACTAAATTTAAAAAAAAAAAATCAGGGACGAAATTGGACAATAAAAAAAGATCAAGAATTATTTCGTCATTATTCTAAAAATATATATGAATTAATGCTTGTCTATTCAAATTACTGCATTTGCTATCAAGAAGTTTCATGGAAGAATATCTTTGTTACAATTGATTGTGAATTAATTAGCATCACGAGGTCGTTAATCCCCGTTAGGAAAGTAAAAACTTCTATGCACTATAAAAGTTTCATCTACTTGGAAAATAATTTTAGGGCATAGGATCTTTTTTAAGTTTCTTTTTTTTTTTTTTGTCATACTATCTTTTTTAAGTTAGAAAGTGCCATTTCTAGGAATAATCTATTGTACCATCTTCCAACTCATGACCCTACCAGATAAATATACTACACTGATTCATGACGACATCTTACCACATAAGTGTCTATTGTACCATTTTCCAACTCTAAGACATCGCCATTTCTAATTCCCTTTAACCAGGTCCAATTTACTTCACGGACGTTTGAAGAGATCGATACATGTCGCGACCTACCCTCGGGGGGAGGGAATAGATTTAAGGGTATTGCCTAAGTGATGGGTCTAAGGCCTATGATTAGGCGCGGGCTCTCCCAAGTGTGAAAGCTAGTACAAGCACCTAGAGGAGGGTGAATAGGTGTAAAAACAAATTTCTAAGTAAAGCGTGCAACTCAAATCAGCAATTGATTATGAAAAGGAAATTAGACTCTTGTAAATAAATCGAGTTACGATCAAAGTAAAAGAGTGTAGGGAAGAGAATAAGAACACAGGATTTATAGTGGTTCAATTTAATCCAAGCTTACGTCCACTCTTCCGCACTGACAGCCCATCGGCTAGATTTCACTATGAAACAAAAGAGTTGTTACAGTAAAGCTCTTCCTTGATTTCACAGTGTAGAGATTCTACTACACTTCCTCAAGGTCTCTCAAAGATATAAACTCTCTTTTGCATATAAGATTTCGCTCAACAATTTAATTGACTAAGATCAAGGAGCTTCAGACTTTGGAATTCTTCTATCGTGCACACACTCGAATAAAGATGAGAATAGATTTAGAAAGGAGCCTATGACCGGAGGAAGATATTCTATTCCACCCAACAGGAAGGGTGGGATAGGCAAGTCAGCACCGAATCAGAGTGGAGTATGTCATTTTCGTGGGAAACAACATAGATTGGCCTCGTGTTTCTCTAAGACGAGAATTTGTTACGGGCATCGCCAATGCGACCACCTGGTCTAGGATTGTCCACACAAGTCGATGGAATCTCAGTTGCCACCGTCACCAATGGGACTGGAATAGTTACTGCCACCACCACTGATGGGTTAGAACCTAGGAATTGCACCGCAAAATGCACCGCATGGTGGATTGAACAAGCCGCCAGCTCAGGGATGAATCAAGTCGTGCACTAGACAGGAAGGGCAGTGGCCCCAAAACAATTTTATAAGAGTGGCACAACATAATTTTGATTAATTTTATAGAACCTCAGTTGTTGTAATGAAGTCATAGAAAAGAGAATCACTGGCTAGGGTTGTACTTGAATATTTTGCTTAGGTATAACTGTGATGTCATATATAAAAAGGTTCGGCTCGAGGAACTTTTGTTGTAATGAATTGTTGATGTAAGGTAATACAGTTTGACCCGTTGACAAATGAAAATTTCAAATTTATCGAAGATCGAGAAGGACCCTCAATCCCTTCAATCTCATCACTTGAGGCAACCCGTTCATTAGACGGGGGTTGTCAAGGTTACCTGGTGATTGTTGTGGATACGACAGTTGAGGAGCACGAAAGATAGTTGAGGACACTATTGCAGACTCTGCAAGATCATGGGTTGTATGCCAAGTTCAGCAAGTGCGAGTATTGGTTGACTCGTGTTGCTTTTCTAGGTTACGTGATTTCAGGCGAAGGAATCTCCGTAGACCCGACCAAAATTAAAGCAGTGATCAAATAGCTAAGACCGCTTACCGTGACAAAGATCAAAAGTTTCGTGGGATTGGTAGGGTACTACAGAAGGTTCATGGAAGAATTCTCAGCATTAGCTTCGCCGTTGACTCGAATATTGAAGAAGGAAGAGAAATTTGCATGGACAGACAAGTGCGATCGTAGTTTCCAAGAGCTTAAGTAGAAGCTGACTACCACGCCTGTGCTAACCATTCCATTTGGTCCTAGATGATACGAGATCTATAGCGATGCGTCGTTCAGAGGACAGGGTTGTGTGTTGATGCAACATGGTAGAGTTGTTACATACGCGTCCCATCAGTTGAGACCTCATGAACTGAATTATCTGACACATGACGTAGAACTCGCAGCAAATTATTTTCACTCTGAAGAGTTAAAGACATTATTCGTGTGGAGAAAGATTCCAGATCTTCACTGACCATCAAAGTCTCAAGTATCTATTCTTTCGGAAGGAGTTGAACATTAGACAGCGTCGTTGGATGGAACTCCTAAAGGACTATAATTGTGATATTCTATATCACCTTGAATAAGCTAACAAGGTCGCAGATGCGCTAAGTCAAAAATCATCGGTTGCGCAGATGATGATCAAGGAGTGGATCTTACTTGAGAGAACTCGAGATTCGGTTTTCAAGTTTGAGGTGGGCTACCTTTCGAATTTTATGGCCACCCTCAGAATTGAGCCGAAAGTGCAGATCAAAATCAAGATGCTACAGTTGACAAATCTAGAGATTCAAAAGATCCTGTAAAAGGATACTAAGAAGAGAAAGGCTGATTTTCATATTCTTGATGACAGAACACTAAGTTTCCGAGGACGATTGTGTGTACCTGACGATGCAGGGCTTAAAGAGGAAGTCTTGTTAGAAGCTCATCCTAGTAGTTACAGCATTCATCCTGGCAGTACAAAGATGTATCAGAATCTACATCAACACTATTAGTGGTTTAGTATGAAGGCAGACTTCGCCAAGCATGTCGCCAAGAGTCTGACGTGTCAGCAAGTTAGGACACAGCATTGTAAGCCGGGAGGACTTTTACAACCTTTTGAGATTCCTGAGTGGAAATGGGAACACGTCAAAATGGATTTTGTGATGGGCTTACCAAGGAGTCAAAGAAGTAATGATTCTATTTGAGTAGAGGTCGACAAACTGACGAAGTCGACTCACTTCATCATAGTATGAAAGAACCTTGATTTGGACAGGCATGCAGAATTATACATACATCAGATTGTTCATCTACATGGAGTACTGGTGACGATCACATCAGATAGAGACCCGAGATTTATAGCTGCCTTTTGGAAAAGTTTGTAGGCTACTTTAGATACAAAGCTGCAGTATAGTACGGCCTATCATCCTCAGAGAAATGGCCAGTTTGAGAGGATGATTCAAACCCTCCAAGACATACTGCAAGCTTGTGTGTTGGATTTTAAGGGAAGCTAGGAGGAACAACTTCATCTGTCGAGCTTGTCTACAATAGCAGCTACCGGCAGAGCATTCAGATGGCTTCTTTGGAAACATTGTATTACAGAGCGTGCAGAACACCTGTGTGTTGGGATGGAGCCATAGAACAAAAGATCACAAGCATAGAGTTGGTTCAGCAATCAGTGGAAGCAGTTGCAATCATCAGGTATGGATTAAAGGCCGCTCAGAGTCGTCAGAAAGGTTACACTGATAAGTGTTGAATGTTATTGGAATTCCAAGTTGGTGAGCATGCTTTTCTGAATGAATCACTAATGAGGGGTACTTCTCGCTTTGGCAGGAAAGGAAAAGCTGAGTCCGAGGTATGTAGGTCCCTTTGAGATTTTGGAAAGAGTCGAGATCCTAGCGTATCGTCTTGCATTGTTGCCCAAGTTGGCACAAGTGTTTGACGTCTTTCACGTGTCGGTGTTGAGGACATATGAGCCTGACCCAACCCACGTGTTGAATTTTGAAAAATTCAACGTGGACGACAAAGAGTGTCGTACGTGGAAAACCCGGTTTAGATTGTGGATGGTAAGGAGCAAGTACTGCGCACTAAGACGACCTCTTTGGTCAAAGTGGTCTAGCAACACCACAGGACAAAATGAGCTACATGGGGAAGTGAAGACTCGAGAAGATGACAATACCCCACCATTTTGAAGAAGAATTGTAATGGTTTAAATTTTGAGGATGAAATTTTTATAAGAGGGGAAGAGTTGTGACATTCGGAATTTTTGACCCGTTTCGATAAAACGAAATGGGCTTTTCGTCGGCGTGCCTATGGTCCTTTTTCTTTGAGCTAATCACTCATGAGTTAACCAATCTCTTGGGTGAAGTCGTTAAGGTATATAATTGTAGTAAAATCCCTAAAAACTACCCAGTAGGTCGGATTGGACTAAAATCGCGTCAAGTCGATTTTAACCACGAAATTGAATTTGGTTTTGGGAATCAGACGTTCGAGCATGTCACGGTTCATTAATATGACGTCGTCTTGTCTTTCAGAAAAATTCCGTCGAGTTCGGGATTTTTATGGAAAATCACTTCGCACGATTCGGAAAACGAACGGAAATTCGGATGGGTCAAATTAAAGGGAATTTTGGCTTCCGAACCGAGCTATTTGGCGAAGGGGACTTGTAGAAATTATATGAGCTTTTTCCTTGGCAAATTTGGACGCCGATTTGGGGAATTGAGTGAGGAAATTGAAGCTAATTTAGTGAAATTCGGAGCCTTCGCTTAGGGGGCTGCAACTTTGGCTTCAATTTGGTTTAATTGGGGATTAATTATCAAGAAAGAATTAGGGGGACAAGAATTTAATGGAAGGGATGAGATTGTTGACTTTTTACCCTTTCTCTTGGCTTCTCAAGCAAGCTGGCCGATTCCTCCCCCATCTTCGTGCACTGCTCTCTCTCATCCCTCCCTTCTCTGTAGCCTCACCGAAACTAGCAGCTCTCCCTTTTCTCTCATTTTTATTTTCCTTCGTTCTACTCTCCACGTCCATTAACGAAGGCAAGCGCTCGCCAGCCTCACATCTTCACATGGCCTCACGCCAGCATCCCCTCCTTTCTTCCCTTCTGCAGCTGCCCCGAAGACCTCTCTCTCTCTTGTTGTCGTTCCGCCGAAGTCCCTCACACCTAGATTCCTCCTCGCGTCAACCTCTCTCTCCGCCTACTCCTTCCACCGAGGCCATCCCCACTGCCACACGTCCAAAGACGTTCCCACTAGGTAACTCTCCTCTCCAGCGAAGCCAAAGTGGACCGAAGCTGCTCCCCCAAGTTTTGTCTTCATGCTGGTTTGTTGACCCCAGAATCAGGCCACGCGTTCCCCATGCGTCCACCATCCCCTGCACGAAATGAGCTTCGCCGAGTCTTCTCCTCGCTGCAACCACGTTTCCCCCATCTCGCCTCCATCAACGAACAGCCCATCTCCACCGAAGCTGCTTCTTCGTGGCCCAGCTCGTTCGAAGTCAGCCCACAGGTTCAGCGGCCCAAGCCCAACACTCGAGCCCACTTGAAGCCCCACCAGCAGTCCGTGCCAATTTCCAGCCTATGAGTTTCAGCCCACGTCTTCTCGGCCCGGCCTATCCTCAGTCGCGTGCAGCCCAGCTTTGGTCCAGCTCAAATTCAAGAGCAAATCTCAGCTTGGGCTGAGATTTGTTGGGCCATTTTCAGGCCTAGTCCAAGCCTCCGTTGGTGCCTCCGAAAGTTTGAGTTTCGGCCGCCGTCGCGGTGAACCGATTTTCACGTTAAACCGGTGAGTTATGCACTAAACTCTATTTAGTAGGTTAATGACGTTTAAGGGTTGATTTATTTAAATTAAGTATAGATTAGGTGGATAGTTAGAGTAGATTAGTGAATTAATTGATAGTTGATGCATGTTAGGTGGTTAGTTTAGTGCAGTTAGCAAGTAGATAAGCTATAGTATTTAATTAACAAGTCTCGAAATTTTAGGAGCCCATTTCGGTGTTAAATTAGGCTTTTTGGGACTAACTGCATTATTTGTATTTAATAATTATTTTATGTAATTAATTTAATTAATTAATTATTTTTCGGAAATTATATCGAGATAGCCAATAACTGCAATTTTGTACTTATTGTAATGGTGTCGTTGGTTCATTTATCTGGATTTTATTTTGTGCAATTTGAGTGTGATTTGTGATTTTTGGTATTTATCCCAAAATTTAATAATTTCAATAATTAATTAGAAAATTACCGGGCGTCCGTTTATAACACCAAAAATGTATTTTTGGACTGTTGAAAATAGTAGGATTTTCCAAAAGAAAGATATTATATTTTTTGGCTCAAGCCGACCGTGTACCCACACATGATTATTCTTATCGGGTATTTTTAGCTTGAAGAAAATAGGCCGAGACATTATTTTAATTGAGGAATTTAAGTGCGAAGCGTAATGTCCTTGGCCGGGATTGGATAATCGTGTGTTGGTTAAGAGAATTAGTCTCCCGCTGTGTGTTAGGTGAACGATGCTTTCATATGGAAAGCCGTCTTGAGGTAGACGTTGTTGTGCTAGATGGGGCGAGACGACGCTTAGCTGTGTGATTGATAGATCTGTTGTGTGTCAATTAGATCCACTATGTGATGGATAAATCCGTCGTGTGACGGATAAAATCGCTATGTGATGGTTAGGTTTGCTGTGTGCTGGGTAGATCCACTGTGTGACGGATAGATCCGCTATGTGATGGTTAGATTCGCTGTGTGACGATTGGATCGTACCTGTGTGACTGTAATCAATTGAAATGCATGATAGGTCGTGCTTGTGTGATAGTGGTCAATTGAAATATATGATCAATTGAGATGTGATGATTGATGGAGATGTGATTTGAGACGCTCCATTTGATCGAGAGTTATTACTACACTCATGTGTTATATAAATTGTATTGACATGCAAGAAGGAACTGAGGTAAGGTAAGTCCTCTATTCTAATTGTGTGGTTCTGTGATTAGGACGCTTTAGGTGTATTACCCTCCTAATTGGGGTTTAGAGCGTGAACTCGCTAAGATTTATATCTCATCCCATCATTGGCTTAACTTTTCAGGATCATAGAGTGGAGAACCTGGAGCCGAGCCGAGGTGATCTAAAATATAGGTCAAATAGGACAATTTCTTTCTGAGAGTCGGTCTTTTGAAGTCTTTGGTTGTTGACTTTTGTACTTGACTCAGTGTGTATTTAAAAACATGTGTTATTTGAGAATCTGTTGCCCTGCTTTTCTATCCCGAAATGGTTGTTGTCAAGGGATTTATTATTCACTTTCGCATGTGCAATAAAATGGAAGGGTCGGTGACTCATCCTAAGAAGTTGCAAAATTTTATTAACCATTGAGGGATGGACACGCGCTCGAGAATCGGGGTGTGACAAGTTCAGAACTTTAGATGGCAAACAACCGGAGTACCAAACCAAAACAAGGGTGTGTTTATTTCACGGAAAACGTAACGTTTTTTGAAAATGTTTTCCGGGAAACCATTTTTCAAGAAAACGGTTAGTTTTCTTTTGTTTGGTGATACGTGACTGAAAATATTTTCTGGTGTTTGGATTGCATTTGAAAAATGATTGAAGGTGTAGAAGACGCCGACGGAGAGGAAGAGGAGGGAGCGAAGCCAGCGGGAGCGTAGGAGGGGCTAGGGTTGGAGGAGGCGGCGGGAGTGACGAAAGGGAGGGGGCGAAGGAGAAGGAGAGAAGGGAGGAGGAGTTAGGGTTTATGTTCACAGGCAAAGAAAGAAAAAAAGAAAACAATTAAAAAAAGAAAAAAAAAAAGAAAGAAGAAGGAAAAGAAAGGATATAATAATAATAAATTCAAAAATTTTAATTAGAAGTTCTTTTTAATAATAAATTTTTCATTAAGCAAGGACCATAAAATATTTTGGAAAACGTTTTCCGGTTCTTTCAAAAGGGAAATCATTTTCCTAAATTTAAGCTTTGGAAGGAAAATATTTTCCGTTGACTAGAAAAACATTTTCTGTTGACTCATTTTCCTAAATGAACCGAACGCTGGAAAATGAGGAAGACATTTTTCCAGAAATTGTTTTTCACAAAACAAACACACCCCAAAACTTCGATGCAATGCAAATCCAGTCCCTACCCTTTGGCACTATACCTGATCAACAACAAAGATAAATGTGAAAAATCACGATGAACACCGTTTCTGCGTGACACCGACCCTGGAATATGAGGCTTCCAAGAACACAATTGAAAAAATCTAAGATCCATTAGTCTAAGCCATTTATAGCTGATGTTTCAGCAATAGGCATTGTATAGGTTACATAGAGGAAATTCGATGTTTAATTAGGATTACGACTGCTTTGCATCGAGCCTTATAAAGATTAGAGTCAAAGTAGAGGGAGCGCCACTATGGAGCACTTGCTTCGCTAGGCTCAGGCTATGGCTTTAATCCAATACGAGTGTGAACAAATTGCAATGCCTTGGTTGGGGACCATGTAATGTGAAGCTAAGAAGGGATGATTTTACGGACCAAAAGAAATATTAATCTCATGAATATTTAATTATTTACAGTTTCTTGACTACAAATGTCTGCATCCTTTTGGACTCGGTTCATTGTTTTGAATGCCATTTTAGCAAAGATGATTAACTACTAAGCTGCCATTTTCTTTGAAACTTTCTTCCTAGTAAGCTGAAATCTCTCAAACATTCCACTCTAATTAGACTTCGACATAATTACAAATCATTTTGACAGAAGATAAGACAATCGAGACGACCCAACAAATGACATGTCCTGATCTCAAGATAATTAATTCAACCAACTCACTTTCATGTGTTAGGGAAATCCCTTATGATGTTTTGAAGATGACAAAATAAATCAAAGGCTACTAACATGTTTAATGGTTAAGTAATAGACCATGCAGATGATAGAACATGTAAAGGATATTGTCAAAGTGTGAAGACGACCAGAAGACTGAATGTTACTCATGTCCAAAGTATATTATGAAGATTTCCAGACTTCTGTGTCAAAGTCTGAAGATTGCCAGACTTTAGTGTCAAAGTCTGTTCTACATCAGAAGTCTGCTCACTCTGACAAATTCCAGACTGAACGTGAATGAAGAACCAGAAGACAGATTCTATGCTGAAGCTGAACTGCGTACAGACCTTAAAGCTAAATCTGTTCAGAAGCAGAATATGTTCAAACTTAGATTGCAAAGTCTATCGCACTGAGACTCAGATTGTAAAGTCTATTGCTCTCAGACTTTACATCAAGAACTTGACAGAACGTAACTCAAGCCCAATCATATAACGGCTAGTGATTTGGTTTGGATTCCACATCAAGATTGATTTGATTGATTCAATCTAATTGATTGACGATTGGATCTTGAAGACAATAACTTTCTATACGAAGAAGCTTTACTTATGGAAACCAAGATTCTGTTTGTATGGGCGATCGGAATCAATTTGGGATTCTACCTTTGTCACTCAACGGCTACCAAATCTTCTAGATACAGAGCTGTCCAATGGGTATATTGGAAGACGATTCGCCGGGATACTGTCCAACGGGTAGTTTGGAAGTGGAGGAATATTTAAGGAGATCATGGACCGATGAGCAAGTAAGAGATAGAGCGTAGAATTTATAATTCCAAAGTCTGAGCGACCTTCGATCATACACTTGTCTTTGGAGAGCTTAAACGTTTGTGATCGTGAGAGAAATACCAAAAGAGTGACTTAGTGAGATAGTGTGATCTACTAAGTATTTGCACTCGAAGTTGTAATCTCTTGTTGATTGCATAGTGGAATCTAGCCAAGAAGGCTGTTAACGTGGGAGAGTGGACGTAGGCTTGGATTAAGCCAAACCACTATAAATCTTGTGTTCTTATTCTCTTCCCTAACTCCTTTGTTTGAAGTTTATTTTATTCCGCATATATTTGCCAAGATTTATCTTAAACACCTATTCACCCCCTCTAGGTGTTCATACTAGCACTCTCATCATGAATCATGAAGATCTCGATCTTTTCTCTGCACGCCATTCCAACTATCGTCCCAAATAATATTCTCTTTCGGGGACCAAACAAAAAGGTGTTACTTGGTCGCGTAGGCTCTTCCTAGGAAGCTCCACCGTTCCCATCCATCTTGCTCTGGAGAAGAAAACTAAGCAATTACCACCATTCCTCAATACTTAAAAACCTCGAATTCTCCACTCCCTCACCTTGCGATCTTCTCGAATGATCTCCCACGGCTTCCTCACCAGACACCAGCTTCGTCTTCCATGTCCTTATTTTTCATCTTCGTCCTCTAAGTAATAACCGACGAAACTGCCAGTGCTAAGACCTGTCCGATCATGTTGGATTATAATGTCTCAGTGCTGCTGGTTTTTCGACTGATGTTCCTCTATTCTGTTTTCTTCTTATGGTTTATTTTTCTTGCTAAGTTGGTTATATTATGCAGCTGATATTTTTGTTATTTAGGAAGTGAATTAGCATATTTAGGTGCAGTTATATGCTGCGCATGTGTGTGGTTTGTAAGCAGTTATTGTTCTTGTTTAAGTTGTCCTGTACTTGACAGTTTCCTTTGAGAACCGATGTATGCAAGTTCATGTTCTGTTTCTCTATGCTTCTCTTCCTCATTCGAAATCTATAGCTTCTGGTTTTCTGTCTCTTGTTTACTGTTTGATCAGTAACAACTGTGGTATCAGAGCATGAATGATCTTGAGGGACTGTGAAGTGAAGTAAGTATCGAAGTATAAAGAAGTTAAAGGGTGATGGTGACAGGGTCGAGTGGTTTCTCTGTGATGGCTTCTCCAGTATTTACTGGAGAGAATTATCAAGCATGGGCTATTAAGATGACAACATTTTTGGAGGGTCATGATCTGTGGGAAGATGTGGAGGATGATTATGAAGTTGCTCCACTTGCAAATAATCTGACCATGAATCAAATCAAACTTTATAAAGAGAGAACCACAAGAAAGGCCAAGGCAAAATCTTGCCTATATGCTGCTGTCTTGCCTACCATCTTTACTAGAATTATGAAGTGCAACTCTGCAAAGGCCATATGGGACTTCTTGAAGGAAGAATATGAAGGAGATGAGAAGATAAGAGGTATGAAGGTGCTGAATCTCTTGAGAGAATTTGAGAGACAACATATGAAAGAGTCTGGGTCAGTGAAGGAATACTCTAATAGGCTAGTGGGGATAGCTGATAAAATCAGAGTTTTGGGGACTGACTTGAAAGATGATAGGCTTGTTCAGAAGATCCTGGTGTCTCTTCCAGAGAAATTCAAAGCTACTATAGCTTCTCTAGAACACACAAGGGACTTGGCTGATATAAAACTTGCAGAGTTGTTGAATGCTTTGCTGGCATAGGAACACAGAAGACTAATGAGGAGAGAAGAACATGTAGAGGGGGCATTGCAAGCCAAAGTAAAGCAAAATGATGGAGGCAAAGGGAAGAAATGGATTCAGTTTAGAGGAAATGTTGTTGATTTGAGGTTTTTACCAAAAGAAGGGAACACTGGTGGATCTAGCAAATGGAAAAATAATAAAAGGCCATGTCAGTACTGTAGTGGAACCAATCATCAGTCTCTTAGATGCTGGAGAAAGCTAGATGCTAGGTGCAGAAGATGCCACAAGTTGGGTCACATGGAAGCTATTTGCAAAGGGAAAACTTATCAACAAGCAGGAGAAGCACAAGTGGCAGTAAATGAAGTTGATGAAGAGCACTTGTTTATAGCTTCAGCTGGTGAATCTTCAGTCGAAAACAATACATGGCCAGTAGATAGTGGCTGTGACAATCACATGACTGGTAACTTAAAGCTATTCAGGAACATAAACAAGACAGTAAGGTCCAGAGTCAGAATTGACAATGGACAGCATATTGAAGTGCAAGGTAATGATGTAGTTGCTATTGAAGGAAACCAGGAGGTAAAGCTAATTAGGGATGTTCTATTTGTGCCAAATATTGACCAAAATCTGTTAAGTGTTGGTCAGTTAGTGGAGAAGGGCTATAAAGTGAAGTTCGAAGGAAGGGAATGTCTCATTAAAAATGCTGACAGAAAAGAAGTCTTGAGAATTTCAATGAGGGATAAAAGTTTTATGTTCAAGTCACATAAGATGCAACATATGGCTTTGAAATGCAAAGAAGAAAATACAGAGCTATGGCATAAAAGACTTGGGCATGTTCATAGGAGGAGTATGCTGTTTATGTAGAAAAATGGCTTGGTAGATGACTTGCCAAGCTTGGAGGAAGAACTTCCACCATGCAGAACTTGTCTTCTTGGCAAACAAGCTAGATTTCCCTTCAAAGGAGGAGTCTCGAGGATATGTCAAAAGCTAGAACTAGTTCACACTGATGTATGTGGACCTATGTCTGAACCCTCTCTCAATGGAAGCAGGTATTTTATTACCATTACTGATGATTTGACTAGGATGAGCTGGATCTATTTTCTGCGAGCTAAGACTAAAGTAGCTGATGTATTTATGAAGTTTAATGCTTTAGTTGAGAATCAAAGTGGGAAGAAAATTAAAGCTCTCAGGTTTCACAATGGATCTGAGTATACAGCTAATAAATTTAAGCTGATTTGTGAGCAAGCAAGAATTGTGCAGCAATTTACAGCTCCTTACTCACCTTAATAGAATGGGGTCAGTGAGAGAAAGAACAGAAGTATTATGGAGATGGCTAGATGTATGATGCAAGAGAAGAATTTGCCTAAGAGGTTCTAGGCTGAGGCAGCCAATCTTTATATTTCTATTAAATAGATTACCTACAAAAGCCTTAGAGAAATTAACACCTCTCGAAGGCTGGCAAGATATTAAACCTTCTGTGAAAAACTTGAAGGTTTTTGGATGTTTGTATTACACTCATGTTCCTGATGCTAAGAGGGACAAACTTGATAAAAAGGCAGAGATTGGGATCTTTGTTGGATATAGTCTTCAATCAAGAGCTTACAGAATTTTCTATCCCATGACAGGGAAAATAATTGTGAGCAGAGATGTCATGTTTTTAGAGGAAGATGAATGGAATTGGATAGATGGAAGGATCGCAGAATTGAAGCACTTCGAAAGACAGCCTGAAACAGATGTGGAGACTAATGGAATTACAGAGGAAATGGAAGGGAGTATAGATGATCAACCTGTGAGAGGCACAAGGTCACTTGCTGAGATCTATGAAAGAAGTAATGTCGCAGTGCTTGAACCGTCCAACTTTGCGGAAGCCAAGGAAGATCATAAGTGGATTGCAACAATGCAGGAGGAGATAGCAATGATTCAGAAAAATCAGACTTGGGAAGTAGTAGATAGGCCACTAGACAAGAATGTGATTGGAGTTAAGTGGGTGTTTAGGACAAAGCTTAATCCTGATGGTTCTGTCAATAAGTATAAAGCAAGACTGGTTATGAAAGGCTATGCTTAAATATGGGGAGTAGACTATTCTGAAACTTTTGCTCCAGTTGCAAGGCTGGACATAATAAGGCTTCTGTTAGCTGTTGCAGCAGAGAAGGGATGGACTATCTTTTAGTTAGATGTCAAGTCTGCATTCCTAAATGGAGAGCTTGAAGAGGAAATTTTTGTTGAACAACCTGAAGGTCTCAGTATTAAAGGGCAAGAGGAAAGTGTATACAGATTGCGCAAAGCTCTATATGGACTGAAACAAGCTCCAAAGAGCCTAGTATGGAAAGATAGATCGATATTTGCAAGATTTTGGCTTTGTAAAAAGCCTAAGTGAGTTCACTCTTTATGTCAAGAAGGTGAATCACAGTGTTGTAATTCTGTCACTTTATGTAGATGATCTATTAGTGACGGGGAATGATATGGAATTGATAGAGAAGGTGAAGCAAGATCTATTTGCAGTTTTTGAGATGTCAGACTTGGGAAAGATGGCTTATTTTTTGGGTCTGGAAGTCAAATAGGCTTCATATGAGATCTTCATCTGTCAAAAAAAAAATACATGAAGGAAATTCTAAAGAAGTTTCAAATGGAAGATTGTTGAAGTGTAAGCACTCCTATGGCTGCTAAAGAGAAGCTGCAGAAGAATGATGGAATAGATGCAGTAGATGCTTCTATGTATAGAAGTCTGATTAGGTGTCTCATGTATCTTACAACAACCAGACCAAACATTCTATTTGCTATAAGTGTTCTATCCAGATTTATGAGTGATCCAAGTAAGCTTCATTTGATTGCAGCAAAGAGGATCTTGAGGTATCTAAAAGGAACCTTGTTCTTTGGTGTGAAGTTTCAGAGGGTTCAAGAATTCAATTTACAAGGTTTTTCTGATAGTGATTGGGCTGGCTCAATAGATGATATGAAGAGTACATCTGGATATCATTTGGGTTTTGGATCAGCTTGTTTCTCTTGGTGTTCTAAAAAACAAGAAATTGTAGCTCAATCTACAGCAGAAGCAGAATTTATAGCTGCTATTGCAGCTGCAAATCAAGCTTTGTGGCTGAATAAGATAATGAAAGATTTATGGCTAAATTACAGTGGCTGTATTGAAATCAATGTGGATAATCAAGCTGCTCTAGCAATATCTTAGAATCCAGTTTTTCATGACAAAACTAAGCATTTCAAGGTTAAGTTCTTCTTTCTACGTGAGGTGCAACAAAATGGTGAAGTTAAGTTGGTTTATTACAGATCTAAAGATCAACTTGCAGACATGTTCACAAAACCACTTCAAGCTAGAAGATTTGAAGTATTAAGAAAGAAAATTGGAGTATGCAGCAGCAACTGATCCAAGGAGAAGTTTGTTGGATTATAATGTCTCAATGCTGCTGGTTTTTCTACTGATGTTCCTCTATTCTGTTTTCTTCTTATGGTTTATTTTTCTTGCTAAATTGATTACATTATGCAGCTGGTATTTTTGTTATTTAGGAAGTGAATTAGCATGTTTAGGTGCAGTTATATGTTGCACGTTTTTGTGGTTTGTAAGCAGTTATTGTTCTTGTTTAAGTTATCCTGTTGATGTGGACATCGAGCCATATCGAGGAGAAGGTGCTAAGGACCCATTATCTATTCCTACTAGTTCGATCACTCGAGCGCGGACCAAGCAATTTAGGCAAGTTGTTGGTGTCATGGTTCGTGATCTTTGTCGTGGAGATGACCTTGGATCAAATCTTGAAGAATCTTGGAAATCTTGGCGCAATTTAATTATCTGGTCACCAAATATTTGACCAATTCAAATAGGAATATTCTTTTTGTTTAGGAATATTCTAGAATAGGAATATTCTAGAATATGACGCATTAGTTTTTTTTTTAGGGTTGGTTTTAGGGTTTGTATGGCGGCCCTATATATATAAGACTAACTGAATTTCTTTGGGGGACGGAGATATTTTAAGTTTAAGAACAAGAATTGAGAGGTTTTCTTCTACTACTCTTTTGAGGACTTGACCTTATCAAGATTCTCTTTGGCGGTCGATTTGACTTATCGAGCGAGATAGCGAATTCTTTCGCTCGTGGCGTCTATAACGTTGGTTGGTTGACACGCGTTCGTCAACAGGTCACGTTCATACCGAGGTTGCCAATCACAGGTTTGATTGGAGGTCGAGGTTTGCAATTCGCACCATCTGGGTCTTCGTAGAATGATCCTTTCCAACGATTCACATCAGATTGGTATCAGAGCTTGCTTCTACAAGGTCTATTTATCTTTAATTTTCTGTTGATATTCAAAAATTTGAGATTTATTGAGCTAGGGTTTCGGTTCTAGCTAATTTAGGGATCCGATTGCTTTTGTGCTTCCATACGTAGTTGTTTGCTATTAGTTTTAAATTTTCTTTTCTAGCATCTTAAATTGTATCTGAGTTCATCAAAAAGAAAAAAGGAAAAAAAAAGAAGGGAAAGAAAACGCACACAAAAAGAAAAAAAGTGCGCAAGAGAAAAAAAAAACAGCTTCGGCAAAAAAAAAATTAGCTGAACATAAAAAAAATCAAGAAGGCGACTCGTTTGTTAGTAGACCGAATTGAAACAAAATCAGTAGTGATTTGCGTTTCAATTGGAATTTCGAAGGTTGTACTTGTTGGTTTGAAATTGTTACTTGCTGAATCAAAATCAATAGTGATCTAATCTTGTTTGATTAGTTCGATTGATTGTCTTGAGAGAGTTGAGAGACAGGTTTTGAGTCTGATAAAGAGCTTGTGAAAAGATAATACGAGAGGAAAAAGGCAAGAGTGTGTAAGCTTAATTGAGGGTGAAAAAAAGCCTAAACTTGAGTTATACACGAGGGGAGTGACAAAAACTTTGAGAGAAACACGTGAGGGAGTGATTGGTGAGGATTTTTGTGACTAACGTTTACTTGCAGGTCTAAAATATGTCGCACGAAGAAAGTGTGAATCAAAAGGAGGTTGGCTCCATATGAAGGGATGAAGCGCTCGTGGAAAGCATCCAGCAATTGAAGGCCGTAGTGGAGGAGCTCAGTGGCCGAATGATGGGGAATGACATGAGGGTTGATGGTGACCGAGAGCTACCCCGGGGAAGGCCGCAACATCAGCGAGACACCTCTAGAACACGACATAGAAGGCAACGGCATTATGATGATGATGAGGCCGACATGGAGGATGATCGAGATGCTCGATTTGGAAGGTGGAATGGAGCTCGAGGGTTTAGACACCGAGAAGATAATGAACTTGGCAATATCAAGATGAAGATTCCTTCTTTCCAAGGGAAGAATGATCCCGATGCGTATCTAGAATGGGAGAAACGCATGGAGATGGTATTTGATTGCCAACGATACTCCGAGCTCAAAAAGGTAAAAATTGTAGCCGTTGAATTTACTGATTATGCTATAATTTAGTGGGATCAACTTGTGACTAGTAGAAGGCGCAATGGTGAAAGACCGATAGAGATGTGGGATGAGATGAAAGCGGTGATGAGAATGTGTTTTGTACCTAGTCATTACCATCGAGATTTGTTTCAAAAGTTACAAAATCTCACACAAGGCAATAAGAGCGTGGAAGAGTATCACAAGGAGATGGAGATTGCCATGATCCGTGCTAATGTGGTGGAGGATCGTGAGGCCACAATGTCGAGATTTTTGAGTGGTTTGACCCGAGACATAGCAAGGGTGGTGGAGCTGCAACACTATGTTGAATTGGAGGAATTGGTGGACAAAACTATCAAAGTTGAGCGGCAATTGAAGTTCGATCGAAATCACAAGAGTGGAGGAGGTTCAAATCAGAATTGAAGATCCAATTGGAAAAGAGATGAGAAGCCAAATTGGAGAGGAAGCAACACCAAAACCGAAACCTCAAAGGAGAAGGAGAGGGACGGTAAAGTTGAAACGAATCCGGCTTCAGGTAAAACCGAAAACCCTAACACTAGAACTCGTGAGATTAAATGTTTTAAGTGTTTGGGCAGGGGTCATATGGCGAATCAATGCCCTAATAGGAGGGTGATGATCATAACTGGACATGGTGTTATTGAGTCAGAAAGTGAAAGGGAAGAAGAGGATGATGAGATGCCACCATTGGAGGATTGTAGTGATGGAGAAGTGGCTATAAAAGGAGACTTATTGGTGGTTAGACGTTCTCTGAGTGTGTAAGTAAAGGAAGAGGAGCATCACCAACAAAGAGATAATTTGTTTCATACAAGATGTGTGGTGAATGGTAAGATCTATAGTATGATAATTGATGGAGGTAGTTGTGCGAATGTAGCAAGTTGTATTATGGTGGATAAGTTGGGTTTGAAGACGACAAAGCACCCTAGGCCTTATAGACTTCAATGGTTGAATGATAGTGGAGAGGTGAAAGTGTCAAAGCAAGTCCAAATCCCATTTGAGATAGGGAGATATAAGGACAAGGTAGAGTGTGATGTTGTACCTATGCAAGCGGGTCATATTTTGCTTGGAAGACCGTGGCAATATGATTGAAAGGTACATCATGATGGATATACTAATCGTTATTCATTGGTGATGAATCAAAAGACTTATACCTTGGTACTAATGACACCTAGTGAGGTGTATCAAGATAAGTTAAAGTTACAACGAGAAGCCGAGAGAGAGAAAAAATGTGAGAAATCCGAGGGCTTGCGTGGTGTGTCTAAGACGCAAGGAAAAGGAGAGGCTGAGAGAAGAATTGTGGTAAAAACCGAGGGAAAAGAAGAGAGGAAAGAAAAGAGGCAAAATAATTTTTATGCAAAATCAAGTGAAGTGAGGAGAGCTTTAGTTCTAGATCGACCAATGCTTGTACTTGTGTACAAGGAGGTTTTGTTTTCTACTAACGATCTTGACCCAAGTTTGCCTAGTCCTATTGTGTCTTTATTGCAGGAATTTGAAGATGTCTTTCCTGATGAACTTCCTTGAGGGATACCACCAATTCGAGGCATAGAACATCAAATTGATTTGATTCCTGGTGCGCCATTACCTAATCGACCCGCATATCGAAGTAATCCCAAGGAGACAAAGGAACTTCAGCAGCAAGTTAGTGAACTTTTGAAACGGGGGTATGTGAGAGAGAGTCTTAGCCCGTGCGCCGTCCCTGTTTTGTTGATGCCAGAGAAGGATGGAGCTTGGCGAATGTGTGTCGATTGCCGAGCAATCAATAATATTATGGTAAAGTATCGACATCCTATTCCTTGGTTAGATGCCATGTTGGATGAGTTGCATGGTTCTTGCATTTTCACTAAGATCGATTTGAAAAGTGGCTATCATAAAATTAGGATGAAAGAAGGTGATAAATGGAAAACTGCATTTAAGACCAAGTATGGATTATATGAGTGGTTAGTAATGCCATTTGGATTAACTAATGCACCGAGCACGTTTATGCGACTTATGAATCATGTTTTGCGTGCTTTTATTGGTCGATTTGTGGTTGTCTATTTTGATGACATCTTGATTTATAGCCGAAGTCCTGATGACCATATTGAGCATGTGCGAGCTGTCTTGCAGGTTTTAAAGGCCGAACAATTATACGCTAATCTAAAGAAGTGCTCTTTTGTTACCAACAAATTAGTATTTCTAGGATTTGTTGTTAGTGCTTATGGTATACAGGTTGATGAAGAAAAGGTCAAAGCAATCCGTGAATGGCCAACACCTAAGACCATAAGAGAGGTGCGTAGCTTTCATGGATTGGCGAGTTTTTATTGACGATTTGTAAGAAATTTTAGCACCATTGCCGCACCTTTAACTGAGGTTATCAAGAAGCACGTGGGTTTCACATGGGGAGAAGAGCAAGATAAAGTATTTAATATTTTAAAAGATAAGTTGACTAATGCTCCTTTGTTATCTTTGCCAAATTTCAGTGCTACTTTTGAGATAGAGTGCGATGCTTCTTGTATAGGAATTAGAGCTGTATTGATGCAAGGAGGGCGTCCCATAGCTTATTTCAGCGAAAAATTGAGTGGAGCAACATTGAATTATCCTACCTATGATAAAGAGATGTATGCTTTAGTGCGAGCTTTGGAGACTTGGCAACATTATCTATGGCCAAAGGTGTTTGTGATCCACACCGACCATGAGACCTTGAAGTACTTGAAAGGGCATCAAAAGTTGAATAAAAGACATGCCAAATCGATGGAGTTCATCAAGACTTTTCCATATGTGATCAAGTACAAGAAAGGTAAGGAGAATGTGGTAGCCGATGCACTTTCTCGAAGGTATGCAATTCTAACTATTTTAGAAGCAAAGTGTCTAGGTTTTGAGCATATTAAGGGCTTATATACTGATGATGATGACTTTGGAAGAGTGTATGAAGCATGTGAACACGCTACATTTGATAAATTTTATAGGCATGAAGGTTATCTTTTTCGTGAAAACAAACTATGTTTGCCTAAGTGTTCTTTGCGTGAATTGTTGGTGCGGGAAGCGCATAGTGGTGGTTTAATGGGGCATTTTGGCATTAATAAGACTTATGAAGTGCTGCATGAACATTTTTATTGGCCACATATGAAGAGAGATGTCATACGTGTCTGTGAGAGATGCATTGTTTGTAAGCAATCTAAGTCTACAACTAAACCGCATGACTTGTATACACCATTACCTATTCCAACGCATCCTTGGACTGATATTTCTATGGATTTTGTGTTAGGATTGCCTAGGTCTAAGAATGGTAGAGATTCCATTTATGTGGTTGTTGATCGGTTTTCAAAGATGGCTCATTTTATACCTTGTCATAAAACTGATGATGCATCTCATGTTGCTGATTTGTTCTTTAAGGAAGTTGTTCGTTTGCATGGCATGCCTAGATCGATTGTTTCAGATTGAGATTCTAAATTTCTTAGCTACTTTTGGAAAAAATTGTGGAAAAAAATTAGGAACACGGTTGTTGTTTTCTACTACTTGCCATCCACAGACCGATGGTCAAACCGAGGTAGTTAATAGAACTTTAGGGGTATTGTTACGTGCTATTATTAAAAAGAACATAAAATCTTGGGAAGATTGTCTGCCACATATTGAATTTGTATATAATAGGAGCATGCATTCTGCTACTAAATTTACACCATTTGAGGTTGTCTATGGTTTTAATCCGTTAACTCCGTTAGATTTAACCCCTTTACCTATTGATGAGCGTGTGGATTTAGATGGAGCAAAGAAAGCTGAATTTGTCAGGGTGTTACACGAGAAGACACGAGCAAATATTGAGCGCAAGACTGAGCAATATGCAAGGCAAGCCAACAAAGGGCGCAAGGAAGTGGTGTTTGAACCCGGCGACTGGGTTTGGGTTCATATGCGCAAAAAGAGATTTCTTGAGCAGCGACATTCTAAGTTATTACCGCAAGGGGATGGACCATTCATGGTTTTGGAAAGTGTTAACAATAATGCCTACAAGCTCGATCTTCCAGGTAAGTATGACGTTAATGCCACATTTAATGTTTCTGACTTGACTCTTTTTGATGCCAGTGATGATTTGAGGGCAAATCCTTTGCACGGGGGAGGGAATGATGTGGACATCGAGCTATATCGAGGAGGAGGTGCTAAGGACCCATTATCTATTCCTACTGGTTCGATCACTCGAGCGCGGGCCAAGCAATTTAGGCAAGCTGTTGGTGTCATGGTTCGTGATCTTTGGCATGGAGATGAACTTGGATCAAATCTTGAAGAATCTTGAAAATCTTGGCGCAATTTAATTATCTGGTCACCAAATATTTGACCAATTCAAATAGGAATATTCTTCTTGTTTAGGAATATTCTAGAATATGACGCATTAGTTTTTTTTTAGGGTTGGTTTTAGGGTTTGTGTGGCGGCCCTATATATATAAGACTAACTAAATTTCTTTGAGGGACGGAGATATTTTAATTTTAAGAAAAAGAATTGAGAGGTTTTCTTCTACTATTCTTTTGAGGACTTGACATTATCAAGATTCTCTTTGGCGGTCGATTTGACTTATTGAGCGAGATAGCGAATTCTTTCGCTCGTGGCGTCTATAACGTTGGTTGGTTGACACGCGTTCGTCAACAGGTCATGTTCATATCGAGGTTGCCAATCACAGGTTTAATTGGAGGTCAAGGTTTGCAATTCGCTCCATCTGGGTCTTCGTAGAACGATCCTTTCCGCAACGATTCACATCACCTGTACTTGACAGTTTCCTTTGAGAACCGATGTATGCAAGTTCTTGTTTTGTTTCTCTGTGCTTCTCTTCCTCATTCGAAATCTATAGCTTCTGGTTTTCTGTTTCTTGTTTACTGTTTGATCAGTAACAAGAGATCAGACAATGTTCGCTTTCCGTTCTAGATTAGGGAAGGCCAAGGCGAAGAGTGTGGGCACAAGGGGTTCGAAGTCTCGTACGATGACTGGAGCCGAACAATCCTCCATATGTCCGAAGCGGCAGACTTCATTGTGGACGCCATTGATTATGGCAACCAAACCATTCTAGTGAAGGACCCAGATGACTGTCTCCCGAGGCGACTTCTCGAGGACGAGTTTGTGAGCTTTTACTCACCCTTTCCAGCCCCGGCGTACAAGAACTTCACGTTTGGCAACTACTTGTCCGAGTACTCCTCCCTGATCTTGCCAGGAAGTGACGTCGAGAGAGTCAATTGCCTTAGCCTGGGGCACTGCAGCATGTGGTGGTCTCGGTCGCGGACGATGATTTGGCTGAGTTGTGGATGTCGCAGCACCAGTGCGGCACGTGGATAGCCTTGATCCCCTGGTGGTGGTAACCTCCGACGAGCCTAGGCGAAAGCATTTGGTTGAGATGGGACGACCTTGATTGCAAAACGTGCGAAGTGGCCGATGGGAGATGCGAGCTCTAGGATTCTAAGAAGGGCCTGAAGCTTGTATGCACACACAAACACGGTTACGTCATATATCCTTGTAGCATATTCTCTCTCCTTTCTTTTTCCGTTCAAATCTAATTTTGGTAATCTAACTTGAAATCGGGTCCGACTTATTTCTCTAGGACAAACATACCCTAGCTTTTCGAATGCTCCAAAGTTACTTAGGAACTTCTTTTCGAGGAACACTAATGCTCACCGTTAAATTTTTCATCTAAGAAAACTTTAAGTGGCACATGGCCTGATCAATAGCAACATTTCGAAGGTAAAGTTAGAAGTGAAAAGAGCTGTATTGTTGACATCTAATTTTTCAATTGCATATAAAAAAAACTTTTAAAAAAATGAAAATTAAAAAATTATTAATTAATTAAAATTAAAAAAAAAACAAGAAAAAGAAACCAAAAAAGGGGAAAACCCCGAGAGATGGAGGGGAGAGGTAGAGACAGCTCGAAGCAAGGAGAACATAAGAGAAAAGGGGAAAAACTAGGGGGAAAGAGAGAGACAGAAGGGAGGTCAAGAGAAGAGAGAGAAGGAACGGAGGGGAGGAGGGCAACAGTGGCACTACCTGACGCCGTCTGAGCCGTCACCCTCTCGCCCGTCGTCGTTCGAGCTTGCCGCCTCTGTTGCGATAGGGCGAGTGATCGAACAAAATATAGACAGAAAAAGAAAAATAAGTTGGACACCAGATTTACATAGTTCAGTCATAAAGACTTACATCCACGGGGAGAGCAGTAGCGAATTTCATTATAAATCAAGCGATACAAGGAGATTACACACTCAAGTCACTCAAACACTCTCTCAGTGTTTCATAAACCCCAATTTAACCCCAAACCCAACTCACAGCACAAAATTACCACGCGTTCAAGCTCAAAATACAATACTCTACGTACACTTGGTTTGCGTACACACGAACTCGCGTATCTCTTTGAGCTTTGCGTGACTTCGTTGATCGGTGAATGTGCGGCTTCTTGGATCGTCAAACCTCTGCAGCTTCGTAGGGTTTTCTCGCAGTGACTTTTGGCCATCCCACACACACACACGAAAGAAGAAAGTGAATCCTCGTATATATACTTGTGTGTGTGCGTGTGTGCCCAAGGTCAAACTTTTGACCTTGGGCCCACCACTTTTAACTCTTCATGCAGAAGACTTCTTCGGCGTAGATTGGATGAGGAAACTTGCTCCTTTTGATTTTATTTCCTCCTTTTGTAATTCTTTCGTGAGTCCACCAAATTTCCCATTTTAGAATCTCCACCTTGGCTCGACGTTTGAGCCAAATTACAATCGCTTCGTAAAAATTCAAATTCTGCCGCTACTTTCCCATAGCCCCCAATGAGTTCAACCACCACAGATATTATCCAATTCCAAGCCTCAATTGAACTTTGTAATAACTGAGGACCTCATCAGAATACCAACTCCACATGCACCTTTAACTGTTTTGCAAGGATTTTCCGACGCAACCTCCTTAATCGCAGATAAAGCAAAATCATTGTTGCATCCATATCTATCAGGAGATTGAATACGTACCTTGTTTACTTTCAGCAGTTACAGCAATCATTGGCTTTATAAGCTCCACCTTGCTACAAGCACCATCTATGTTGATTACTTTGCTAGTACCCGTATACGCTACCTCAGGAGTTTTTAGTCGCAACTCCACCTCAAGCTGAACACCGTCCAAATCTATATTAACACTGCCACAAACACTCCTAGCCAGAAGTATTGGAGACTCATCAAGGGTAACTTCTCTACTGTTAACAAGTGAATTTATATCTGGGCACCACAATAGATTACCTCGCTCACCTTGTGCATAGCCATGGAATATGCATCTTGCCCTCCAATCAAGCTTACCATCACTTATTCGAAAATAACACGGGCAACCAAACATTCTAAGAATAGAATAATCAGCAACGTTACCTGACAACACTTCTTCAGGAGTCTGCCATTCAATAGCAATTGATGGGGATCTATTCACCAGGCAGCTTACCGTACTTAGCACATCAGCTAGGATTCTCTTAGCAATACCAGCACTAGAGATAATTTTTCGGGCCGTCTCTAGTAATGTTATGCTCATCAATTCTGCAAATTGTTGTGATTTACTGGCACTAGTGCGGTGTTTCACTATGCCCTCTTTCATGCATAATTTATTTGCCAGCTTTGAGCAAAACTCCATGCTATTGTCAATTTGAACATGCTTGATCGACTTACCAATCTCCGTCTCGATCAAAGCTCTTGATTGTGAAATCCTGACACCAGCATCAAACTTGTGCTTTGGCACAAACACCCAGGTCTTCCTCGAGCAATCAAAAGACTCTCGAACAGATGCATCCGACGTCTCCGGGGCGAAACCTGTCATTGTCTCGCCTTGAAGTTTATACAGGCCATCGTGCTTGATTCCTTTCATTATCACCAGGACACCTCAAACAACCTTCAGAATTCCACCTTTTGAAGAATACTTGCAACCAGCTGAATCTATGGCACCCACGGAAATTAAGTTCTTTTTCAATTCTGAAACATGCCTCACTCCAGTCAATGTCCTCACGATACCATCATGCATTCTGATTTTAACATCACCAACACCCATAACATCGCACTCAGCATTGTTCCCTAACTGGACTTTACTACTATCCGTGCACTGATAAGTGATAAACTAGTTTCTATTTGGTGTGACATGAAAAGGATAACCAGAATCCATAATGCATCCATCAAGCGATGAATCATTAGTGACAGACAAGACATAATTGACATTATCTGCTACAGCTGCAACATTATCTGCAGAATCAACTATAATTTTCTTACCCTTCTCATTCTTCAACTTAATGCAATCCCTTCTAAGATGCCCCCTCTTGCCACAGCTCCAACAGATAACATTAGCAGTCATAGATTGACTACGTCTGTTCATATTAATACTACCTGTCATGCCTTGATCCTCGGGCACGCACACATCCTTCTACTTGGTCAATTTTAAAATGCGATATCCCAGGACTACGTATCACCAACCCCTTTCTTTTTATTACGCATGCGGAAGCAATTATAAATCCCTAGACAATAAAACAATGAGATAGAAAAGTAGGGCTATAATTTTCATATTGAAATTCACAACCATACTTTTATACAGAGTATAATTCAAAGAGCTTCACAAAACTATACACGACTTTCTAATTTCACTATATTCACATCAAAACAGGATTCCCAAAAGAGGGTGGGACCTCAATCCTCATCCGGTCGTACTCAGGATTCCTTTTTGGATCATCTTCTTCTTCAAAAATCTTTCTCCTCCTCAGGTTTAACTTCAGTGTTCTCCTTCTTCGGTTCCTCCTCCTTGGGCTCACCTACAGCCTGAAATGTTGTCCCACAACCGAGATGAGACTATGTCTCAGCAAATTCTACCCCACTAAGACTCAATTAGGGGACCAATACAACACATGATTGCCTAAGCACAACACGAGTCAGAAGACTTACCTTGGCATCAGTCTCAACCTGCAATTCAAGATTATATACAGATACTTCATATATCTCAATGAACAATCAGTCAAATCACAGTTCAATCGACTTAGTCGATTACATATCAGTCGGACCATTTCTAGGTCGATTCGATTATTCCATTTCAATCCCCAATTACGAATCACGGTCCTCAGATCACATCTTAAGCATAGGTGGAAGACACAGTCCCGCTCGACAACATTCAATATTTAATGGCTTTATGGTCCCACTTGACCACTTTCGATATTCAATGGCTTTACGGTCCCACTCGACCACTTTCAAAATTCAATGGTTTTACGGTCTCACTCGACCACTTTCGATATTTAATGGCTTTACAATCCCACTCGACCACTTTCGATATTTAATGGCTTTATGGTCCCACTCGACCACTCTCGATATTGACAATCAATACCCAACGATTTCTCAATGAAATAATTAACAACAACCATTTAGGAATATATCCTAAAATTCCACTTTTAATTCAATTTGGCACAATTCAAAGCTCAAATAAATAAATGGACTGCGCCACGACAATCAGCACGAGATTTCGGTCGTCGGCCATCTCAACCTTAATTTCCGAAAAATAAATAAATAGTTAATTAATTTCAAAAATT
Organism: Eucalyptus dawsonii; assembly: GCA_016097615.1. NCBI lineage: Eukaryota > Viridiplantae > Streptophyta > Magnoliopsida > Myrtales > Myrtaceae > Eucalyptus > Eucalyptus dawsonii. The sequence goes on along the minus strand of CM027875.1, from coordinate 46,616,331 downwards.
AAATAATTAATATTAAAAATTCAATTTAGCTCAAAATAAAGCCCGATTAAATAAATGGACTCCACCACGGTCATCAGCATAATATTCCGGTCACTAGGCCATCCCAGTTGAATTTTCGGAAAATAAATAAATAATTAATTAATTTCGAAAATTAAATAATTAATATTCAAAATTCAATTTAGCTCAAAATAAAGCCCGATTAAATAAACGGACTTCACCATGATCATCAACATAATATTCCGGTCACTGGACATCCTAGTTGAATTTTCGGAAAATAAATAATTAATTAATTTAATTCCGAAAAATAATATTTAAATACAAAAAATTCCACTTAAGCCCGAATTGTCAAATTGAAGCCCGATTAGGTCGGGAAAAATCCCGAGATACTTTCAATAAATAGTAGACTACGTCTACTTTCTAATTGCACAATCAATTTGTTGGAGAAATCTTCTTGAAATGTTTTGAATTTGACAAAACATTTTCATCGCCTAAATCTTGAAGGTTTGCGAATACTCTTTTGTTTAAAGTCTGAAGACCTCTGGACAGCCAAACTCAAGACTTAAAGTCTATCCTCATTGATAGTTTCTAATCCGTTGAAGAAAAGCTATCTAGAACTGGATGTTTTACTAAGGATATGACCTTATCAACTGGAGAAGATCTCTTGGCTGGATATGACGTAATGGAATCCTTGATTGATCAAGATTGATTCGGAGATTAAGGATCCGATGATTGGCGAAATATTCTTGGAATGTTCTACTTATGGAAACCGAGATCCTGATTGTATGGGCGAACATGATTGATGGGCTATCGACATGTTCCTTTAATAGCTCGAATGATCTTCCTAATTGATTCTGTCCAACGGGAAGATTGGAAGAATTCCTTTGGTAAGTGCCAACGGGTATGATGGCATAAAGGAATATATAAGGAAGACGTTCTAGTTGTTCGAAGAAGTGCACGATAGAAGAATTCCGAAGTCTGAAGCTCCTTGTTCCTTTTGTCAATTCATTTTTGAGTGAAATATTGCACGCAAAAGAGTGTTTATATTCGTGAGAAACATTGAGGAAGTGTGGTAGAATATCTACACTGTGGAATCAATGAAGAACTGTGCTGTAACATCTCTTTTATTCATAGTGGAATCTAGCTGATAGGCTGTCAGTGCGGAAGAGTGGACGTAGGCTTGGGATAAGCCGAACCACTATAAACCTTGTGTTTAATCTTCTCTTCCTTACTCTTTACTTTACTTTGATCGTAATTCATTTTATTAACTAAAAGAGTACTGCCTTTCTATCGTTTGCCTAGTATCGCTGTGGTATCTCGAGAAATTGTTTTTTTTATACTTATTCACTCCCCTCTAGGTGATTATACTAGCTACATCAATTGGTATTAGAGCCTGTGTGCTCACTTTGTTTGAAGTGTTTTACTTCAGAGTTAAAGATCCATGGCTAGTATGTTGGCTCCAGGGTTGGTAGAAGGGCAAAGCAATACCATACCACCTTACTTTGATGGAAAGGATTACAACATATGGAAAAACAAGATGAAGGCGTTCCTAAGATTAAAGGATCCTCTGGAATGGGACGTTGTAAAAAAAGGAATCATTCCTAAAGCTGCACCTGTCTCAGAAAGAGGAAAATATACTGTGGAGTCTAGTCAAATGACTCAGGAAGAGATAATCAAGAGACAAGCTCTTGATGCAAAAGCAATTTATTCATTATATTGTGCTTTATCTCCTACTAAATATAATAGAATATCTTCTTGTGTTACAGCTAAAGAAGTCTGGGATAGATTACATATTACCTATGAAGGAACCGATCGAGTGAAAGAGACTAGAATCAACATTCTCCTCGGTCAATACAAAGCCTTCGAATGGAATCGGAGAATCTATAACCGACATGTTTAGTCGTTTTACAGAAATCGTGAATGGTCTTAAAAATCAAGGTCAACCAATTTCTGATCCCATGAAAGTAAACAAGCTACTGCGTGGACTCTTCAAGGATTGGAATCACATAAAGACCTCAATCAAAGAGACCCAAAGAATCATGCCACTATCTGTTGATGAGTTGGTTTGGACTCTTCAGTCTTATGAAGTGGAACGAATCAATGAAGACGAAGACCCTAAAGGTAAGAAATCCATTGCATTAAAATCCAATGATGATTCTGACGTTACAGATTCTGAAGACGATATGGATGATGAGGAGCTTGCTCTCATAATAAGAAGATTCAGAAAGCTGAACAGAAAAGGAAGAAGATTCAATCTAAGGAAACAAAGTTTTCAAAAGCAACAGACTAGGTCTGTTGAGGATGATGAATCAAACAAAGATGTAGTCTTCTTTGAATGTAAAAAAAAGGGGCACATCAGACCCAACTGTCCTCTTTTGAGGAAGAAGAAAGGAAAAGCTGAAAAGTATCGAAAAGCTCTTAAAGTAGAAACCTGGAGTGATACAGAGTGTGAAAAAAGTGATGATGATTATGCCAATATATGTCTAATGGCACAATCAGATTCAAATTCAAACTCCGAGACAAAATCAGATTCAGACAGTGAATTTGAGGTGAGTAACTTCAAAATCCCTATTAAAGTTTTTAAATACATTGATGAGTTGTGTTTTAGTCTTAAAACTTCTCTTAAAAGGATTTCCAAACTCAAAAGAGAAAATTTTGCTATAAAACAACAGGAAAATATTTTGAAAGAAAAGGTGAAATGTTTAGATATGAATGTTTCTTCTCTTAGAAAAAGTGAAGATAATATTTCAAGAGAAAATGTACTATTGAAAAATGATATCTCAAATATTTCTAAAAAAATTTCTATAGGATCTGAAAAACTGGAAAAAAATCTTTCTGTTCAAAGACCTTTTTCAACAAATCTGGTTTGGGAATGACTGTTGAAACCATTCCTTTAATTGATTTTCCAAAGGTAAAAGAAAGAATTAAGTAAAGACCGACAAGAGATACTTACAAAAATCATTTTAAAAAGATCTTTGTAAAACCAGTAGGCTGCAATGCAATCAGATGTTCAAAGTGTAATAGTGCAGATCATTTTGAAAAAGAATGTCCTATGGTTTGGAAACCTGTTAAGAAAGTATGGGCAAAAACCGCATTTCATACTAACTCAAATGGACCCAAGAAAATATGGGTACCAAAGAAAGTTTGAGTCTCTTTTTAAATGCAGGTCTTTTTCAAGAAAAAGGTAAAATAGTATCTAGATAGTGGATCCTCAAGACATATGACAGGAGATTCAAAGTGCTTCATAAAGCTCGTTCAAGTGAATGGCGGGAAAGTCTCATTTGGAGGAAATAGCAAAGGAAGAATAGTGGGATTTGGAACTGTAAAAATTGGAAACCTCACAATAAGCAATGTTTCTTTAGTTGAAGGCCTCAACTACAATTTGCTCAGTGTCAGTCAGTTATGCGATACCGGTTTCAAAATCTACTTTCAAGAGGGAATATGTACAGGAACCAGTAAAGACTCTACTCAGTCATTCATGGGTCGAAGACATGGAAATATATACCTCTTGGATGTGAAACCAGATGAATCGCAATGTCTAATCTCAATCCAAGACGAAGCAAGCTTATGGCACAGAAAGCTTGAGCACATTAATATGAAACAGATAGCCAAAATCTCAGCAAATAAGCTTATTCGTGGTCTACCCAATTTATCATACCAAAAGGCTGATCTCTGTACACCGTGCATATTGAGAAAACAAGTAAGAAATTCTTTTAAACCAATAAATCAAGTTTCCACTAACCGTGTACTGCAGCTTCTGCATTTGGATCTTTTTGGACCAACCAGAACACAGAGCATTGGAGGTAAGAAATATTGCCTGGTAATTGTGGATAACTACTCACGATTTACTTGGGTATATTTCCTGGCAAGTAAGTATAAAACCTTCTCTTATTTTGAAAAATTTGCTAAAAAGGTTCAAAATGAAAAAGGGTATGTCATTTCAAGTATAAGAACAGACCATAGAGGTGAATTTGAAAATCAAGATTTTACAAACTTTTGTGATAAATCTGGTTTTCCGCATGTATTCTCTTCTCCATATACTCCAGAGCAAAATGGAGTTGTGGAAAGGAAGAATAGATCGCTTCAAAAAATGGTTAGAACTCTATTAATTGAAAGCAACATCCCTTCACGATTTTGGGCTGAAGCAGTTTCTACGGCTTGTTATATTATCAATAGAGTTTTTCTAAGGCCTATTCTAGAAAAAACCCCCTATGAATTATTCAAAGAAAAGAAGCCTATTATTTCATATTTTCATGTGTTCGGATGCAAATGTTTTATATTGAAAAATGCAAATGATCGAATTGGCAAGTTTGAAGAAAAATCAGATGAAGGCATCTTCCTTGGATATTCAACCTCAAGCAAAGCCTACAGAGTTTATAACAAGAAAAGTCAATATGTGGAGGAATCAATGAATGTCAAATTTCAAGATTCTATGCAAAATGAATCTATTCAGACTCATCTTGAAGAGCCTGAACCTGCTCCAGACTCTACAAAGTCTAAATCTCAGGAAACAGCTCAGACTTTGAAGGATCAGCAACAAGTGACTGTTGAAGATTCAAGTGAAGGAAGTGACCATCAATCTGACAAATTAAACAGCAACTGGAAAAATAAGTCAAGTCATCCCAAAGATCTTATTATTGGCGATATCAATGAAAGAATTCGCATAAGATCCAAAAGGCACGAAGAGTCTAGTGCTATGGCTCTTATTTCTGAAATAGAACACAAAAGCATAGAAGAAGCTTTAACTGATGAAAGATGGATTGAAGCTATGCAAGAAGAACTCAGGCAATTCAGCATTAATGATGTTTGGAAGTTAACTCCTAAACCAAAAGGTAAATCTATTATTGGTGCAAAATGGGTTTTCAAGAACAAGATGGACAAGAACGGGAAAGTCATAAGAAACAAAGCAAGACTTATGGCCAAAGGATATACGCAAGAAGAATGGATAGACTATAACGAGACTTACGCACCAGTAGCAAGGTTAGAAGCAATTCGTTTATTACTTGCATTTGCTTGTCATAAAAATTTCAGGTTATTCCAAATGGACGTCAAAAGTGCTTTCCTAAATGGATTCATCCATGAGGAAGTCTATGTGGATCAACCACCTGGGTTTGAAGACCCAAGGAAACCAGACTCAGTATTCAGACTCAAAAAGGCTTTATATGGTTTAAAATAAGCATCTCGAGCTTAGTACAACAGGCTGAGTAAGTTTTTAATTCAAAATGGTTTTGTGAAAGGTAAAGTAGACACTACTCTGTTTATCAAAAGAGAAAGCAAAAGTTTTGTATTAGTTTAAATATATGTCGATGATATTATATTCGGATCTCCTAATGAAAGTCTGTGCAAGAAATTCTCTAAGACTATGCAGGATGAATTTGAAATGAGCATGATGGGTGAGTTAACCTTCTTTCTCGGGCTTCAAGTGAAACAACTGGAGGAATGAACTTTTATTCATCAAGAAAAATACGCTAATGATCTCGTCAAAAAGTTTGGACTGAACAATTGCAAAAAGGCTGAAGTACCAATGTCAAGTGCCTTGAAGATAGACAAAGATGAATGAGGAAAGAAAGTCGACCAGAAGCTATACAGGAGTATCATTGGATCACTTCTTTATCTTACTGCTTTTAGACCTGACATTTTGTTTAGTGTTTGCATTTGTGCCAGATTTCAAGCAGACCTTAAAGAATCTCATTTAAGTGTTGCGAAGCGAATTATCAAATACATTGCTTCAACTTCAAGCATCGACCTTTAGTATCCTAAAAATGGAGACTTTACTCTTCTTGGATACTCAGACACAGATCTAGCTAGATGCAGAGTTGATAGAAAGAGCACCTCGGGTGTACTCCCAACTACTTGGAGGCGGGACGGTATCTTGGTTTTCAAGGAAGCAAACTACAGTAGCTCTTTCTACAGCAGAAGCAAGTATGTAGCTCTCAGAAGTTGTTGTTCACAAATTCTGTGGATAAAACAACAGCTAAGAGACTTTGGAATTAAAGATTCATGCACGGAAATTAACTGCGACAACACCAGTGCAATCAATCTTACTAAAAATCCAATTCTTCACTCAAGAGCAAAGCGTATAGAGATTCGACATCACTTCATAAGAATCATGTTCAAAATGGAAAAGTTTCGATTCAGTTTGTTGACTCAAAGAACCAACTAGTGGATATATTCACAAAGCCTTTGGAGAAAAATCAATTTGAAATTATCCATTCCAGACTCAACATTTTGAGGTTTGAAGAAGTTAAAGTCTAGAGACTCTCGGACTTAGACAAACAAGACTTTGACTGTAAGTTATTCTCTCTCTTGAATCTCATCTTGAAAAGGTACGATTATCAACCGTGTCTGATTATTGCTATCTTTAATTGACGTGATTATAGCAACGTTTCCTTTTCGAAAAAGAAGTTATTTTTGAAATGACTATTTTCTTGAAAAAGACAGTTATTTTGAAAATGCATCTTTTTATTTTCATTTATGACGTTCCGTATACCTCTTTTTAACCAGTTATGCACTATTGATTCTTCTTCGCTTCACTCTCCAAAAACCCTAAGAAAGCATCGATCTTCCATTCCTGTTTTCTTCCCTTATTTAATCTTCAAAAAAGTTGTTATCTTTCTTGGGAAAGTCAAGCAAGGAATCTTTCAAAGACTGAAAAAGATGTCATCTTCAAGAAAGTTTTCAAGAATCGCAAGCAGGGGACCACATCGAATGAGTGAGGGGCCTACGCACTTCGATCTCACCGAGGAAGAGGAGTCTCTAAATCAGCAACAGAGCCCACAACATTCTCAGCAGCGTCATTCTCCACCATCTAGTCCACAGGGTGCTGGTCATCAACAAGAGGAAGAAATCGTTGAAGACGCAGATCCTGTAAGAATTCAAAGGCCCTCTTTTATTTATAAGCTTTACCGTGCTTTAAAGAAGACTGGTACTCCATTGAACTACGTCGATGAGTTTCTTAAGGACAAAGGATATGGGAAAGAGTACATCTTTTTGCGGAAAATGGAAAGTTTGGGAATTGCTCCCAAAGGGGTGGCAGAAGAAACTCTTGCAAATATCCCAAGTGATCCGCGTGTTGGGGGACTTAATCTGGTAGATGGAAATCATGATGACAAATTGTACAGCCAATTTCAACCAAGAATGGGTGTTGCAGCGAAAATTCGAGGAAAAAAGGGAGAGCTGTTTAGATCAAAGGAACAGAAGGAATTATACTCAAAATTGCTGAAGCATGGGGTGATAAACCCTAGGAGTGTGGATTTTGATTTTCTGGATGCTGTGAATGTGAACTTGAGGGAAAAGTTCAGTTATCTTCAACTTGAAAAGTTATGCTCTGACACCACAGAGGCCTATGCTCAATTAACTGCATATTTCTATTCAAATCTTAGTTTCTTGGATGCGAATAGAATATCCTTTAGTGTCCGAGATTAGGACTTTGTGGTTGATGTGGATATGCTGGCGGATGTGATTGGGGTTGAGAGAGGAAAATATCAACCGATCAATGTTTCTACCGCTCGTGCAACATTGGAACTTGTTAAGGATAGAAGAATAGAGGAAAAGATTTCCTACTTGAGGATGAGTGCATTTAACATTCTGCTTCACAAGATTGTGATCAATTGCCTCAGACCGAAATCAACTTCTAAGACTGATGTTTCAAGTTCAGAGGCAAAGCTGATGTATGCCATCATTAATGAGAAAAAGTTTTCTCTTTCTCACACTGTTATATTTCACATGTATAAAGCAGTGGCGAAGGACAGAGGTCAACTTCCTTATCCAGGTTTTGTTACGAAGTTATTTAGACATCTGAATATTCAGCCTCCACAAATCCTCTATGTTAGATCGTGTGATCATATGGTGGTAGGACTGAAAATGGTGACTAAAATGCGTCTGAAGGAACTAAGCAAGGCGTTGGAGAAATTCAAGGAGAAGACTCCTGTTAAATCTCATGAAATCTCTTCTGCAGCAAAAAGAAAAGGGAATGAGCCCATGGTTGCTCCATCCAAGAAAAGAAGAGCTCTTATTGTTGAAGATGAAGATGATGATGATGACATCACCATTTCTGCTATAGCATTAAAGAAGCTAAGTCGTCCTGTTCCAGAACCAATGGAATGACAGGAGAAAGAAGCAGAGGAGAGAGAAGGACAAGAGAAAGAAGAAGAAGAAAGAGAAGCTAGAGAAAAAGAAGCAGAGGAGGAAAGGTTTGAAGAAGAAGAAGAGAGAGAAAATCAAGAGGAAAGAGATCATGAGAAACACTCTTCTCCACTTGGAGGCATAGAAACAGGGGGAGATCATGACAAAAGAGGGATGTCAGCTGCTACCAGTGAGGGAGTTAGCCGCTCTCTAGCCGATCCATAAGACATTCATGCCTCTCATTTTCTTGAGGAAGAACATGATGTTTCATCGCCAAATCTACGTGATTATGATAATCTACCATCGTCTGCATTTACTCCATCAGATCGTGCTGAAGCCAGTACGCAGACCGATAACTCCAAAGCACGGCTCGGGTTCGGGGCCTAGAAATGGCCCAAAAGCGGGCCCAAAGCCACTGGAAACCCACTCGGTGGGTTGCAGACTTGGGCTGGCCGGAGCTGCTCTGGTGGCCAAGACGGCGAGGGGAGGTCGGCGGAGGGTGAGGGGGACATTGGGGAGGTCAGGACGGCGGCGAGCGGCGGCTAGAGGCGGAACAGGGGTTGAGCAGAGGCCAGATCACGCAGGGGAGGGGCGGCAACGAGCGACAGATGGGGGGCGTGCGTGGACGGCGAGAAGACGGCCTGGTGGCGAGCTGTGATGGTGCGTGGGCAGCGACGGCGGGCTGCTCTAGTCTTCGCGCGACTGAAGCTTCTACTTTTGCTTCTGTCCACTGGCTTCACACGAAGAAGAAAGAAGAAGAAGAAGGGCTCGGTCACGTGGGGTGGGGAAGAAGAGAGAGAGAGAGAGAGAGAGAGAGAGAGAGAGAGAGAGAGAGAGAGAGAGGTTTGAATGGTCAAAGGGAGAAAAAGAAAGAGGAAGACAACAAGCATTCGGTCGGTGGGGAGGGGGATCGCATGAGGGGGAAGGGAGAGGAGAGAGAAGAGAGAGAAGAAAGAGAGAAGAGGGAGAGAGAGAGAAAAAAATAATAACATTATCCTTTTTCTTTTCTCTTTCCCTTTCCCTTTCTATTTTCTTTTGGTCTTCGATTTTTCCTCCGATAATTTATTTATTGAAATTTTAGACTCGTCAATAATTTGACGGACGATGAGATAGGATCATAAAAATGAATTCGATTCCCGAAACCAAATTAAATTTCATGGTTAGAATCAATCAAACGCGATTTTAGTCCAATCCAACCAATTAAGTAGCTTTTAGGGATTTTACTGCAGATACATCCCTTAACGGCTTCACCCAATAAGTTAGTTAACTCGTGAGTGATCAGCTAAGAGAAAAAGGACCATAGGCACATTGACGACATGCCCATTTCACTTTATTGAAACGGGGTCGAATTTCAGGATGTCACACTACCATTATCCACACGTATTCTAGATCTTCCTCTATTTTCACCTACTAAAGCAGTAGATACAGATTCGCCAGATTCTTTTCTACGAATGTCCTCGCTCAAAATCAAATCTCAAACATTAAACTTGTTGACCCGAAGGAATTATTAACAGCAGTAACGATAGTATTCCAACTATCAGGCAATGAAGATAACAAAATCAAAACACGTACCTCATCTTCAAAATTAATGTCAACTGAACTCAATTGACTAACAATCACATTGAATTCATTGATATGATCTGCAACTGACGCACCCTCTTTCATCTTCAAGTTAAACATACGTCGCATCAAACAGACCTTGTTGATCGCAGAGGGCTTCTCGTACATATCCGACAGGGCTTGCATCAAATCAGCAATGGTCTTCTCCTTCAAGATGTTAAACGCGACGTTACGAGCCAACGTAAGCTGAATAACACCCATAGCTCGTCTATCCAGCAAATCCTAATCAGCTTGCTTCATCGTTTTTGGTTTCTCCCTAAATAAAGGCAAGTACAAATTCATCTGGTAAAGATAATCTTCAATCTGCATATTCCAGAAACTAAAATCCTTCCCATCAAATCTGTTGATTCTCACTTTTACTTCTTCTGTCGCCATTGATTTGCTTCAACTTAGCCAAACCTGGCTCTGATACCACTTGTTGTGATAGGGCGAACGATCGAACAAAATATAGACAGAAAAAGAAAAATAAATTGGATACCAAATTTACATGATTCAGTCGTAAAGACCTACGTCCACGAGGAGAGCAGTAGCGAATTTCACTATAAATCAAGCGATACAAAGAGATTACACACTCAAGTCACTCAAACACTCTCTCGGTGTTTCCCAAACCCCAATTTAACCCCAAACCTAACTCACGGCACAAAATTACCACGCGTTCAAGCTCAAAATACAATACTCTACGTACGCTTGGTTTGCGTACACACGAAATTGCGTATCTCTTCGAGCTTCGCGTGATTTCGTTGATCGGTGAATGTGCGGCTTCTTGGATCGTCGAACCTCTATGGCTTCGTAGGGTTTTCTCGCAGTGACTTTTGGTCGTCCCACGCACACACACGAAAGAAGAAAGTGAATCCTCGTATATATACGTGTGTGTGTGCGTGTGTGTGCCCAAGGTCAAACTTTTGACCTTGGGCCCACCACTTTTAACTCTTCATGCAGAAGACTTCTTCGGCATAGATTGGATGAGGAAACTTGCTCCTTTTAATTTTATTTCCTCCTTTTGTAATTCTTGCGTGAGTTGACCAAATTTTGCATTTTAGAAAACGCTCAAACTCGAGTCATATTTTAATAGCCTCAATCCGACGAGATCCGCGACGCCAACATCCCGAGCTAGTCGTCGAGTCCCCTCGCTGTGCCACTACTGCTCCCAGTCTCCTCGTGCCACCACCGCTCCACCCGAGTCGACCGTTGTCCCGCTAGCCACCGGAGGTCCTCTTTGCCCGTAAGCTTGCGCCACTGCTTCACCTACGAGCTCACGTCACCGCCGAAGCCGCCACTGCCTCTCCGCACCAGCTACAATCTACTCATCCCCCCCCCCCCGGCAAAGCCGCAGCTGCCTCGCTGCTCCGCCCGAGCTCCATCGCCGATGCTAGCATTTGAGAGCAGCCCTCTGCCGAGCCACTCCGCATCGCCGTTGCTACCCGCCATGTCGCTGCCACCGTCAAGCCCGTCGCAACCATCGCCAGCGCCGCTAAGAAGCCCCAGGTTTCAGCCAAAAATCGGGTCCAGCGTGGGTCACGAAACGGGTAGGGTTTTTGAACAATTCGGGCCAGCTTTGGGCTGTTAGGGGCTTGTGGGTTTGGGTTGGTTTAGTGTGGGCTTTATTTTTAAAAAAAAAATTAGACCAGATTGGGCCTGCAATCAGGCCTAGCCTGGCTGGTTTCTACTGTTTTGGGTCGCACAGCCCGGCTCGATCCAGGCTCGGGCTGCTTGGCTTGATCCCGGGCCTTGTTCATCGAACCGGGTCAGATCCAACCCGGGGATCCGACTTGTTCGTTTTAAATATATTATATTATTATAATATTAAAATAATATTTTAAAAATTAAAAATTAAAAATTAATATTTTAAAAAATTAAAAAAAATTTCGAAATTTAAAAAATGTAGGGTTTGATTAGGAATTGCCATATCTTGCCTTTTTAGTGTAATTAGGCCTTATTTGCTCGTATTTTGATTATATTGTATGTTTAATTTGTATATCTAATTATGTTTAATTGCATGTGTTTAATTTTACTACAATTAGGATCTTAGTAGTTATGATGGTTACTTTAATGATTGTGCACCCGCATGATCACCTCAATGTTAATGAATAGGTATAAAATCAATCCAAATTGCCTGACAAAAACTCGATTTGTTTATGTAGTACAAGAAAAAAAAAAGGAACTATATCAGCTGACTTATTAGAAAAGTGGACACCTTGCCACTTCTCTAATGAAAATATGATTATTTTTGGTTCAAATGAAAATTATACATTGAATCAAACAAACAAGTAGATGCCTTTCCACTTCTCTAGTGAAAGATAATAGATGTCCTTCTTAGCTTCTCCCTATGATCCGTATTTATCTATCGACTCTATTCTGATGATTCACTTCGTTTACGTAGTACAGAAAAAAAAAATAAGGAACTATATCAATTGACTTCATCCTCTAATTGCATTAGATTAAGGTCCATCGGCTTATTCGATCGAAAATACATGATAGCGTGATGAAGTTTGAAGTCACTAATGACTTCTTTAGGATGATACTTCTTTTGTCTTTCTAATTAACCGTAAGAGATGATCGTTAAAAAACAACAGTTTGACTATACAGTACTTGATCACAAATGGGACGTTGGGATGTCAACGCAGACAGATCACCTCCCAAAATAGTCGCATCAGATGACTTCGGAATCGAAAGATATACTGAGAGAGCTGCTGCACAGATAAAAGAATGACCATGCACGCACCAGCTCCTGTTCTCTTCCCTTGTATGGAGGAGGCAGCACTTCTTGTATTTTGGTCGAAAGGGTTTTCTTAACCGGACGGAACGTCCGCATAGGTGCGTCCAACACAGAGCCGGGAATTGCATTGAGCCTCCTCACTGAAAGACTTCATCGCCTACAAGTTAGAAAGACTGCGTTAACGTTAATCAAATGGTCAGACTATAAGACCCGATATAGTCGAAACGAACAGACTAATGTACAAACGGAGAGAGCATCAGCTTTCTGCTTTGACAAACCATTTTCAGGCTCTGAATGGAAAAGACCAAGCAAAGGCTGCAACACGATAACAATACAATTGTTGAAAAAGCTTCGTCTCACACCCAGCAGCATTTTAACAGCAGAGAAGCGGGAAATTTGCTTCCAAATGCTACTGACTGCTTTGCAGCGATAAATACAATATGCGAGATTTTAAGTTCATCCATGACAGATCCTCTTGGTGCTGGACTACTTTTCACAAGATAAGGCTCACATAAGGCTCACACGCGTGACCTATACAATGCCCATAGCGGACACATCCACTAGAAATGGCTTAGACTAATGGGTCTTAGATTTTTCCAACGGTGTTCCTCGAGGCCTCCAATTCCAGGCTCGGCATCATGTGCAAACAGTGTTCATCGTGATTTTCCTAATTTCTCTTTGTTGTTGATCAGGTTTAGTGCGAAGGTCGGGGACTGGATTTACATCGCATCCACTTTTGCTTTGGCTTGGTATTCCGGTTGCTTGCTGTCTGAAGTTTTGAACTAGTGTCCGATTTGCTTTGATGCGATTAATTTGCACATTTGTCGCGAAGGAATGAAGCTACTACATTGAGGTTGGATGATGTTCTGAGCAGTCTTAACTCTGTCCATCGTATGATGCTTTAAGATAATAGGTTGTCAAATCTGAAGAGCAGTTGTTACTTATGAGGCATCTCTTTTGTTGTCAGCCTTGGCTTTTGTTCTTGCTCATCAGGGAAGAATGGAACCTGGACAATGAAAAAGAGAGAAATGTGAATGATGCTAAGGCTAAAATTGGAAACAAACAATGTTGAAGCTTGAAAGCAAGAAGCACCATACGACAAAAGAAGACTCTCTCTCTCGACTTCAAACGGGTACATCATCTCCTGAGGGATGCTGGACACTGACAGGTGCGATGGCACTGCTTGGATGAGAAGAAAGGTTAAAGATAAAGAAGAAAGGCTGAAGTGTGATAAAGAATAGAATGTCCATCGCTGGAAGATGAGAACCAGCAGGACAATGAAAAAGAGAGAAATGTGAATGAGGCTAAAGCTAAAATTGGAAACAAACAGTGTTAAAGCTGGAAAGCAAGAAGCACCAAATGACAGAAGACTCTCTCTCTCTCTCTCTCTCTCTCTCTCTCTCTCTCTCTCTCTCCCTCCCCCCCCTCTCTCTCTCTCTGTGACTTCAAACTGGTAGATCATCTCCTGAGGGATGTGGGGCAGTGTGACAGGTGCGCTGACGATGCTTGAATGGGAAGAGTGGTTCAAGAGAAAGGAGAAAGGCTGAAGCTACGTAAAGAATAGAATGTACGTCACGAACAACAGTTAAAACCTCTCTGCTTTTCATTCTCTTAATTTAATTTGCACTCTCGCTGAATCCAGTTCTGCTCCTACTGACCTCAGCTCGAGTCCTGTTGCTTCTAGCTCCTTTATAGCCACGCATTGCTTGACTTTCGGTTGCCTGAAGGAGGACGTCTGCTCCTATCTGATCTAAAACATATTTCAAGGTATTATCGACTCTCTGCAATCAATGGGCACCTTTTCTGTTATTATGTTCTCCAGTTTGCATATCTATTCTTGTTGCCTTACTGTAATACTCATGCTGTCTAAAAGATTTCCTTCCAGGATCTGGTGAGAGAGTTAGGATAAAATGGGCAATATGCAAATTCTCGCAGAAGTCAAGAATTTGTGGATGAAACTCAATGTCCAGGGGGCGATCCTTACGAGCTTATCTCTGCAAGTCTTTCTCATATTTTTCGGACCCATTCGAAAGAGGTGTTCAAACAGGTGGATCGTGATGCTCACCTGGTCAGCTTACTTGGCTGCTGACTTGGTCGCTGACTATGCCCTTGGACTCATTGCCAAAGCCCAATTCACTGGTGTTACTTCAGAATCCAAGGCTGATGCATATGGTAACCTTTTGGCATTCTGGGCTCCATTTCTTCTGCTACACCTTGGAGGACCCGACACCATCACAGCTTTCGCACTCGAGGACAATGAGCTGTGGCGTAGGCACTTGCTTAATCTCTTATTCCAGCTAGGCGCTGCAGGCTATGTATTTTATCAATCACTCCCCAGTAACAAGTTGATTGTCCCAACCATCCTCATGTTTATTGGTGGAACCACAAAATACATAGAGAGAACACGTGCTCTGTATATCGCAAGCTTCAGTAAATTCCGGGAGTCCTTGCTAACGTTTCTTGAAGCTAGGCCAGATGTAATTGAACTTCCGGGATATGAATTGGTTGATGTGCTTATGTTTAATATGACTGACAGACTGATGACTCGCGCAAAATTCTCTTCGAAACCTTCAAAGGGCTCCTTGTGGATCTCCCTCTCAGCTTCAGCAAACTTACAGCAATCAGGGGACTTCTCAGGTCTGTAACCACAAAGGATATTCTTTGGCTCATTGAGGCTGAGCTCAACTTCTTTTATGATGCTCTTTATACCAAGACCGCGGTGGTTCACTGTTCAGTAGGGTACCTTTTCCGAGCTATCTCAATTGGTTCCGTCATTACTGCTTTTGCACTTTTCTATGTCCTGAACAAGCATGGCTTTCACGAATATGATATAAAGATTACATACACCTTGCTCCTTGGAGCTGTTGGCCTGGAATTTGTAGCTCTTATTATGCTCACTTTCTCTGACTGGGCAATTGCTTGTTCAAGTAAATTTCATATACGTTGGTATTTCCTTAAGTTCCTCAAATTCAAATCTGAAGATTCATCGTTTGCATTGCATATACTCCATGCTAGATGGTCTAAATCTATCTGCCAGTACAGTTTGATAGATTCTCGACTGAGAATGTGGCCAAAATGGATTGAGGAACTCCTTGTACTCTTCCGTCTAAGGGAATTTCTTAGGGTCTTGGAATCTGGACGGGTAGAACCGTATAGCGACAATTTAGGTGAACTGATTTTAAATGAGCTGAAACGGAAGTCATCTCCTGTAAACAATTTGGAAAGCATCAAGAAGATGTGTGCTGCAAGAGGTGAATGGGCTCTGAAGGAAACTAAAACAATGCTAGATTGCAAAGACTTGCTTCCATTCATCCGTGATGTTGATTTTGGTGAGAGCCTTTTAATGTGGCATATTGCCACTGAACTCTGTTACAACACTGATAAAAGTGGAGAAGACAACCGCAAAACCAGTAAGGTCTTGTCAAACTATATGCTTCACCTCATGATCAAACAATCTGGTATGATGTCTACAGTGGCTGGGTTTGGCGAAATAAGGTTCCGATGCACTTGTGTTGAGATGGACGGGTTACTCAAGAAATATATCTCTGATGGGAGCAAAATGAAGATAACGAAGGAAAGCGCCTGCAAAAGCCTCCTCAGTGATAATACAATAGAAAAGCCAACTGATAAGAACGGAGACAGAATCAAATCTGTCCTATTTGAGGCGTGTAATCTTGCAAAAGAGTTGGGGAAATTCAAGGAGACCAAATGGAAGATCATGAGTGAAGTATGGGTGGAATTGCTGGGGTATGCGGCGATTCATTGCCGACCGTACATGCATGCTCAACAACTTAGTCAAGGAGGAGAACTCATCACCTTGGTTTGGTTAATGATGGTACATCTCGGCTTGAGTGAACAGTTCCAAATAGTCACTGACCCTGTACAAGCACTGCCGTAAAACAGAATGGGCCGGCAAAAGATGAGGCTCCTCCGGGCAAATTCCATTGCAAATCTCACTTTGCTTCCACATTTGTTTCGTTTCTTCTTGTAACCGAGTGTTGCTTCTCTCCATTGATTGCACATTGTTAAAAGTGTCCCTCCCTAAAAACTCTAGCTGCTCAATTTTTCTGATATCATTACGATCCCATGCACTATGAACAAGTTTAGTGTTGTACCGTTAATAGAAAGTAACATTTTAAAGTAAAAATTAGAGTATATCGGTCGCTTTGTCTAATACATATTCTTCATAAAAATGATCATATACCCATACAAACGCTCAAATGTCCGTGGCTGTTTAAGATTGCTCTGGTTGAAATGGGGAAAAGTAAACCACAACGAAGCCAAAATCTTACCCCTTCAACGTTCTCGGATTGCTTCATAGTGGCATGAAGACCAAAACCATTACACATGCAAGGCAGGCCATTATGTACTATTGCGACCTACCCCTCGGGGAGGGAAGAGGTCTAAGGGTATTGCCTAAAGGACAAACCTAAGGCCTATGATTAGGCACGGGTTCTCTCAAGTCCATACCTCGCGTGACATTGGGGTTTTCTTAAGAATTTCGCAATAAGGAGTCACCACTAACCTATTGGAGTCGACTAAAAACCAAGTGAGGTATGGGAGTGTACCTCACTTTCTACGCAACCGGAAAATCTAAGGTCGGGGACTTAATTACACTAATTAACTGTGGCACCCTGAAACACCTTAGGTCACCACAGATACCAAAGAAGAACCTTAGTTCCTAGGCATATATATATTTTATAACCGTCCCAGCGCATCTTGTTTGCCGAAGCATAATCAAGTCTTACTAATTCTCCCTCCAACAATCATGATACAATGCACACCACTCAGCACCATAAGAAAATAAAGCCGAGCCACTCTTTATTTACATATTTTCAATATGGTTTCACAGGTCGGTACAACCAAAAAGGAAAACCGAGACTCTTGGCTAGACTTGGCCACAACTCAAAAAGAGACAACTCGACCCTCTATGTCGATCATGCAAAATCCTCCATCTACAAGTGTTGGCTATGTCCAAAAAGTAGCAGCTCCTACTCCTCACGCGGGCCGTCACACCCATCCCGGTGCGTCAGGTGGTGGCGGCGGCAACATCCCCCGCATCACTCCGTCACGATGAATGTGAACAGATATGAACTCCTGAATGACCGGGCCCCCAACTAGGCCCACGTCATACATCACTAGTGCACGAACCTGAATGAACGTCAGACCAGGGATGGTGGGATAGTCGATCTCCATACACTCGATCTCCACGTCAGATGGAAGGCCGTAAAAGGTGCCCCGCGAGACAGTAGGGAGCGGCATCTTTCTAATTTGAAATGTTAGTCCCCAAAAGGGGTGAGTACAACCACTCAGCAGGTAAAAGATCCAATAAACTACTCAATGCATCACACAGAACAATCAAGACATCATAGTATAGTTCATATCATTCATACATCCAAGCATTACTTACCTTGCAGCCAAGCACATGTCATCATACCATATATGCATATACATCCATGCACTCATCATCAAGCATTCATACATATACCATCATGCCATAGGTGCATATACATCCATGCACTCATCATCAAGCATTCATGCCTATACCATCATGCTATAGATGCATATACATCCATGCACTCATCATCAAGCATTCATGCATACATGTTACCATACCATGCATGATTCAATTTCAATTTCTCAATTTTTATTCTTTTAATTTGGGCTGCCACATTTCTCTTTCCCGGAACCAGTATTTGCATCCCACATTTATCGCTCGTATCCAACCTGGCATTGCGAGGAACCTCCGGCACACACCTCTGGGCATCCGGCACACACACTCCGGGCATCTCGTAGCCCCAACTGGCATCACGAGGTATCCCCCGACTCACACCTCCGGGCTTCTGGCACCCCCACATCCCGGGCATGTCGAAACTCCCGAGGACATCCGGCACACAACCTCCAGGCATCCGGCATTTACACTCCTTGGCCAGGCATCCCGACACTCCCAGGGCATCGTCGGCTCACACCTTCGACGGCATTCTCATTTATCATAGTTCACATTCACATTTATGGCTCAATTTCAACATGGCATATGATATGATGGCAACAAGATCATTTTTCAGAATTTTGATTCTTATATGTAGTGCCAAATATCATCACATGTGCAGCAAGATCCAATCACTTATGACAACATAATCCATGGGGTCCATACAACTTAGAATAATCCATACATCATGACTTTTTGAAATCTACTAAAATCCAGCTTGCACAATTTCAAAAAACATATTAATTAATACCCACATGACCTTCAAAAATTATGAAATCTGAACATGTGTTAGTCAAGACATAAAGGCAGCAACTCCATGAAGAACACATGCCCAAAAGAACTTCACACAAAAAGATATAGCTCACACATTACAGCTTGCAAAATTCGGACACATCAGATTTGCGCAGTTCTTGAAATATTTTAACTTAAATACCCAAATGACCTTAAAAAATTATGAAATTTACCAGGTGATATTCAAGACCCTAAGGTAGATTTTTCATGAAGACATCAAGGCCAGATTCGTCCTAGATAATTAACTATGGACGGTCGAAGCCCCTGTTCCTAGTACCGAACATTCCAGGTTTAGCTATCTCCGAAAAATAAAGATTTCACCTACTTATCTTCCTTCATTTCCTCTGAATTTTTTATATGTTTTGCCTCAAGAAGTCCACTACAACTTTCATTAAGGAATCCAGGTAAGATTCTCAAAGGAAAGTCACTTTATAGTCCACGAAGTCGCTGGAGGTCAGTACAACATTTCCAGATCCATCATCTTCAAAGGAAAAAATCGTTTCACTAGGCTACACTTGTTTTTTTTTATCTCAAATTTGAGTATGTTAGTCTTCAAGATGTTATCTAAGACTTTAGTGAAGGGGTCAAAGTGAAATTCTCAGTAAAAAGTTACATGCAACACACAAAATCACCAAGAGGTCAACAAAACAGTTTCAGATCTAACGTTTTCGTAGGGGGTGGGTTTCACCCCACAAAACTCAGTCATTTTGTTTCAAATTTTAGTATGTTATACTTTAATATGTTTTCTACAACTTTCGTGAAGAAGTCAAAACCAAAATCCAACTCAAACCCCGCATGCAAGCCACTATAACATTCTGGGTCAGGCTGTTTACTCGAAAACAGATTGCTATTTCAAAACAACACCCTCAAAACTTCAGTTTTTCACACCCTAGACATCCGAAATTCATCACCTTTTACTAGCACATCCTAGACACACACATGCAAGAGCAGATCAATGGATCTAACTTGCCTCCAAACCGAGCTACGGCGAGCACGACGACGGCAAACGATGGACGCACGGGTGGCTGTGGGCGATGGACGAGCAGCTTCCTCCTTCGCGCGGCCTCTTCCTCCTCACTCTTGGTTCCCTCACTCTCTCGACAGCTCTCTCTCTCCCTCTCTCAAAACCGGTCACTCTCTCTCTCTCTATTTCCTTTTATTCAATCATTTGCAATCATTTGGAGCCGCCCAAAGTGGCCAATGGGTGTAACTCCCTTTTTGCCACTTGGCAAACCCCATGCATGATGGGCTTGAAGATGGGCCGGCTCCTCCCCCCTTGTGGTCGACGGCAGCCCCTTCATGGGCTTCATGGGCCAAGGCAATTTGGCCCACTTTAGGTCCAATACTCTTGGGCCTAAAGTCCAAACTTAATAAATTTCAATTCACTTTTATTAGTTCATCTTAATTCCCTCTTTTATAAATTCCAAATTTACAATTTCATATGGCCATAAAACTTGTATCCTTAAACTATAAGAATCAAATCTATGAGGTGCATAGCCAAGAATAAATTCTTCTTATCAACTTATCCTATAATACTGATTTTAATAACCCATGAACACAAGGTACATTTCCATCCATATAACACTCAGTCTTAAAAGTAAGTCAATAGCCAAGGCATAAACCAAAGGCAAATTTCATTACTTAATCATAGACTTTAATACATCTAGAGGTTGCCTTGAATTTTTGGGATGTCACAATTCTCCCCTCCTTAGAGAATTTCGTCCTCGAAATTAGACACAACTCATGCCCTTTTGAAACAAGTAGGGGTACTTTTCCTTCATCTGATCTTCACTTTCCCATGTGGCTTCCTCCATATCATGATGTCGCCATAATACCTTAACCAGTGGAATTGTCTTGGTCCTAAGAATTTGTTCCTTCCAATCCAGTACTTGCGCAGGCTCTTCAATGTACCTCACTTTCTCATCCAGTTCAATGGCTTCATGATCGAGTATGTGACCAGGATCTGGCTGGTACTTTCTCAGCATCAATACATGAAACACGTCATACAAATTTCCCAACTTTGGAGGCAGCGCCAACGATAAGCTACATCTCCTATTCTTTCAAGTATCTCAAAAGGTCTAACAAATCTAGGGCTTAACTTACCCTTCATTCCAAATCGAGATATTCGTTTCATTGGAGATGCATTAAGGAATACATGGTCTCTTACACTAAACTCCAAAGGCCTTCTATGCCTATCTGCATAGTCTTTCTGCCTACTTTGAGCTATTTTAAGCCTTTTTCTGATAATTTCAACAGCTTCAGTGGTAACTTGTACCAGTTCAGGTCCTGTCAATTTCCTTTCACCTACTTCATTCCAACAGGCAGGAGTCCTACATCTCCTTCCATATAATGCTTCATAGGGAGCCATGCCTATACTTTTCTGAAAACTATTATTATAGGCAAATTCGGCCCAATTTGGATTGGGCTCCATCCAACGGGCCTAATACCTAGTAAAGAGGCCGAGCGGGGCGGATTTGTAATCTGGCCTAGCTTAGCCCGCAACCCCTAGTCTGCAACCATTCGGTCGTGACCAGGGAATCAATGGTGGTGGGTGGCCCAAGCAGCTCTCTCAACGGCGACAATAGGATGTTGGTCGAGGACGGCGTTCCATTGGGCCGCGACCCTTGCTCCACGATCTGCCCTATTGCAACAAGGAAGACGGCAACGTCAAATGGCGTGGGTGGTCTCCGGCTAGGGCACTATAGTGTCGTCACGGTTAGGCAGGCATAGCTCGACTTCCGGCCAAGCTACAGTGGTGCTCCGGCTACTAAAAGACCGAGCTGAGGTTCTAGACGACGAAGCTAGGTGTGGGTTTCAATTGGGCATTTCGGCAAACAGGTGGAGGGCATTCATGAATCTAGAGATTTTGGCTCGGTCAAGACCCGAGCGCAAGTCCAAGGAACTAATGAGGCGTAACAAAACAACAGGAAATGCAAGGGGGAAGGGTGGAGGGCCGGAGCTCACTCAAAATGGCTGGGGTGAGCTTCGGCCGGCTCAGTTTCAGCAGTGCATGCAAGCTATTTGACAAAATCTCTACTTGAGTTCTAGAGGGAATGGCGGTGGTTAACGTCAGTCGACGGCTCACCGGTGGCGGTAGGGCGTCCCGAGGAGTCTCCTTCCCCTCCTTTTCCCTCTTCAGTCCCCTTTTTCTACTTTTCCTTATGTTCTCTTCTCGTTTTTTCTCTGTTCCCCCTCTATTCTGCCTCTGCGATGCTCTATGTCCCCCCCGAGCCAGGCCCCTCAGCCCCTTTTCTTCTCTCTCCTCTTTCTCCTATCATCCGACAAGGACGCCCTAGCTGGCAGCTATCCTTGCCGTCCTTGCCTTGTAGAACTGACATTCCCCTACCCCTTGCTCCTATTCGTTGCTGCTGCCTTTCCCTTTCTGCAGGTCCCCCGCATGCGCGAATGATGGCCAGGAGGAAGAAGATAAGTTGGGGGGTGAGGCCGGGCCGAAGGAAGGAAGGGCCAAGCCACGGGAGAAAAGGAAAAAGAAAAGAAAATAGGCCAAGGTCACGTGAGGAAGGGAAGGAGAGGCAGGCTGGAACAAGGTCGGATTCGGTTCGACCTGGCCTCTCTCGCCATTTTTTTTAAAAAATGTATTTGAAAAAATAAATTAGGTGTCAATAGCTGCCCCTCTTTGAATGTAGCCTTGAAGATGTTGCATTTAAAGACAAAAGACACCTAAATTATTTCAGCAGGAGAGAGATCTCGGGTGCATAAGCACATGCCAGATTGACCAAAGGGACTCCAGGTTATGAAATGTGTCATGGATAAGAGGAAGAAAGGAAGACTCCGGGCTACAAAAAAATGCCATGTCATAGGAAAAAAGAGAGACCCCGGGCTGTAAAAGTGCACCGTGTCATAGGAAGAAAGAGAGGCCCTAGGCTACAGAAGCACACCGTGTCATAGGAAGAAAGAAAGATCCCAGGCTACAGAAACACACCGTCTCATATAAAGAAAGAGAGACCCCGACAGCAGAAGCATACCGTGTCATAGGAAGAAAGAGAGACCCCGGATTGCAGAAGCACACCGTGTCATAGGAAAAAAGAGAGACCTCGGGTTACAGAAGCACACCGTCTCATAGGAAGAAGAAATAAATGAAGTCTCATCGTGTAACAACGAGTTTTGACTGGGTTGAAAATATATGATTTGATGAAAACCCATGAACCTTTGGAGATGACATGATTTAAGGTTGACCATGATTCTTTGGAGATGACATGGTTTAAGGCTCACCATGAACTTTATAGATGACATGGTTTAAGGCTGACTATGAACCTTGTAGTCTTTAGAGAAGCATTCGCTAACCCCTTGAAAACTGCATGGCTTCACTAGGGAATTCTATCAAACTTAATTTGAGCAAATGTCATTAGGGACAACATCAAGAGATGTATTGGCAATATTGCAGTAGTAATTGAACAAGCTAATCAGCTAAGTTTGACTGCCCTGAGAAACATATTGGTTTGGTCATGAGCTTACAAAAAGGGATTATCACTTTGAGGTTAATAAAGGAACATTCATTGCTATTTTCTTCTAGTTTACAAGTCGAGAACCTAGAAGATAAGACAAAATAGAATTGCTTCCATTCCTTCAAGCGGTAGCTTCTTTGTGGCATTCCAATTTCCACTTGAACTATCCCAATCAAAAGAGACTTCAGAAGAGGGTTGTAATGTCACGCCCTAAACCCAGCACGCAACAACCCCTTCCTTGCTCGATAGAAAGCGATGTCCTAGGACTCATTGCCGATCCTTTCTTTTATATTGCACATGCGGAAGCGTATAATAAAGTCCCTAGACAACAAAAATATGGTATAGAAAAGTAGGATATCATTTTCACCAAAACACTTTTCATAAACAAACTAGTTTATATACAGAGGCCAATTCTAAGGTATATGTACAATAGATCTATCTCCAAGAAGAATTACTAAGCCATCTATGCTCCTGACCTTTCTGCCTCAAGCTCCAAGTTCTTCATACTAGGAACCTGAAAATAGTTAAGCAATAACTAGTGAGATAAAATCTCAGCAAGTCCTCCCTTAAGCCCCTGGTTAGAACACTAACTTGGGGTATCTCTCCAGAACCACTCCACAAACTTATCACAACTAAAAACCAACAATCAACAAATCACAACAGTCAGAGTCAACTACTAACTACACAGTCGGTTCGCATGCAACTTTATTTGGTATGCCATACCCTGCACGTTGAATTTCAGCACAATACGTGCAATGCACATGGCCATTAGATGATGTAGTTCATCAATCACATACAAGTTGCGTTACAAGCGATCTCACTTGGCCATTGCCACACCCTACACGTTATCGATTCATGCGTGCGTGCCATAATTAATGTTATCAACATGTATAACCGAAACTAATGATGCCATGATTCTCATACGCTCTTGCACTTTAATGCGTCACCTATCATGCATTAATCGATCATATGAGTCATGATTATAAGGCAAAATCGTTATGACATATCTCATACCTTGCCATACAATTTTACCCCATAATAAGGCCCAACCAACTCAACCCTCATGCATGCTCAAGTTATTAAAGATCTATTGGCCATAGCTAACTTTCCAGTCAGCGATCATCCAACTTTCGCCAAGCTATCAATAAAAATCGAGCTCTTGCTTCATTGGGCATGGCTACATTTAAAACTTCGGTTTAGATGGTATCTCAAAAAGGAACATCGGTCTAGAATCTACTACGACCGGCTTCCGACTCCCATCAAGTATCGCCCCCAAACTTCCGTTGGGTGAAGGATTCCACTTCTTAATCATGCAAGCACACCTTTAAGACTCTCTTCTTATCTTTGAGCCGTCCATTTCGGTGTCCCTCGGACAAAGTCTTTTTCCCTTTTTGTGAAAATCACTCAATTCATGCGGATGCCCATGCATTTATACACTCAAATCACCTCATCATATCAAAACACATGAAATTAGGCACTTTTCATTCTCGGGTGAATAGTGCGCGTGAACAGTAAATTTTGAGAATTAAATAACTAATAAATTAAATCCACAAGTCATTAAAAACATTAATTAAAGCAAGAAAAGCATCAAGAACCATCACCAAGCTAAAATCAGTCCTAACCGGTAGAACGGTCCACTCGCGCGTCTCCCGAGTTTAAATCCATAAACTTAATCAAACGAGTTTGGAAAATTCCCAAATTTTAATATGTTGTAAAAAACACATAAATGAAAAATTTTTATGAAGATACTTTAACCCATATCCTTCTAAATTAATCCCAGTAAATCGCTCAATCCAGTACAGAAATTGTGTTTATTTCCAAAAAGTCTGTTTTCAAAAACCAGCTTGATTCGAGACTCAAAACTTATCCATTTGATCTAAAATTTGAATATGTTAAACTAGAAGACGTGAAAAACAATTTTGTGAAGAAACCATTTTGAAACTCAAACCATAAAGGTTGATAAAAATCCATTGAATCCCAAAAGGTCACAACTTCCAGCACAGTCCAAGATTCTGTTTGCAAATGAAGGAGCTGAAATCTCATACTTTGAAATCTCTAAAAATCATGAGTAAAATATATGTTATATTTGAAGATATCTAAAAAATTTATCAAGAATGAATTAACCTCAAATTCACAACCCATTTTGATCTACAAAAATGACAAACGGCAAGGGTCCAGAAATCCGAACTGCAGAAAGTCCACTGAATTGGACTAATCCATCCACAATGGTGCTAATCTCACTATTTAGATTAACACTAATCCATTCTAAGGATAATCTAACCATTCTAGATTAGCACTAATCTATCTTAAGACTAATCTAATGAACCCTTAAGCATAATTAACCTCCTAAACAAGTTTAGGCATTAATCGAAGGATTAGGAGCTAAACTCACTCGTTAAAAGGGTCGGAGACACGGAGGCTATGCTTAGGAACCTCTACCACGACGATCCAAGGCGATCCCGTGGCTGGAACAGCAACTACAAACTTGGACTCCCACTGAAACACTGAAAACTGGATTGCCGGAGGAGAAATAAAGTTGAACAGGCTTGGCCAGAGCTTCGACGGGGGGATGGCCAGTGACCGGCGGCTCCTGGGGGTCGAGGGGGACCTGCCGATAGCTAGGCTAGGTGAAAGCTTGGTCGAAATGGGAGAAAACATGCCAAAATCGCGAAACAATGCAGGCGGGCGGGCGGACCGATGGACTGGCAAGCGGCGACTTCTAGCCAGCCGGCAAGTCAGTTGGTGGCTCTGTTCGGCAAGCAGCGGGGTCCTTCCGTACGGACTAGATGTCTTGAGCATAGTGATGGGTGGCACGAGAGCTAATTCAGACGGGAAGGCAACTATTAACTCAGTTTTTCACAAGAAGGTCAGCTAGAGCAGAAACAGGTTGAGAAGGAAAACAGGGGAGAAAAGGGCTGTGACTTCTTGGGGTTGAAGAGGGGGAGAGAGAGTGAAGTGAGGGCTGGTTTCTCTGCAAAATTTGGAGCTCCAAAAGGTCTCTAATGGAGAAAGCAAGGCTTCGGAGAAAGAAGAAGTGGTTGAAAGCTTGGAGGGGGGCCACCATTGCCTCAAAAGTCCACATTCTATCCTCTAAACACTCATGGCATGCCCCACCAGCCCTTGGCTGTTATCCATGGCCCTTTGGCAGCCACCAAAGCTTCCTTAGCAAGCCATTGAAGTGGTCCAAAAGTGGCACACCATGGGGCTACGAATTTTGGGATATTTTCTCCTAAATCCACTTCAATTCCTCCTCAATTGGACTCAAATCAAAGCCTATAAATCCAGCCAAGATTCCCTCACTTGAATTCATAATTTTCCTCATCAATTGAACCAACTTGAATCCCAAAATTGCGATAAAAAATGGCCCTCTAATTTTCTCGTTCCAAAATAACCTTACTTTGAATTTTCGCCAAAAATCTCGGTTTGCAGAAAAATCTTCGGAGGATGAGTCAACGTTCCTAAAATGAATCGTGACATGACAGAACTTTCAGTTTTTGAAATTAGGTTTAAATTCGCAGTTAATTTCAATGTGGCACGATTTTAGCGTAACCTAGCCTACCGGGTAGCTTTTAGGAATTTTTAGTACAATTGATTCGTGGTCAATTATTTTCGAGCCACATTGTACATCTTCGACACATTGATGACTCTCAATTGTCATGAAAATCTCGAGATTTCAAATACAAGCACATGGTACAAAAATGACAAAAAAATCGGTCTAGTGCCGTTCGACCAGGATTTTGCAATTAGGTGGAATCACCCACACACTAATCACATGCCTCTATCAAAACGACCTATCTCCGGTCTCTGATCAATTTTGACGGTGCCGTAATGACCTTTGCAGATTAGCATGGTCGAGCAGTTATTTCCTAGTCAAATTCTCGAGCATATTGCATTTAGATTCCTTAACGGCTTCACCTGATAGACTAGTTATCTCGTGAGTGATTAGCTCAGAAAAAAGAGCTATCAGCGTATCGATGAAAAGCCCAGCTTATTCAATCGAAAACATAACCTGAAAATCAGGATGTTACCTGTAATGTTTGATAGGAAAAGGCTCGAAAAGCTTAAAATTTTCAAGAATGTTTTTAAGAATTGGTGCTCATCATGGCATCGTGACCATGTCACTCAATCTTTCGAAACCATTTAGCTTTCGAAACACAGCACCTCTCGAAAGTCCCTTGGCTAATCATCTCCGCATGAGAGCTTCACTCATTTCTCTAATTTCCTTTGCACTTGCAATGATTTTTTTTTCTTTTTATGCAAGGATTTGGACTTTGATAATTTTTCTTTCACATAAGATGTAGCTTTTTTGGCTCTTTTTCTTGACGGGCATTGGCCTTGCTTTTACTAGACACACTGTTTTTTTTATGCCTCCTATTTTTTGTCGAACTTTTTACTCTTTGAACTCTTTGAGCACTTATGATTTTCGAGATGCTTTTCATGTTTTCTCGTAAATGTCAATTGTATGTGGTCAATCCTTACGCTTTGCCTCAGTGAAGGGAAATGATCACCGCTCGGGCTTCAGAAATGAACAATTAAGCCCAAATTGGTTTAAGCAATGGGTGTCAGTGTTTGGGTAGAGAAGAAAATGCTCTTCTTCACCTTGGGATGAGTCAAGCTTCGATGAGAATTCCTCTGAAGCTATCACCAAAAGATTGATGCAAGTGAAAGTAATAGAATCTTTATTAATCTTTTGCTCTACATCTCAACCATAACCTTCTATACTGTCCTAGTGTAGGGTTGTTCTTGACAGGGGTACTTTGAAGAATCATCCTTATTCGGCTCAAAGGGTTAGCAAGATGTCAGCTCGGTGCTTGGGATTGATGAAGGAAATGTCTTTTGTAATACCCTGCTAAACCCAAAAAACTTCTGATCTCCATCACGATTGTCGGTCTTAGCCAACTGATAACTGCTTCAATCTTGGATGGGTCCACGGAGATTCCTTCGTCTAAAATCACGTGACTTAGGAAAGCAACACGAGTCAACCAAAACTCACACTTGCTAAACTTGGCATACAACTCATGAGTCCTTAGAGTCTGAAGTGCCATTCTCAAATGTCTTTCGTGCTCCTCAGGATTTCTAAAGTACATCAGGATATCGTCGATGAACACAATCACAAACTGATCCAAATATTCCTTGAAAACTCAGTTAATCAAATCCATGAAAGCAATTGGGGCATTCGTCAGTCCGAACGGCATTACAGTGAACTCATAATGGCCGTATCAAGTACGAAACGCTGACTTTGGAATGTCCTCCTTTCTGATCCTCAGCTGATGATATCTTGTCCTCAAGTCAATCTTTAAAAATATCGATGCTCCTTGCAACTGATCAAACAAGTCATCAATCCTCCGTATTGGATACTTGTTCTTAATCGTCACCTTGATTGAGTTGTCGATAGTCGATGCATAGGCGCAACGAACCATATTTCTTCTTTACAAACAGAACTAGTGCTCCTCAAGGTGATGCACTGGGACATATGAATCTCTTATCCAAAAATTCTTGCATCTGCACCTTCAGTTCTTTCAACTCTGATAAGGCCATCCGGTAAGGAGCCTTAGAGATTGGCTCTATCCCAGGTGCTAACTCAATCATGAACTCTATTTCTCTTTTTGGTGGCAGAACATTCTTGCATCTGCACCTTTAGTTCTTTCAACTCTGATAAGGCCATTCGATAAGGAGCCTTAGAGATTGGCTCTGTCTCGGGTGCTAACTGAATCATGAACTCTATTTCTCTTTCTAGCGGCAGACATAGCAATTCTTTTGGAAATACATCTGGAAATTCTTGAACCACTTTAATGTCCTCGATCTTCAGCTCCTCAACTGTCGTGTCCACGACAGTCGCCAGGTAACCTTGACAGTCCTCGTCTAACAACTGGGTTGCCTCTAGCGACGAGATTAGGGAAATCGAGGGTCCTCCTCGACTTTCGATAAATTCGAATTTTTATCCGTCAACAGGTCAAACTATATTATACTACGACAACAATTCATTACAACAAAAAGCTCCACGAGCCAAACCTTTTTATACATGACGTTAACGTTATACATACGCAAACCAGTCAAGTACAACTCTAGCCAAGGTTCTTCTTTCTACAACTTTATTACAACAACTGAAGTTCTTTAAACCTAATCACAACTCCACTACGCTACTTTGATAACATCATCCCAAAAACATTCTTCCTCTGATCCATGCATAGTTGGTTCTTTCCTATTCCTTTTGCCAACCTAGCGGCGTCCTATCTACGGTACCGGTGCTTATGCTCTCTTGGACCTACGTGGGCAATCCCTATACTGGTGGCCGTGCTAGCCACATTTGAAACAAGCTCCCATCCTTTTAAAACACGGAGCAAACCCATGCTTTTTTCTACAAACTCAGCACACGTTTGGTGGGTCTTCTGCCTCTTATTGGGTGACAGCCTACATCATTTCTTGCATCGGAGACCTATTCAAAACACTCTGTAGTGCATTCGGTGGTGTGATTCCTCGATTTTAATCCATCTGGGACAGTTCCTGGCCATGTGACCCTGCTGGTCGCACACAAAACGAGCACCCGTCTTAGCAGGACACGGGGCTAATCCATTTCGTCATCCGCAGGAACGACACACTCTAAACTGGCTCGGTGCTGGCTTTCCCATTATAGTCCTTCGAGTGGGACGACGTAAGTGCTTTCCTTTTGTTGTTGGTTTCTTCCCGAATCGGTTGCCATCTCTGTTGGAACCAAATCTTGACCCAGATGCGATAGCTTGCTCCCTTAACACATCCCCATGCTAGACCTCAGTAGGTGCGGTAGTAACAGCGGTTACGACATTGGCAAGCGACATTAGCAGTGGTAGCTTGATTCTATGCTTGTTGATCCAAAATGCTTCCTAAAGTCTCTAGCGCCTGAACGATCCCGTCAAACCTAGGATCGATTGGTGCTATTACACTATCAGTACTAGCCTGCGACGGTACTCTTACACTCACGCTGGCCTGAGCTTACGCTCTACCTCGGGTACCGATCATTGTCGGCATTCTACCCCGAGTTACAAGTCTTGCCGACCTGTTCCTAAGAGTTCTCCACTCCTGGTCAATCATCATGCAGATTCTTTACAGAAACCTGTCTTTCAATTCTAGTACCAGATTAGAATTTGAGTGACCCCACAAACAAGTTACCAATCAGCATAAAATAAAAGTCATTCCTACTAACTATCCCAAGAACCCACCGCACCTTATTACTCGAAACACAGACTTTGCTCTGATACCACTAGAAGGGGATGTCCACCCAAACCTCGAGTGTATGCCCATCCCTCTTTGGTCGATAATATTTTGCAACTTCCCAGGATGAGTCGCTGACCTTTTTGGTTTTATTGCACATGCGGAAGCAAAAATAAATCCCTGACAGTAATCATCTTGAGATAGAAAAGCAGGACAACAGATTTACAAACAAACATGTTTTTATATTCATATAGAGTCATGTACAAGGTCTATGACCAAAAGACTACAAAAATTGACTTTCCAAAAAGAAGCGGTCCTAACTGACTTACATTTCAGATCACCTTCTCTCAGCTCTAGGTACTCCACTCGACGATCCTAAAATTTAACCCACAACGGGGTGAGATATAAATCTCAACGAGTTCACGCTCTAAATGCTTAGAAGCGTCTTAACAATACAACCACACAATCAAGGAGACTTACCTCGTTTCAGATCCACCTTGCAAGTCAATATAGTTCATATCACAACCGGAGCAATACTCAAGCTCAATTAATTGGAACGCCATATTGAAATTCTCAAATAAGCATAGGAGTCCTGATTATAGGGTCAAATCATTATAATACGTCCCATACCATGTCACACAATTTTGTCCCATAATCCGACGCATTCAACTCAATTAAACATTCGTACCTAGTTTTGATCTAGGCATATAGCACGGCCCACTCTCTGTTCGGCGATCTTTTGGCATTGCCAGGCTTCATCTCACACCATTGAGCACGGTACATCTCTTTCATATGGCTTTCCCAAACGAGTATAGGGTTCAGAATCTACTGCGGCCAGCTTCCCATTGTCTAGGGATATCCCATATAGGGGTTACATCCAGCTTAACAGCCCGGGACAGTTTCTCTTATCAACACACGATCACTCAATTATGGCTCAGGGCACCATGCATTGCACTCAAATGCCTCAATTAAAATGGTGAACTTGGCCTTTTTCTTTGTATTAAAAATACACTGTAAAATATTCGTGTGTAGGTACACAGTCAATTCAACCTAGAAAAATTGACATTCTTCCTTTTTAAAATCCCACTATTTTATATAGCAATTAAAACTTTTTTCGGTGTCAAAATCGGACGGCCAGGATTTTTTGAATAAATATTGGAAATTCACAAATTTTGGAATTAAATACCAAAAATCCAATCAGCGCTCAATTTGTAGAAATTAACACTCAATTGCAAAAACTAACCACACCATTGCAATCAGCACAAAATTCCAGTCATCGACTACCCCGGTTTAATTTCTGGAAAAATAATTAATAATTAATTAATTTCTAAAATTAATTCAATAATTCAATTTAAATTTTAAAAACACCAACCTAGGTCAAAATCACTGAATTAAATACCAATATGGGCTTGAAAATTCCTGAACCCTTCTAGCTAAATAGCACAATTTATCTAAGCCTCACTTAATCTAATCTAACCACCTAACATGCATAATTGTATAATTAAATCACAAATTTAATCTAACTAGCCACCTAATTCTTAAGTAAATTAAACTAAACACCTCTTAAACGTCATTAGCCTTCTAATAAGAGTTTAGTGCATAAACTCACCGGTTTATTGCGGAAACCGGTTCACCGCGACGACGGCGCGACGGCGGCCAAAACCCAGATTTTTGGCGGCGTTGACGAACACTCGAACCGGGCCAAAAAGCCTTGCAAGCCCATAGCAAATGCTGGGCTTGGTTGATGGGTTTGGGCCTGCTTCTTGGACTTCAAGCGGGCCGAAAATTTGCTGGAGATGGGCTGAAGTCACGGGCCTCAAGAACTCAATTGATGGGCTGCTTCTTGGGCTGAAGACACGGGCTGAAATCCACTGGGCTGATCAAGAAAAAATTCGTGGGCTGCTGATGTTCATGGGCTGACCAAGAAAGCCCGAAGGAGCTACTGGGCTTGACTGAAACTCATATGGGCTGAGCTGATTATAACCAACTATGGGCTGGGCTTGCGGAGAATTCGGCTGAACGGCGGGATGGCAGAGACCGCACATGGACATGTGGCCGCAAGCTGGGAATTCGGTGAAGATGGGCGTGGGACGATGGTTGATGATGATGATGCGATGGATGGATGGATGGTGGGAAGGCATGCAGCAGCGAAATGGAAGGAAGTGGAGTTGGGTCAACGTCGGTGGAATTGTCTCGGTGAAGCTGGGACTTAGACGTGGCAGCAGGATGGAGATGGAGCGGCTACGGATGATGGCGTTAAAGAAGGTCGTCAAAGCTACTGTAGGGGAAGACTTCGATTGTGGCTGAGCGGAGCAGAATCGATGAAATACAGAGGCGGTTGACTCGACGGAGGGGCAGCGTGAGACGGCAGGGGGGCACGGAATTTTGACTTTTATCTAACATATACCTGCTCCGGCGCACGTCGAATGGATGGGTATATGTAGGTCCTAGCGAAGTTGAAATTGAACTAATAATACAATGGAAAAGTCCAAACAGCCATGTTTTTTCAAATGTACAAAATAACGTAGAATCGCAACATATGGCTTGTTCCTAACCGGACGTGCTGATAAGGACAATTATACTTTGAAAGAGATCATGAATTTTATAGGGCAATCAGATTAGACATCTTAAACTACTCTCTTCTCTGGACTCTCTAATCTTCATACTTTAATGTTGAGTAGTCGGATGGTTCGCCATTGCCAGTGGTGCTATTGGAACCAGAGAATGCCTGCTGATTGCGATTTTATCTAGCTATGTTTATAATTTCATTCATTAATTACCAAAAGAAAATCATACTTTTGCAAACGATCCTCTTAGATTTGTACTTCTGGGATTCGGCCCTTGCTATTGAATTGACATCTACAATTCACTTTGTTGAGAGATTGCCACGATATATCGTAGAGATTTAGTCACTGGTATTGAAGGGAAGGTCAATTTCTTTTTCTATGAAGAACTTACAACTTAGCATGAAAATATACACAAAAGTGGAAAAATTCACTAAAGAAATACCGTAAATCCATGGTAGATTTTGATTTTAAGTCTCCCTCGTCTTTTATCGTGGAGATGTATGATGGGTTTAGTCTATGACTTGATGGGCCTAAGTGGGCACGTCCACCCATGTTGGGCCTAATAACCCGCCCCGCAGGTTAAGGGCCCATGGAGGAAAGGTTCCGTCTTTTGGAGGAGGTGTTACGTTGAGGGGATGCGTCCTTTGGAAGAGACGCTTCGAGGGAAAGTAAAAAGAAAAAGAAACGTACCTTTTCGTGTATGTACGTGAAGACGCTCTCTGCCCCTCCAGACAACGTAAGACAAAAAGAACGCTCCAAAGGAAAAGAAAAGTACGTCTTTTCAGGGCTTTCTCCCCCTAATAGCAACAGCACATTCCTCGATAGAACGGGATCAGGATTCTTCCTCAAACTTTAACGTTGGTGTTTAATCTATGGGCAGTAAGGTACGCTCGATTCCGTGGTGTATCTTTGGTCTGCGATACATGTGATTCATGGGCTCGTCTTCCACATTCGTTTCAGGGGTTCAATTTAGTGTCGAACTGCTTTTAGGGAATCCGTTATTCCCAACATTGGTATCAGAGCCAAGTTGATGTTTCCCGACCCCTTTTCATGTTTATGAATTGCTTTTTGATTGATTTTTCGTGAAACACCGCTGTCGGCCGATCGGGGATGGAAAATCCCGACACTCGAGTACTGTTCACCTGTTTTTTGATTTTCTATAAATCGAAGTTCAATTATGATAGCATAGGGTGAAAGGTCTCGTCGATACGAGAAAATCGAGTGGCGGATCGCCGCTGGAGGCTGTCGGACGCACCCCCATGCGTGGCTGGAACGTACGAGGGTCATCGGCGCGTGCCCCCTAGGCGCCTGCATCACACGCGCCATTTCGACCCCAGGCGTGTGCGACGCACGCGCAGAAGCCTGGCACCTATCGCGCCAACTAACGTCTTCGTGACGTTAGCCATGCACGCACATGGCACGTGCCGGTCGATTCGTCTGACCGGCCTGACCAACCCAACCGGTCCGACCCGACCCGACGACCCGATTGACCCGTTAACCGTTGACCCCTTTGACCATTGACCATCATTGACCCGCAAAAAAAAGAAAAGAGAGGAAAATTTTGTATTTTCCAATTCGTTCATTATGGATTATAAGTAATCCTTTTTTCTTTTATTTTTTTTCATTCTGCATTTGTTGCATGAACCATGGAAAATTCTGTATTTTCCCTTTTTGTTCAATGTGAATTATAAGCAATCCATTTTTGTTCTGCATTTGTTGCAAAAACT
Source organism: Eucalyptus dawsonii (assembly GCA_016097615.1). NCBI lineage: Eukaryota > Viridiplantae > Streptophyta > Magnoliopsida > Myrtales > Myrtaceae > Eucalyptus > Eucalyptus dawsonii. The sequence continues at coordinate 46,581,646 of CM027875.1, read as the reverse complement.
ATGATGCGTTATGCACACATACTTGCATTTCCGAGAATGGAGGAAGAAAATGCAAGACTTAAAGGGCTAATGACAAAGTTAGCTAATTATCGGTGGAATGATAGTGATGTAGTATCACACGTGATTATGGTCAATCAGATGATACAAGAAATCATCTGGAATGGTTATCCTATACCGGATTTTGAGAAGGTGCCAGCCTTAATGAACACTCCTCCACCTAAATGGCAAGCAGTGTTAGATCGCTTATGGGAGGTCAACGTGGTCCCAGATTATAGGAGGCTTACGGTAGCTTTTGTAAGAGAATACTATATGATCGAATTAATTAAAACTTCAACCCTTGGGATGAATGCCACATGGTGTAGAGTGAATGCGCTTTGGAGGTGGCATGAGAGCTCTCTAATTTTTTTTTCATGGTTGGCCAATGTGCCTTCAGAATTCTTAGAAAATTTTACTGATAGATTAGAAAAGACTTTCCTTATTTATTTTTTAGATTAGTCTGAGATGTTTTTAGGTGTAAATATCTCTTTCTATGTTGATATTTTATTTTCCTTTGGATATATTACTTAGTGTAATGGACATGTTTAATTATTGAAAGTTCAATGTTATTTATTGTTGTAAATTAGTATGTTAGTTTACAATTAGTTGTGGCAAGTTCGATAAAGTTTTAGTGACTTTGCTTAACTTATTTTGCATTGATGAATATAGTAATGATAGTTTTAAATTAGGATTTTTTGGATGATGATTGGAAATATAGTGACATTTTGATTCTGAAACCATACTTAAAATTATTCATTGTCGCGACCTAATTTTTGGGTGCACCACCTAAAACTAGGCTAATGGACTACTAAGTCTTTAACTTAGCTTAGGCTCTCCCAAGCCCATACCAATTCGCGACTTAAGGTTCAAGTTTTTTTTTTCACATGCAAATGATTATTATCTAGGAGTCGCCACTAATTGGTTTATGGTAAGTTGATTAGACACCTAAGTAAAATAATGGGAGAATTATTTTACTCCTACGAACCAGAGACTAAGGGTACGGGGACTTTGTTACACTAGATTGCTCTAATGCCCTTTAAGTACCATTTCTTTTTTAATTTTCAAAAAAACATTTTGTAGGCAGCTGATTTATTTTAACCTAAATTACTATCATGGAAATGTGGTAACCACACGGGTGCTCATCCATTATTAAAACATTCAAATAAAAATAATAAATAAATAAATTGCATCACACAAAGCAAGCAATCATTTTTTTGGGTTTTCTTAAAAATTAGAATTCTTTTATAAAAATGCATTTTTAAACTAAATGATTTAATCTTATTAATATGCAAATTCTAATTAAAAGGGCCTATTATGCAAACTAGTTATTATGCACCTCATGACCTAACTTCACTAATGAACAAATTCTGATTAAATGATCCTATTATGCAAACTAGTCAACATGCACCTAGTATTTTTGCATTTTTTTAATTGAAATTCAGAATTTATGAAAACCCTAATTAATCTATCTAAAAAGGGATAATTTTCTAATTTATTCTAAGGATTAATTTGACTTAAACCCTATCCTATCTTAGAAAACTATTTTTTTTTTGGAAAAATGAGATAATTAAAATGCGCGAACATTAACCCTAAAAGAAAATTATTTAGGTCTAACCCTAACTTATTCTAAAAAATGCAACCCTAAAAATTTAATCCTAAGAAAATCCTAATTTTCTAAACCTACATGTCTGATTTACTAAACCTATATGCTCATGCAAAATTTTGATTTTTTTAATTTTCTAATTTTTTAGTTTTTTTAAAAGATAAGTAATTATTAAATAAATATTAAATCTAAACTATCAACAAAATAAATGATTAAAATAATCGAAAAAATAACCTAAGTAATTGTCTCGTAGGTCAAATTAACGATTATCTTAACCCTAATAATCACGACAAAGAGATCAAAATAATTAAAAATCCAATCCGAAGTCTTACGGATCAAATTAATAATTATAATGATTTAACAATTAAAATTCTACCAAAAAGCCCAAAAATTAATATAATTAAAAAAATAATCCGATGTCTCTCGGATTAAATTAATAATTATATTAATTTTGGACAAAATCCTAGCGGATGATGCCTACAAAATGCATAAATATTAACATTGGCAAACCATATTCTAACTTAAACAATAATAACAAAATTTAAAATGAATAAATAAATGACAATAAAATAAAAAATTGAAAAATAAACTACCTAGGGGAATGCAGCAGGGACAGCAACGCGATGGAATGAGGGTGTCTGGCGTGAGTGCTCCAGTGAGAGGACAGGCGGAGGTGTGGCATCTGGCGCGGCTAGCGGGGATCACAACGGCACGGGGGCACGAGCCTGTAGTGGTGGCGGATAAACAGAAACGTAGGTGAACAGCAGCATCTGGAACTTGAAGATGGCGGCGAGGGCTCGCGGCTGAGCGACGACAGCGTCGGGCAGAGACAAGCAGCAGCAGGCGGTGACACGGTTGTCGAGCGAGATCGGCGCGGCAAGCTTCGCGATCTATTGCAAAGGGCTGTTGCAAAGGCGTCGAGTTGAAAGGGGCAGCAGTCCGCTCGGGTTCAGACCTGGTGGAGGCACAGCGACGATGGCTGGCGAGGGTAGCTCGATCGGCAAAGTAGGGATGGCGCGGTGAGGAGCAGCGAATGGCGAGCGGAGCGGCGAGGAGTGGCGAAAAGCGCAAGCGTCAGCGGCTATGTTGCTGCGCGTCAGGGGTGAGTCCGGCGAGGCGACGGTAGCAGAGGCGCGGTGGAGCTCGGAGGCCGGCTGAGGCAAGCTGCTGAGGTGTCAACGTGGGTGCTATGCGTCGAAGTGGCAGTGACAGAGACGCGGAGGTGGCTGGCAGAAGCGATGCCGGCATGCTGGACGGCGCAGGCACGCCTGGAGCGATCGGGGAGGCCCCTTCGGGGAAGACGACACTATAGCGTTTCCCCTTTTCTTTTTTCTCTTTTTTTTCTCACGTCACTTCTCTATTGACGTTTTCATAATTTTTTTTTTACCTTGACTTTTTCTAGAAAACAAAGACGAAAGAACCTCTTTTTTTTTTTTTTTGAATTTCGAACTCTAACAAAATGAAGGAACCACTCTCACTTTTGTTGTGAAAATTTTTCTGAATTCCTCCTCCCTATCATGAAAAATGAGCCTCTCTTTTATAGTGATTCGAAAAAGTCTCTTTATATGGCATTTCCCAAGTTACCATTTCTTGTCACATTAAATCAAATATGTATGATTTGGCAATTAGCTCAATTCTTGCCCATTTTTCACTTGATTTCAAAATTGTTGCTGCATTTAAGAAAATCCGGAAATCCATCGAATTCCATATTTCTTTGCATAATTCAATCAAATCAATTTCTCCGATTTTCATTTTTTTTCTTTTTATTTGTTCAAAATGCAATTTTATTTTTCCAAAATTATGTGTCAACATTCATTAATATGATGGGTCTATGCAAAATGGATGCATAAATGATAGGCATTAGTAATTTGTGCATATGTATCTATATGTTCAGATCTATGGCTTTAGCAACTAAAAAAAAACATAATTGCTTATTTGAACAAAGAAGACAAAATGAACGGCGAGAATTGTGAAATATTGAATAAGAGAATTCAATATGTGCTTGAAAAGCAAGAAGCACTAAAAGCTCTTGACCATGTTATGGAAGATCTTGAGGATGTTATGTGCCACCTTGAGCTAGTAGAGGACCGCCTAAAAGCATTTGAGCGGGCAACAAACATTTGCTGTGTTGTTTCCATCTTAGAAGGGGATTCGAGCTCTAAACGCAAGCGCATTGATTCGTTGAATATGTGAAAAATGCAAGGGATCAAGTCATTCTTGCAAGAAACCAAGAGCTAACCAATATAAGAGAGGAAAACGTCCTCGAGTGAAGAGTATTTCAAGGGTGAAGTGTTACAACTGTGACCAGAAGGGTCACTATGCTCGCAACTATCACGAGTCAAAGGAGGTACTCACCCCTTGTACTCTTAAGAACTTTGCTAATGTGTCAAGTTATGTATTCTTAGCTGAATCTAATCATTTGTGGACTGTAGATTCAGGAGCAACATACCATGTAGCAAAAGATAAAGAATCCTTCGTGGAATTCCGATAAGTACCAACTGGAACTAAGTGGATCTATGTAGGAAATAACTCAAGAGTAAAAGTAGAAAGAATTGGCACCTGCCAATTGAACATGCGTGGTGGACGCATTTTGTTCCTACATGATGTATTGTATGCTCCAGAGATTCGTCGGAATTTAGTGTTTGTTTTAGTATTGGTTAAGCTTGGTTTTAATATGAACTTCCATAATAGTGGTGTGGATTTGTATTTGGATACAAATTACTATGGTTGTGGTTATTTTCTAGATTGTTTCGTGTGTTAAATATTGACTATGGTAATGTCAATGTTTGTTATTCCCTTTTCATGTCTCCTAATTTTTATGATAATGATGTGAATGTGTGGCATGCTAGACTTGGTCATATTGGCCAACAATGTATGAATAGACTAGCCAAATAGAGTTTGTTGGGCAACATTAAAAAAAGAAGAAGTTGATTTGCCCATGGAAAATGTCAAAAAGCTAAATTTCATTTGCATTTAATCCATTCTGACATTTATGGTCCGATGAATGTGAGAGGAAGGCATGTGACGTTTTATTTCATCACATTAATAGATGATTATACTTGATTTGGATATGTCTATTTGATTTCTCGTAAATCTGAAGCATTGAGTTGTTTCAAAAGGTTTATGAACTTGGAAGAAAATCAATTAAACAAGAAAATAAAAATATTGAGATCCGATCGAGGTCGAGAATATTTGTCTGATGAGTTCAGAAAGTTATGTGATGAAAAAGGAATAGAAAGACAATTGTCTATTCCATATACCCCTCAACAAAATGGTGTTGCGGAGAGAATGAACAAAACCTTATTGGAAATGGTTAGGTCCATGATGGCGCATGCTAACTTACCTCTCATTTTTTGGAGTGATGCATTGTTAACTGCTGCCTATATACTTAACCGAGTGCATTCCAAATCAGTTACTTCAACTCCATATGAGTTATGGACATGTAAAAAACCGGACTTAAGTTTTCTTAAACCATGGGATTGTGCTACCTATACTCATGAGCCCTCTCACAAGTTTAGGAAATTGGGTCCCAGAGGAAAGAATAGTATTTTCATAAGATACTCTGAATACTCGAAAATGTATGTGTTCATAGGTGAGCAAGAAAGTGGAAGTATAACTAAATTCGAATCACGATATGTCACATTCTTAGAGAATAAATTTCCTAAGAAGGGCCAAATATGTGAGAATTACTCCCTATTTGAAACCTTGGATCCAGATAATGAATTTAATGGAGTTCGTCCAAGTGGGAGTAACATGAGAAGTGATGAATTTAATTCAACCCACTCTCAATTATAACCACATGATAAGACGATATCGTCATTATCTAATCCGAATGGGAGTATAATGGGGAATGATGTGCAAAGTGTACAGTCTCCCATATGGCGAACAAGTCACAAAAGTATTCCCCGTCGACGCTTTGACATTGAAGGGGAAACTTTTATGATTGCTCCACGAGATGAAGATGAGCCAAGAAATGTTAATGAGGCTCTAAATTGCCCTAGTAAGGAAAAATAAATGCATGCAATGGAAGATGAGATGGAGTTAATGAAGTCAAACCATGTTTGGAAACTGGTTGACATTCCAAAAAGGACACAAAGCTATTGGGAACAAGTGAGTTCTCAAAATAAAGCGTAAAGCTGATGGCTCGATAGAAAGGCATAAGCCTCGCCTTGTGGCGAAGGGGTATAATCAACAGGAATGAATTGATTATGAAGAAACATTTTCTCCTGTAGCGAGATTTACCTCGATTCCCATTATTCAAGCAATAATGGCTAGTATGGATCTTGAGTTACATCAAATGGATGTAAAGACTACTTTCCTCAATGGAAAATTAAAGAAAGAAATATATATGGAACAACATGCTAGTTTCATTATGGAAGGCCAAGAAGGAAAGGTATGTCGACTTTTGAAATCGATAAATGGCCTTAAGCAGTCGTTGAGACAATGGTATATACGTTTTTATAATGTCATAATGGCATATGATTTTATAACGATAGATGATGATTATTGTGTATATATCAAAAGATCCAAATATCAATTTGTGATCATATCATTATATATTGATAATATACTAATTGACGGAAGCAATATGGAGTTTGGCTTAAGAGATTTTTTAGATCATTTATGTGTTATTGGGTATGTTGCAAATCCATTATTGGTTAATCGTGATAGCCAAGCAGCTATAGCGTACACCAAATATTCAAAATATCATGGCAAGACCAAACATATAGATACCAAGTATAATTTTGTCAATGATATGGTTACACGAGAAGATGTGAACTTACAGTACATATCTACGCATAGAATGGTAGTAAATCTTATGACAAAGCCAATACCTAGAGATGTGTTTGTGGTCATATAAAATCTCTAGGACTGTGTAGAGGCTGATGTACTAAATATAGTATTTTCCCTGAAGTGTTCACATTTAATGAATTTGTGTTTTTCATTATTAATGTCTATGAATCTTTGTTTAATGTTTATGCATCTTAATGCTCAGTGCATTATATTAAGTTGAGAAAGTATGTCGGACAGATAAAAGATTAGCCCACTCACACAGGTAATCGCCTCTATTTACTATGTGATAAATAGAGATGAGACAGTTTTTAAGCGTATTATCTAAGTGATAATCGAGAGCTCAAGCTTAAAATATATATGTCGCCCTAACTAAGTGTTAAGATGATGACATAATATTTATTATATCCGAAAGTAAAATAACCCACATATTTTACTTTATCTGTTTATGATGCCAGATGTGAGTTCTGATGAATTCTGTGTATGAGTAGATATGTGAACTCAAGTTAAACATTGAGAATATTTGAACTATCATCTGTACGGTATTAAAGGTGTAGATATACGTTCCATGGGAGATAAGTTAAATACCGTAATACGTATTTCATACTACGTATGCATGAGACGACTAATAAGAGTGACAAAAGTTTGATCACAACTTTTATGCCGTATAAGACTCTTGAGGAAAAGAGTTCATCAATTTAGTGCCCTCATGACTCTTACTTATTCTCAAGATTTCTATTTAGTATTTGCTATCTTAGGATGTTACCAATGATCATGAATAGATTCGATCTAATGGGACATTTCTAGAAAAGCAAGCTGAACTGAAATTGAGAGTTTGAAGGAAAGAGAAAAATCGAATTTGGAGAATCACATTATGGTTTTTGTATTCATTGATCGACCAATTATGGCTGTCTTTGGTATAATCATAATTGTGTATAAAATATATCATTGTTTAAAAAGAGATCAAGAGAGATATAAATGTGATCGATCGATCTAGGGTACTGCATACTAAATATATTCAAAGTGTGATGCCCATTATGAGCTGCTATATATTCCTAACAGATGTATGGCAACGAGCTCTCAAAGTATGTTGGTTGCACGGATTATTCACCGGTATGAATGTTGCAGAGAGGTAAAGAGGATCCTGTTCAGCCCACCATGTATGAGTGGGAGATGATAGGTTTAGTCTATGACTTGATCGGCCTAAGTGGGCTCGTCCGCCCATGTTGGGCCTAAGAACCTGGCCCGTAGGTCAAAGGCCCATGGAGGAAAGGTTGCGTCTTTTGGAGGAGGTGTTACGTTGAAGAGATGCGTCATTTGGAAGAGACGCTTTGAGAGAAAGTAAAAAGAAAAAGGAACGTACCTTTTTGCGTATGTACGTGAAGACGCTCTCTCCCCCTCCAGACAACGTAAGACAAAAAGAATGCTTCAAAGGAAAAGAAAAGTACGTCTTTTCAAGGTTTTCTCCCCCTAATAGCAACAGCACGTTCCTCGGTAGAACGGGATCAGGATTCTTCCTCGAAATTTAACGTTGGTGTTTAATCTGTGGACAATAAGGCACGCTCGATTCCGTGGTGTATCTTTGAGCGATGATACACGTGATCCTAGGCTCGTCTTCGGCATTCGTATCAGGGATTCGATTTAGTGTCGGACCGCTTTTAGGGAATCCGTTATTCTCAACAATGTAGATATAATGTGATGATTAGATATCAGAGACCTTGTGATTACCGTATAGAGGGCAAGAAGCATTTGTCTTGAGCCACTGGTCGACGCAATGAGCATGGAAGTGGTGCGCGCACCCGGGGATGGTCCTGAGTTTCTCCTTGGGCTGGTATTCCAACAAGCAAATTGCCCAAATGTCGTCGCTAGGCCTAGGCACTCGTCCTGGATCCTCAATTTAAGCCTTCGGATATGATTCTAACTTGGCCAGGTCGATGCCCCTGGCACCATCACCGGCATGTCAAATATTTCCCACGTTGTCGGAGTGCGATAAATTCGTGCTGTCGTCGCCATCGTGGCTTTGATGGCAAAATCTGTTGGGTCGAGCGCTGAGGTAGCAAGCAGTTCCCAAGGTACATAAGAACAAGGGAATCACGAACTTTGCGCCTTTTGAAAGATCTCTATATAATCACAGATCATGAATTAACCAACCAAACTTGAAATATTAAACATCAGCATGAATGATCAGCAATAGGTAACTATTTCGATAAATGTATTGCTAGCACATTATACTTGTAGACAAAATTAATTTCCAAAAAAATGTGACTAGTGAATATTTAGGTAAATATGGAACTCGAGTAAAAGTTTGTGATTTTTTATGAGACAAAGAAAAGTTTAGGATAAAATTGAGAATGGACTTAAAGTTGTTTTTTTTTTTTTTTAAATCAAAAAAGGTATATCGTAAATCTAGGACGGGACTAAAAGTTAAAAGTTCTTTATGAAACGAAAAAAAAGTTTAAGGTAGAATTGAGATCAGAGCTAAATTTTCAGATTTTTTTTGGATATTAGGCCTTTATCAATGGGCCGAGAAAGATCAAGATGTTCTTAATTTACCAAAAGTAAGTTCGTTCAGTCAACTCTCTAGAGATCATGTTAAATTACCTGCATATTGGTCATCTTAATTGTCTCACCGTTTGTCAAAGTTATCTTTTGCTATATTGAGTCGTATGTCGCAGAGATGTCAACTTACTGAGAAAAGTCTTAAAGAAAATCTATAATTTTTAACAAAATTTCAAAGTTTATGAAAATATGATCACGAGACAAAATCTATTATATCAACCGGTCAAACATCGAGGACTGGTGTTGCTACGTTTGAGGTGAGAAAAACATCAGGGCCTTTTGCTCACGTAGCAAGTAGACGATACAAGACATAAAAAATTTGCGTGTCAAGCCTAAGTAGATTTAACTCGTGTCCCTAATTAATATATATATATATATTTAGAAGAAAATTTCTGTTTAACCGAAGCAAATAAACAATTGTAAGCAGGTCAAAATGAGAGTTAGTGACCAAAACAAATTTTTAAACGAAGAACAGTTGGTATCCTTCTGAAACAAAACAGCACAATGATTGAAAGAACATAAGAACCCCTGCGCCATAGTCATCTGAAGTATAAAGACGAAAAGCTCCATCCCCATCGTAAGCTGATGTCGAAGGCAAAGACAGCGACGATCATTCGGACGCCACCGAAGGTGTGACCAAAGCAGACCGCTCTGGCGAATTCCGGCACAATGGGCATCTTTATCATACGTTTGAACAAATTTGAACTTTTATTCTTTAGAATAAATTGACATTTACAACTTATAAGCATTTAATATAGGGGTGAGCATGGTTCGAGTTGAGCCGGTCTAGCACCTAATCCAAGGATTAACCCACACATTATTGGTCCCCAATATTTGAGACCGAAGACCAATCCTGTTGAGCCTAGGACTCTGAATCGGATCAATCCTATGGATCAGATTCAGTTCGATTCAGTTCCAAGGTCAATCCGAGACCAACCAAATAATTTCTTGTTTCTTAATTTGTATTCCTTGAAAAAACAAACATATTCTTTCAAATTACATATCCATCAACAATGAGGTATTGAATAACCAAGTTATGTACACTAATGGCAGGCCAAAAGAGGCAAGCGATTTCACCAGTTAAGCTGTGCTCATGACGCAAGTAAGGAAAGGTCAAATGCAAGTGGCGAGGCTAGCGAAGAGAAAGAACAGAGGTAGAGGTGCTAGGGTTTAGAATTGATAATCAACCCATACAATGCAGGGTCAAGGGTCATAGGACCAAGGGCTGACCTAATATCCCTAGGAATTGGACCAGGATCGGCCAATTTAACTCGATTTAGGATTGACCCTGAATCGATACTTACCCATAATTTAATGTAAGTGTAGTTATTCAAATTTTATTTTGCTTAAATTATTATCAAAGGATACATTTCATTTTAGTTTCTTTGTCACTTCATTTCTTCTCTGTATATAGTCCTATGTCATTAACAAAATTGATGGAAATTTTGTTAAAATGCGTCCATCATTCTTTTATATTTTTTTAATTAAAATATCTAAGTTAAGATAATATCTATAATATACATACATACATACATACATACATACATACAACACCAAATGTACTCTATAAATATATAAAAAAAACAGAAATGATTTCTTTTTTGTGTAGTACAACAAACATTGTAGATTGTGTAAGACAAATGAATTCACGATATTTGAATTGTCATATGTGTTGGTTTAACGTAATATTTTGCTATCTAATTTACTTTCAGTGATTTCACGATTGTTATCGCACATTAGAGTTCCAAACGTAATATATCTTCTTATAAGTTGAAAAATAAAACCCATACGAAGCATGGGCATACAAGACCCCTTTTACAGTACACGAAGATAAATATTATTTTTTCAAGGTGGAGAAGGGTTTCACGGCTTCCCTTGAATGTTATGATAGGAATTTAGGGAACAAGGGGCAATCGGGATGTGAACCCAGCACTGACACGCTAGACACGCTAGAAAGTATACACCTTATGTGAAGTCCGTTCGTTTTCATATTTAATACAAATTACGAGTATAAAAAATAAAAACAAAAGCTAAACGTAAATTTATGGGTTGATGTTTGCATCTTGTGAAAGTTTTAGTCATTCTAGTTTAAAGGAGTTTAAGCACGTGCATAACAAAATTGTAAAAACTGAAAGTCAATTGACAATCAATCGAAAGGCGGAGATTGATCCACGTACTTGTCATTGCAACTTCCTAATTTTGGTCCCGCGAGGTGCTAATTCGCCACCGTAAATCTCAATACGCATCCGATTTCACATGCGAATACACGACACCCATCTGAATACACGACACCCATCTATCTGCAGGAAGAAAACTTTCGTTTCCATTTCTCCCCGCCCCCCGCCGTTCTTTTTCGCCTTTTCAGCCCACCCTTTTTTTTTCTTTTCGCTGCCGTTTCCATGTCAACCTGGTTGCACCCTGCGACTTGTAAGTGAACCGGCTACGTTCAGACCTCGAGGATGAAAATTTTCCTCTGAATTAGCAACGGCCGCTTCTAACTGTTTCTGTGCTGAGCGCAAGCTTTCAACTGCTTGCGACCTCGGCATTAGTATGCCTGCGCAAACCAAAGCGGAACGAAGCGAGTACGTGAACAATTCAGATCTCATTTTCTTTACTTGAAATCGAGCTGCTTGACGAACTCGATCAGAAATTAGTCTACACCAATTGTAAACAAGACATTACTAAAAGTAGACTCATTCTTATCAATGTTACAATGTAAAGGATCAGTCACGATTTAAAACTCTTTTAAGATCTTTTGTTGGTTGTCTCGTTATAAACGTTAATGTCAGTCCCTTTGGGGGGATAAAAAAAGTCATCTGGGATGGGCCAGCCACCTCAAGTAAGTGCATCGAGGGCTGGCTTATGTCTAGTCCCTCAAAAGTCATCTGGGATGGGAAAAGTACCAAAAAAGTCATAAACCTATTGCATTGATACCAATTCAATCCTAAACTTTTCAATTAGATCAATTCAGTCCTAAACCTTTTAATATTTGTACAATTTCAATCCATCCGGCCAATTTTGTCTGGTTGGCACTAACATGGCAATTTTTATGATTTTTTTAAATATTTTTTTATTAATTTTACTTTTCTTTTTCCTTTTTCTTTTCTGCCTTCGTCTCGATGGTGGCCAGCGAGCCTCCGGTGAGGCTCACCGGCCACTTGGCGAGGGCCGCGAAGCCCTCGCCCACCGCTGACGAGGGTTGCGGCCCTCTCCCGGCCTCTCCTAGGGTTGCTGGCGGAGCCTCTTCGCTTGGATCTGGGCGAGGCCAGCCTCGCCCTAGCCTTGCCGCAAGCGAAGGCAGCCTTGCCCACGACCCTAGGCAAGGCCAAGCAACTCTCGCCAGCCGCCGGCGAGGGTCGTGGCCCTCGCTCAGCCTCTCCCAGGGCCACTGAGCTAGGGCAAAACGCGGCCCTCACCAGCCGTGGCCGTGGCTGGCCTTGCCTAGATCCGAGCGAAGCCGCCTCGCGGCAACCTTAGGAGAGGCTGGGCGAGGGCTGCAACCCTCACCAGCAGTAGGCGAGGGCTTTGCGGCCCTTGCCGGCCACCACCGAAAAGAAGACAGAAAAAAAGGAAAAAGAAAAATTAATAAAAAATTATAAAAATTGCCACGTCACGTCCGGCCGGCCAAAATTAGCCGGATGAATTGAATTGGTATCGATATTAAAAGGTTTAGGACTGAATTGGTCTAATTAAAAAGTTTAAGATTGAATTGGTACCAATGCAATAGGTTTAGGACTTTTTTAATACTTTTCCCTGTACTTGATCGTTTAAGTTAATCAATCTTTGTTGAATGGTTCTTTTGAGCGTCAGATATCTAAATCCAAACGACAAAAATAATGACACTGTTCAGAGAAGTATACATTACCCTTTATTATTGCGGCACAGCGGGCAAGAAGCATTCTTCCAGAGCCATTGGTCGATGCAGTACATGTGGAAGTAATGCTCGCACTCGGGAATGGTCCTAATCATCTCATTTCGCTCGTATTTTGACAAGCAATGTTGGAGAAAACTTCCTTATTTGTTTTGAAGTTGACAAAACATTTCCATCAGTCTAGTGTAATTTGGATCTATTATTTGTTTTGAATTTAATTCGAGTAATTTGGATCCGTTGATTGGCAAAGTATACTTGGAAGGTTCTACTTATGGAAACCTAGATCCTGATTGTATGGACGAGTAGGATTGATGGGCTATTATCACATTCCTTAAGTAACTCGAGATCTTCCTAATTGATTATGTCCAACGGGTTGATTGGAAGAACTCCTTTGGAATGTGCCAACAGTTATGAAAGCATGGAGGAGTATATAAAGAAGACGCTCTAGTTATTCGAGTGTGTACGCAATAGATGAATTCCAAAGTCTGAAGCTCCTTGTTGCTTACTAATTCAATTGTTGAGCGTAAATTTATACTAAAAAAAGAGTTTAGATATTTGTGAAGCCTTGAAGAAGTGTAGCAAAGTCTCTACACTGTGGAATCAAGGACGTGAGACTATAACAACTCTTTTAATTCATAGTGAAATCTAGCCGGTGGGTTGTCTGTGCGGGAGAGTGGACGTAAGCTTGGATTAAGCCAAACTACTATAAACCTTGTATTCTTATTCTATTCCCTGAACTCTTTTACTTTGTTCGTAACTCTATTTAATTGTTAAAGTCTGATTCTCTCTACAAAGTCTATTGTCAACCAAACCCAAGTTAAAAGGAAAATTTTTATACTATATTTTGCAAAATTTGCTTTTGCACCTATTCACCCCCTCTAAGTGCTCATACTAGCTCTTTCAATTGGTATCAGAACTTGTGTACTCATTTAAATTGAAGTGTTTTTACTTCAGAGTTAACAATCCATGGCTAGTATGTTAGCTCTAGGTTTGGTTGAAGGGCAAAGTAACACCAAACCGCCTTATTTTGATGGAAATGAATACAGTATATGGAAAAACAAGATGAAGGCATTCCTAAGATCAAAAGATCGTCTAGAATGGGATGTGGTTAAAAAAGGAATCATTCCTCAAGCTACATCAGTCTTAGAGAGGGGAAAATAAGTTGTAGTAGCTAGCGAGATGACTCAAGAAGAGATAACTAAGAGACAAGCTCTTGATGCAAAAGCAATTTATTCCTTATATTGTGCATTATCTCCTACTGAATATAACAGAATATCTTCTTGTGAAATAGCTAAAAAAATTTGGAATAGGCTGCACATCACCTATGAATGAACCAATAGAGTGAAAGAAACCAAAATCAATATTCTGCTTGGTTAATATGAAGCCTTCAAGATGAAACCAGGAGAAACTATCACTGACATACTTAGTCGTTTTACAAACCGCTACGTGGACTGTCAAAAGATTGGAATCACATAAAGACCTCAATAAGGGAGACACAAAGGATCATGCCACTCTCCATTGACGAATTGGTTGGCACTTTTCAGTTTTATGAAGTTGAGCAAATCAATGAAGATGAAGATCCCAAAGATAACAAATCCATTGCTTTAAAATCTAATGATGATTCTGATGTTACAGATTTTGAAGACGATATGGACGATGAAGAGCTTGCTCTCATGATAAGAAGGTTCAGAAAACTGAACAAAAATGGAAGAAAATTCAATTGGAAGAAACAAAGCTCTCAAAAGTTTCAAAATAAATCAGCTAAGGATGATGAATCCAATAAAGATGCGATTTGTTTTGAATGCAAGAAAAAGGGACACATCAGACCTAACTGTCTCTTACTGAAGAAAAAGAAAGGAAAAACTGAGAAATACAAAAAGGCACTCAAAACAAAAACTTGGAGTGATACCGAATGCGAAGAAAGTGATGGTGATTATGCTAATATTTTTCTAATGGCACAATCAGAATCAAATTCAGACTCTGAGAAAAATACAGACTCAGACTCAGACAGTGAAATCGAGGTAAGTAATTTAAAAATTCCTACTAAAATCTCTAAATATATTGATTGACTTATGTCTTAGTCTCAAAACCTCTCTCAAAAGGATTTCCGAGCTAAAAAGGGAAAATTCTACACCAAGCAACAAGAGATTATTTGGAAAGAAAATGTCAAAAATTTAGATAAAATTCTTATTACTTTGAAAGAAAATGCAGATTCTCTTTCAAACGAAAACACACTTTTGAAAAGTGATATTTCAAGTATTACAAAAAAGTTTTCTATAGGATCTAAGAAATTTAAAAAGATTCTTTCAGCACAAAGACCTTACTTTAACAAATTAGGATTGGGAATGACTTCATAAACCAGCTCTAATTGATTTTCCAAAAGTAAAGGAAAGAATCAAACAAAAACCTACAAAAGACTTATATAGAAATGATTTTCAAAAATTCTTTGTAAAACCTGTTGGCCATAGTGCTCTTAAATGTTCTAAGTGCAACAGCTCAGTACACTTTGAGAAAGAATGTCCTATGGTTTGGAGACCTATTAAGAAGGATTGGGCAAAGACCATATATTGTACTAACTCCATTGGACCCAAGAAAGTATGGGTACCGAAGAAAGCTTGAGTTTCTTTTTTAAATGCATGTCACTATTGTTGGAGAAATCTTCTTGAAGTGTTTTGAAGCTGACAAAACGTTTCCATCAGTCTAGTCTGAAGGCTTGCAGACTCTGCTATTTAAAGTCTGAAGACCTCTAGACAGCCAGACTCAAGACTCAAAGTCTATCCTCATTGACAGTCTTTAATCTGTTGAAGAAAGATTATCTAGAATTGGATGTTTCATTAAGGATATGACCTTATCGACTGGAGAAGATCTCTTGGCTGGAAAAGACATAACGGAATCCTTTGATTAATCGAGATTGACTCGAAGATTAAGGATCCAATGATTGCCTAAATATTCTTGAAAGGTTCTACTTATGGAAACCGAGATCCTAATTGTATGGGCGAACAGGATTGATGGGCTATTGACACGTTCCTTTAATAGCTCGAATAATCTTTCTAATTGATTCCGTCCAACGAGTAGATTTGAGGAATTCCTTTGGTAAGTGCCAACGGGTATGATGGCATAAAGGAGTATATAAGGAAGACGTTCTAAGTTGTTCGAGGTGTGCGCGATAGAAGAATTTCAAAGTCTGAAGCTTCTTGTTGTTTAGACAATTCCTTTGAGTGAAACTTGTATATAAAAGAGAGTCTATATTTGTGAGAAACCTTGAGGAGGTGTGGTAGAACTTCTACACTGTGGAATCAAGGAAAAGTTGCGTTGTAACTTCTCTTTTGTTCATAGTGAAATCCAGCTAGTGGGCTGTTAGTGTGGAAGAGTGGACGTAGGCTTGGAATAAGCCGAACCACTATAAACCTTGTGTTCAATTTTCTCTTCCTTACTCTCTTACTTTGATCGTACTTCATTTTGTTGATTAATAGAGAACTTCCTTTCTATCGGTTGCCTAGAATCGCTTCCGTATCTCGATAAATTGTTTGTGCACCTATTCACCCCCCTCTAGGTGCTTATACTAGCTATCTCAACTATCAAGAAAAATGTCAAATGGTACTTGGATAGTGGATGCTCAGGACATATGACAGGAGACTCAAGTTCTTTCATAAAGCTTATGCAAGTTAATGGTGGAAAAGTTTCTTTTGGTAAAAGTAGCAAAGGAAGAATTATCGGATGCAGAACAGTAAATATTGGAAGTCTTACAATCAACAACGTTTCCTTAGTGGAATGACTCAACTACAACTTGCTGAGTATCAGCCAACTGTGTGATACAGATTTCAAAATCAACTTTCAAGAAGGAATATGTTCGAAAACTAGTAAAGACTTCTCTCAGACTTTCACGGGGTGAAGACATGGGAACATCTATCTATTGGACATCAAACTAGAAAAATCTCAATGTCTAATTTCCATTCAAGAGGAAGCTAATCTCTGGCATCGAAAACTTGGCTATATCAACATGAAGCAAATAGCCAAGATCTCTGTAAATAAGCTTGTTCATGGACTACCCAACCCGTCATACCAAAAATCTGAATTATGCACACCATATGTGTTGGGAAAACAAGTTATAAGCACTTTCAAACCAATAAATCAAGTTTCCACTAATCGTGTACTGCAACTCCTACATATGGATTTCTTTGGACCAACTAGGACTAAGAGCATTGGTGGAAAGAAATATTGCCTAGTAATAGTGGATGATTATTCACGATTTACTTGGGTATACTTTCTGGCAAGTAAGTCTGAAATATTTTCTTATTTTTTAAAGTTTGCTAAGAAAGTACAGAATGAAAAAGGATATGTTATCTCAAGTATACGAGATAAATCATGGAGGTGAGTTTGAAAATCAAGACTTTGCTAAACTCTGTGATGAATCTGGTTTTCAGCATGTGTTCTCCTCTCCATACACTCCAGAACATAATAGAGTTGTGGAAAGGAAGAATAGATCGTTGAAAGAAATGGCTAGAACACTTTTAATTAAAAGCAACATTTCTTCTCGTTTTTTGGCTGAAACAGTTTCTACAACATGTTATATTATTAATAGAGTCTTATTAATGCATATTCTGGAGAAAACTCCATATGAGTTGTTCAAAGGAAAGAAGCCAATTGTATCATATTTTCATGTATTTGGTTGCAAATGTTTTATATTGAAAAATGCAAATGATCAAATTGGTAAGTTTGAAGAAAAATCAAATGAAGGCATCTTCCTTGGATATTCAATCACCAACAAAGCTTACAAAGTATACAACAAAAAGACTCAATCTATGAAGGAATCGATGAATGTCAAATTTCAAGACCTTATACAAAATCAATCGATCCAGACTCAACCTAAAGAATCTGAATCTTCTCCAGACTCTACAAAGTCTAAATCCCCCGAAGCAACTCAGACTTAAGAAGGACAACAACAAATGAATTTTGAAGAATCAAATGAAAAAAAGAGATCAACAGTCTGTCAGACCAACCAGCAACTGGAAGTACAAGTCCAATCATCCCAAAGAACTTATTATTGGTGATATTGATGAAGGGATTCGTACAAGATCCAAAAGGCGTGAAGAGTCTAGCACTATGGCTTTTATTTCCGAAATAAAACCTAAAAGCATAGAAGAACCTTTAACTGATAAAAGCTAGATTGAAGCTATGCAACAAGAACTCGGGCAATTCAATATTAACGATGTCTGGGAATTGACTCATAAACCAAAAGGTAAATATATTATCGGAGCTAACTGGGTTTCAGAAACAAGATGGACAAGAAAGGAAAAGTTATAAGGAACAAAGCAAGACTCGTAGCCAAAGGATATACGCAAAAGAAGGGATAGACTATGATAAGACTTACGCACCAATATCAAGGTTAGAAGCAATTAGATTATTACTTGCTTTTGCTTGTTATAAGAATTTCAAGTTATTCCAAATGGACGTCAAAAGTGTATTCCTAAATGGATTTATCCAAGAGGAAGTCTATGTGGAACAACCTCCCGGTTTTGAAGACCCAAGGAAACCAAACTCTGTATTCAGACTGAAAAATATGCTATATGGTTTAAAGCAAGCACCTCGAACTTGGTACGACAGGTTAAGTAAGTTTTTAATCGAAAATGGCTTTATTAAAGGTAAAGTAAACACTACTCTGTTTATTAAAAGAGAAAGTAAAAACTTTTTAATTGTTCAAATCTATATTTATGATATTATTTTTGGATCACCTAATGAAAGTCTGTGCAAGAAATTCTCTAAGTCTATGCAGGGTGAATTCGAGATGAGTATGATGGGTGAACTATCCTTCTTTCTCGAACTACAAGTAAAACAATTGAAGGAAGGGACTTTCATTCACCAAGAAAAATATGCTAAAGAACTTGTTAAAAAGTTCGGTTTGGAGAATTGCAAAAAGACTGATATACCAATGTCAAGTTCTTCGAAGCTGGACAAAGATGAAGGAGGAAAGAAAGTTGACCAGAAGCTATACAGGAGTATTATTGGTTCACTTCTTTATCTTACTGCTTTTCGACCTGACATTTTGTTTAGTGTTTGCATTTGTGCCGAATTTCAATCAGATCCCAAAGAATCTCATCTAAGTGTTGCAAAGTGCATCATCAAATATGTTGCAACAACCTCTAAGTTAGGTCTATGGTATCCTAAAGAATGAGACTTTACTCTCCTTAGATATTCAAACACAGATCTAGCATGATGCAGAGTTGATAGAAAGAGCACATCGGACACTTGTCAATTGCTTGGTAACAGGACAGTATCTTGGTTTTCAAGGAAATAAAGTACTGTAACTCTCTCAACAACAGAAGCAGAGTATGTGGCTCTTGGAAATTGTTGTTCTCAAATCTTATGGATAAAACAACAGCTAAGAGACTTTGGAATCGCAGATTCATGCATTGAGATCAAATGTGACAACACCAACGCGATTAATTTCACCAAGAATCCAATTCTTCATTCAAGAGCAAAGCATATAGAGATTCGACATCATTTTATTAGAGACCATGTTCAATGGAGAAGTATTGATTCAGTTTATTGACTCAAAGAATCAGCTGGCGGACATATTTACAAAACCTCTGGAGAAGGGATAAAAGTCTGAAGAGGCTCAGACTCAGGGATAAAAGTCTAAAGATGCTCAGACTCACAAAATCAAGGATCACGACTGTAAGTTATTTAAGTTTTAGAAACTTATCATTTGGATAAAAACTCGAAAAGGTACGATTGTCTATTAATATGCAATTGATTGATGTTATCTTTCTGAGTTTTTATAATTATAGTAATCATTCATTTTCAAAAAAGAAGTTATCTTTTTGAAATGACAATTATCTATTTTTAAAAAGGCAGTTTTTTTTTAAAAGGCATTTTCTATTTTTTCCTTTTACGACGATCCGTATACCTCATTTCGGTTGCTTTATATACTATTTGTCTTCTTCTGTTTTACTCACAAACCCTAGAAGCACAGAACATCACATTCTTACTTTTACTCTCTAGTTTAATCCCCAAAGTTTTCATCTTTCTCGCGAATCGAGTTTGGAATCTCTCAAAGATTGTGAGAATGTCTTTCCAAAGAAAGTCTTCAAGGCTTGCAAGCAGGGGACCACAGCATATGCGTGAGAGTCCTACGCACTTTGACCTTACGGAAGAAGAAGAATCTCCAATGCATCAACAGAGTCCACAACATTCTCAACCGCGTCATTCTCCTCAGGCTAGACCACAGGATGTTCAGCAACAACAAGCGGAGGAAGAAATTATTGAGGATGCCGAACCTGTAAGAACTCTAAAGCCTGCTTTTACCTTCAAACTTTACTCTGCCTTGAATGATGGAGGTTCTCCCTTGAACTTTATTGATGAATTTTTGATAGAAAATGGGTACCAAAATGAAACCCATTTTTTTACGAATGATGGAACGTTTGGGAATTGCTCCTACGGGCTCAGCAGAAAGAGCTTTTGCGAATATCCCAAGTGACCCACGTGTTGGAGGACATAGTCAACCTGATGGAAATGATGATGAAAAGATGTTCACTCATTTTAAGCCTAGAATGGGTGTTGCCGCGAATATTCGAGGAAAAATGGCAGATCTGTTTCGTTCTGAGGAACACAAGCGACTTTACTCTAAGTTACTAAAGCGAGGTGTGATGAACTCAAGGAGTGTGGATTTTGATTTTCTTGATTCTCTAAACGTGAAGTTGCGAGAGAAATTTACTTTACTTCAACTTGAACGATTTTGCTATGAGACAACAGTGGCTCATCCAGAACTTACTACATATTTCTATTCCAATCTAAGCTTTTTGGATGCGAATAGATTTTCTTTCAGTGTTAGAGACCAAAATCATGTGGTTGATATGGACACTCTGGCTGATGTGATTGGAGTAGAGAGAGAGGTGTTCCAATCAATTAGTGTGTCTATTGGTCATGCGACTGTAAAGCTTGTTTGTGATGGAATGGCAGAAGGTCGAATTTCATACTTGAGGATGAATGCCTTAAATGTCTTACTTCACAAGATTGTGATTAACTGTCTTAGACCCAAATTGACATCAAAAACTGACATCTCAAATTCAAAAGCGAAGCTGATGTATGTTATTAATGCTGGTAAAAAGTTCTCTTTGCCACATACTATCATGTTTCACATGTATAGATCAATGGTGAAGAACAAGGGCCTACTTCCTTATTCAGCACTTGTTACTCAGTTATTCAAACATTTTAATATTCAGCCTCCCAAAATTTTGTGTGTTCGAACCTGCGATCAAATGGTGGTGGGACTAAAGATAGTTTCTAAAATGCGTCTGAAGGAGCTAAACAAGGCTTTAGAGAAATTTAAGGAGAAAACCCCTGTCAAGACTCGTCAAGACTCGTCAAGACTCTGTGGCGGCAAAACGGAAAGGCAAGGAGCCGATGACAACTCCATCCAAGAAAAGAAGAGCACTTATCTTGCAGGATGAAGAAGACGGGGAAGATATCACCATTTTCTCTCTTGCTTTAAGGAACTTACAGTGTTTTGTTCCAGAGACAGAGGAGAGAAAGGATCAAGACAGAGAAGAAACAAAGCAGAGAAGTGAAGAGAGGGAAACAATGAGGAAAGAAGCGGAGGAAGAAAGAACTGTAGAAGAAGAGGAAAGAGGAGAACAAGATCATCATGTCACTGATAAAGAGACGGAGCATGAAAAGTACTTCTCTCCACCTGAAAGCACTAAAACAAGGGGAGGTGCTGAGAAAAGAGGTACTCCTCCACTTGCTTTCACTAATGATGATGTTAGTTGTTCTCCTGCCGATCCAGAAAATGTATATGCCTCTCAATTTCCTAAAGACGGTCATGAGGTTTCATCTCCAAGTCTCGGTGCTCATGCTGAAATGCCATCATCTGCTAATACTCCACAAACTGATCATGCTGAAGCAAGCACTCAAACTTACAACTCAGCAGAATTTTGAAGGTTGCTTAATGTTCTTATGGAGATGCAAGGCTAGATTTATGCCTTGGGATGCGAAGTTCAGAATATGTAGAATGCCAGTCAAGCCTCTTCAGTTTCTTTACACAATCAAGTTCAAGCCCTTGCCAAGGGTGAGGAAATAGCGTAACTGAAGGAGGATCTGAGAAAGATGGAGGAGACAATCAAGTCGATGGGAGAATTCTAGCTTGTTCGCGTTCCAAAACAATCTTAAGTTTATCCAAATCTCTATTCCGTATCTACCTTTCTAATGCTAACAAAAAAGGGGAGAAGTTGGTGCAGATTTTATTTGATTTGACTTTTTTTTTACTTTACTTTTGTTTGGTTGTGACTGGTTTGGACTGTGTTTTTTGGTTTGGATTGTTTGATCGTTTAATGCTTGCAGCATCTTAAGCATTCTTGATATTCTCATGGTAAAAATGGTAAAGATAGGTGTTTTTACAAGACTAACTCATTTCATGTGGATGCAGATTTGATACTATCTTTATCCTAATTCATTTATCTTTTATAAGATATCCTTGTTTGCTTGAGTATTACCTTGCAGGTCAAAAGTATCCAAATCTACAGGAAAATTTTGTCACGATCAAAAAGGGGGAGTTGTTGGAGAAAACTTCATTATTTGTTTTGAAGATAACAAAACGTTTCCCTCAGTCTAGTCTGAAGACTTGCAGACTCTTTCGTCAAAGTCTGAAGATCGCTAGACCGCCAAACTCAAGATTTAAAGTCTACCCTCATTGATAGTTTCTAGACCGTCGAAGAAGACTTATCCAGAATCGAGTATTTCTTTAAGGATTTGATTCGAGCGGCTAAAGAAGATCTCATGGCTGGAGATAGTATCTCAGGATCTATTATTCGTTTTGAATTTAATTCGAGTAATTTGGATCCGTTGATTGGCTAAGTATATTTGGAAAGTTCTACTTATGAAAACCTAGATCTTGATTGTATAGGCGAGCATGATTGGTAGACTACTATGATATTCCTTAATTAACTCGAGATCTTCCTAATTGATTTTGTCCAACGGGTTGATTGGAAGAACTCCTTTGAAATGTGCCAATGGTTATGAAGGCATTGAAGATTATATAAGGAAGATGCTCTAGTTATTCGAGTGTGTGCGCGATAGATAAATTCCAAAGTCTGAAGCTCTTTGTTTTTTGCTGATTCAATTGTTGAGCATAAATTTGTACTCAAAAGAGAGTTTAGATATTTGTGAGGCCTTGAGGAAGTGTAGCAGAGTCTCTACACTATGGAATCAAGGACGTGAGACTGTAACGACTCTTTTGATTCATAATGAAATCCAACCGGTGCGCTGTCAGTGCGGGAGAGTGGACGTAGGCTTGAATTAAGCCGAACCACTATAAATCTTGTGTTTTTATTCTCTTCCCTGAATTCTTTTACTTTGTTCATAACTCTATTTAATTGTTAAAGTCTGATGCTCTCTGCAAAGTCTATTGTTAACCAGACCCATGTTAAAAAGAAAAGTTTTATATTATATTTTGCAAAATTTGCTTTTGCACCTGTTGACACCTATTTTTACAAAAAAAAAAAAAAAAAAAAAATCAATCAAAGAGTAAAAAAAGAAGAAGAAAGAAACAACAACAACCCAACCCCCTTTTTCCCTTTCAGCCCTCGAGCGAGGTCTTCCTCCCTCTGTGTTGGTCTTCAAAGACCTGCAAAAAAGAAAGAAACAGAACAGAAGACAGAATAGGAGGAAGCCGAAGAAGGATCTGCAGAGGATCAACAACTGCGATTTCAGAAAAATGGAAGCAATGAACGCTTGGCTGCAGCGTGGCAGCTCCTGCAGTTGACAAAGCCCAAGAAAACCTGCAGCTGTTGTAGCTGAAAATAGATTGAACTCGCTCCCAAGGAGAAGACTGACTACAGGCATACATAGAGGCAAGGAGGCTGGACTGACCGAGGAAAATTAGAGCTGAAGATGGAAAAGAAAGAGAGCTAGCTTCGCGGGCTAGCAAAAGGCATTTCCGGACAGAGGCAAAGAAGGAGGAACCAACGGCGGTTTTAAAAGAAAACATGAGAAGCAACGCAGAAAGGGAGGAGGCGAGAGAGATTGGAGACGGCCTTTGGCGAGAGAACTTGAAGGAGGAGAGGATTCTCGACTGGTTTTTCTTTTTCTTTTTTTTGGTTCGAGAGAGAACAAAGAGCACCAAAGAGTGAGCTTGAGAGAGAGATAGAGGACCGGGGAGAGAGCGTTTGCCGTCGCCCGAAGTACGCCCTTCGCTCGCCATCCGAACTAGGTAGGCTTCCCGTTTCACTTCGAGGTCTCGGGCCGGAGCTCGCGGCCGACTTGTTCACGCGAGCTTTGGCTTCACCGATCCTCCATGAAAGCTCATAGATGTCTCGGTATGTTGATAGACGTCCAAGCTTGTGCTTGAGTTTATACCAGTCCAAAGATCTTTCTTTTCTGTTGTGTATGCTAACCGGTTGATGAAATGCTTGAAAGAGACTTGAGTCTGTGAGTACGTTGTGGCTGAAAATATTTGCTGTGTTCGCATCTGTTCGAGTGTGATATACGTCCCTTAGCGGATTTTGAGTGTTGCTTGTGCATATTGTGTCGATCTTTACTGGATTCGAGCCTCGAGTGAGCCCGTAAGTTTATTTTTTAGTTGCTGCATGCCCAACGTTTGACAGAATATCCCAAAGAGAACCGAAAAAAAACTTGCGTTCAAACCCGGTCTAATTTACGCTTGTTTATATATACGTTGGACCATGTTTGTCTCTTATGTTTTCATCGCAATTTCATGCAATTTCCGTGAAGTAATCATGTGCGTTAGAGCTTGGGGGTGCTTGCATCCGAAAATGGTGTATCAACTCTCGGAGTTAGATGGCCGGCGTTGATTTGCGACGGTCGGGGTGGTTTGGTGCTAGAAAGGATGCTAAGTGCTTTGGTTATTGTTGTTGTTCGAATTAGTTTTGGGTAAATGAACAAATCTTGGTGAGGAATGTCGCAAGGAAGGAGAAGGCAATCTTCGGGAGAGTTGAGGGCGTGCGAGGACAAGCACGAGGGAGAAGAAGACCCAAAGGAAAAAAACATAAAAAAAAAAAAAAAAGAAAAAGAAAAGTATAAAAAAAAAAAGGGTAAAACAAAACATTAAAAAGAAAGGAAAAGTTAGTCTTGGGAAGGAGGAATCGCAGGAGGAGAGTGTGCGGTGAGAAAAGACAACTGAAATGATTTTTTATTTTATTTTACTTTATTTTATTTTATAATATTCGAATTTAAAAAAAAAAAAAAATCTAAAAGTGTTGGATCCGGATTCGGTTTGGGTCCGCGGGTCGGATCGGGTTTACCCGTCCGAACCCATTTTATCGAAGTATAATAATATTAAATATTAAATATATAATAAAAATTTAAGAAAAAATTCAAAAAAAAAAAAATTTCAAAAAATTTCCGAAAATTCAAAAAAAAAACTCAGAAAGCAAAAAAAAAAAATTCGACCTTTTTCTTAATAAATTTTTAAAAAAAAAAAAAAAACAAAATATTTTTGTTAAAAAAAAAAAAAAAAAAAAAAGATTAAAAAATTTCAAAAATCAAGAAATGTAGGATTTGGTTAGAAAATTGTTATGTATTGCATTTTTAGTGTAATTAGGCATTTATTTGCTCGTTTATTAATTATATAGCATGTTTTATTTGCATATCTAATTATGTTTAATCACACGTGTTTAATTTTACCGCAATTAGGACCTTGTTAGTTACGATTGCTACTTAATGATTGCACACTCGCATGATCACCTCATATGTTAGTGGATAGGCATGAAATCAACTCGAACTGCTTGCCAAAAATCATTTTGCTAAAATAAACAAGATTAGGTACCGAGAGGGCACTAATTAATCAATTGGTGTAATCAAGTCCCCGACCCTAGATTCTCTGGTTGCGTAGGAAGTGTGGCATTCTCCCGCGCCCCACTTGGTTTCTGGCCGACCCCAATAGGCTAGTGGCGACTCCTTTTGTGCAAAAATTCCTAAAAAATATCCCAATGTCACGCGGGGTATGGGCTTGGGAGAGCCCGCGCCCAATCATGGGCCTTAGGCCCGTCCTTTGGGCAATACCCCTAAACCTGTTCCCTCCCCCCGAGGGTAGGTCGCGACAGCTTGGCGACTCCGCTGGGGACTTGGTTTTGAACCTTAGAGGACTTAGGCCAAAATTAATCTTGTTCAAAAATATTTTTGTTTGGCAGCAAAGATAGTATGTGCATCCATAACATATCAAATGTTGATTGTTTATGGGAGTTATAAGGGGTGGTGATTTCTAACCTTTGTTTTGTAGGGGTATAAGAGTGGATGGTTTATTCATGTTTGAAGTGCTGATTGTTTTTTTTAAATTGTCATGCATGAGTCTCCTACATTGCACTACACCATAGCACACACAACCTGCCGTCGGACCTGGGCCGCATAGGATCACCTAGGATGGTGTTGAGGTGGATACCACTCCGACTACAACCGCGTAGTACGAGTCGCCCGCCTTAACCCCGAAATTTCCTTCTTCACGTTGAAGGTACCCACCCCGGTCTGCAACCGCGCGACACGGGTCGGTTCTTTAATGAAGCCGGAGTCATGGATAACCCGACCTAGCCGCAACCTTGCTGGTTCAGTCCGGTGATCCCATGGCTCCATTTTGAGCCATTTAGAGTAGAAATTGAACCACCGTCCATGCGTATGTCTATGTCATTGGCTTTGCTACTCAACGAGTAGGGTAAGATTTTCAAATTCTCTCCTTCGTAATTTACTTATCCGCTTTCTTTTTTTTTGGTTGGTTCATGGCAAATTAGGTTGATCGTAACTGTGAGTAGTATACGATGGGGATACCCGAACTTCACATCATTGCTACCCCGAAAGCCGAGCTTCGCACATGGTGGGATAGACTAGACCCGACTGGCCATGATTGGGTTCGATCCTACGTCGGACGATTACTTCCCCTTTTAGAAATAGAAACTCATTATGGTGTTATACGAGCGTTGGCGCATGTCTGGTGTCCCGAGACTTGCACATTCATGTTCGGTGACCACGAGCTCACTCCAACCCTAGAAGAATACAGTGTTGCCATGGGAAAGCCTTTGGTGTCGGAGTTAATTGGTCCACCTGTAGGGACTGAGCACGCATCGACTTTATCCAATTTCCTTAGAGTTAAGGAGGATGACGTGAGGAAAGTTTTGAAAGCTAATCGCAAGACTTGCCCATTTTCATTCCTAAATGAGCTTTTTCAAAATGCCCAATCTTTTCAAAAGAATAGGATCTTCCTGTTAGCTTTCTTCGGGTTCGTGTTATTCCCACATTGTAGGAATGCGATTAACCCTTCCGTGGCATGGGTAGTTCGTGAGGTATGTATGGGAAAGAGCTTTGTTAACGCCGTCCTGACTGAAACTTTTCTTTCTCTTGCTCGTTTCAAAGAAAACAAAAACAAAACTTTTCATGCTCCTCCTGAACTCTTGCAAATTTGGTTCTTCTCTCACGTTAAAGGGTTTGGTAGCCTAATGACCGTGAACGACATTTCTGACTCTAGCCACCCTATCCTAAAGTTTAAAGGTAGGAAGACGTTTGCCCCCGACTATCACTATTCTGAGTGGTTAGCTTTCATGACCAACCCTGGACCCGAAGATTTCCAATGGCACGCCAAATGGCTCCGAGTTCGAGAAGCGCGGTTCGTGTGCGGGCTTGCTGGACCTATTCCTTTGTTGGGAATTACCGGAGTCACTGAGTATTACCCAACCCGAGTTGCCCGTCAGTTCCAAGAGGTTCAACAACTTCCACCGATGATTCAAGAAGACCCGCTCAGGATAGACTTCCCTGATGGATGCCAAGATCACGAAGACTCCATTACATTAGTCAAGTCGATGTGGGATATGTGCCATCCCCGGAAGCTGATATGGCCCGAAGAGGAGTTGGAAGGGCAAGAGAAGACCTATTATGCCTCGATGGAATATATCCTTCAGCACAAAATCCCAGAGAGCCTACGCCCGAAGATTCCTGACGTGCCATTAAAGACCACCCATCGAGCTGAGATCAAGCGCCTCAAAAGGAAGCTCGAAGAAGCCGAAGATCGTGCCTCGAAGTTGACCCGAGTTAGTGGGGTGGTCACAAGCGGGAGTTGTCCTCGCTAGTTAGATCGAGTCAAGCGCGATATGTAATGGGCCCATGCCCACGTATGTTACAATGTTAAAGAATTTGTCTTGAGTCGCGTTATCGGGAGATAAGAGTCATGATTAGCCTCGTTGTTTAGGAGTTCTCCCTTATGTCTTTTCCTGCGTTATGTAGCAACCTTGCTTTCAATGAAACGAGCAAATTTTGGGCGATTAGATCTTTGTCATGGACCGACCGCCTAATCATTACTCTATGCTTATACATGCTTATCTATCCTTGAACCAGGTACTAGCCGATCGATTGTCTTTTACCGATCGTCGACACGGCCAAGCGGAGATCTCCAATTCGCACACGCGCGAAAGTCAGAATGGAGAACGAGGACACCAACGTACGCATGGCCAAGATGGAAGACCAGCTGGCCCAACTCACCACAATGATGCTTGAAATAAGCCAGAAGCTCAAGGAGCCCCCTGCTGTAGCTGTCACGGGAACATCCACTCCAGTGTCAACAGAAGGCACGCACATTGCTGATCCCCCTGGGAAAGAAACTGCTGGAGAGGCTCCTTCTGTCACGCCAATTATCGTCAATCTGGATCCTCCTCCAAAGGAAAACCCAGCACCCCGTCTAAGTGAAGAGAGTGAAAAACGCTTGGCAAAGATGGAGGAGCGACTATGTGCCTTGCAAGGTTACGAGCTGAAAGGAGCTGATAGGCTGTCTCCATACACCAAGACTAACTTCCCTGAGAACTTCCAAGAGCCCGAGTTTACAAGGAAATATGATGGAACGGGATGTCCCAAGACCCACCTCAGATATTACATGAGGAAGATGGCTCGCTACGCTGACAATGTGCCATTTCTCATACACACGTTTCAAGATAGCTTGGAAGGCATTGCCCTGACGTGGTTCATTGCGCTGGACATTGAAGAATTCACTAGTTGGGAAGATTTGACCAACGAGTTCTTGCAGCAATACCGGTTTAATACCGAGCTCGCCCCTACGAGAGAAGAATTGACCCGCGTTGAGAAGAAGAGAAATGAGTCATTTAAGGCATTTGCACAAAGGTGGAGAACCATGGCCTCACAGGTGAAGCCAGCTTTGAATGAGAGGGAGATGAAGCAACTATTCCTCAAGACATTACCCCCCGAATACTTCCAAGGATTAGTATTTTCGGGATGCCAAACCTTTTCACAGCTGGTAGATGTAGGTGAAGGAGTTGAGTGGGCACTCATCGAAGGGAAGATATCCACCGGAGGCACGAAGAAGTTCCGAAAGAGAAAAGATAAGGAAGCTACAGTTGAGGTAGCACTCGTGCAAGAGTCATTTTACCCTAAGTCGCCCACAGCACCAACGCACAAGCCTATGGCCGTTCAAGGGAGCTCGTCACGATCATATGACAAGGGCAAGAGACCCTTTCGAAAGGAATTTTCCCCACTACCACGACCGTTGTCAAAGCTGTTGCCCATGCTTCTTGAAAAGAGGATGGTTGCAAAAGAAGTACCTAGAGACAACCCCACGAGGTTCGCCGGGTTTGATGTAACCAAGACCTGCGAGTACCACATGGGAGAAAGGGGGCATGATGTAGATAGTTGCAATGTGCTAAGGTACAAAGTCCAACAGTTACTGGACAAAAACATTTTGACGTTCAAGGAAGCTCAGCCTAATGTGCAGCAAAACCCCCTACCGGACCATGCGGAGGGAGTGAACTCAATCTCCGAGGAGACGCAGGCGAGTCAACAGCCTCTAGTTGTGAATGCTTCCAAGTTGTACGAGTCCTTAGTGTTGGCAGGATACTATGGAGGTCATCAGGATGTGACCCCGGAGGAGAAACTGAACCGCGTCCGCAGGATGATAGCCATGGGGGTAATTCGACGCGGAGAAGAGAAAGAGAATGTCGTATCCATGATAATCCCATCATCATTCCACTCATCTTTTTGCAACATTACTCGTATATCTCGAGCGAAAACGATTATGCTTGGAATTTCGAAGACCCCGGCTTTGTACGAGGAAGGGGTGATAGCTATGATAACTCCGATGGTAATTGAACTATCGGATGAGGAGACTGCCGGTGATATCGAGATGGAAGTCACTGAACCCACAGTGATCGACCTTGTGATCGAGGAAATGTCGGCAATTGAAGTCACAGGAGGGAACGTAACGCCGGTCACAATTGAATTGCCACCGCGGGAGGAAGATGGAGTAATAGTGTTGGAGAGTCCTCCTAAATTCGATCCCAAATCTGTACCTTGGGATTATCAAACAAATGAGGTAGACACTGTCACGCGATCGGGCCGCTGTTATGCACCTGATAAAGGAATGGAAAAGAAGGTCGTGACTGAGGAGGAGGCGAAGCAATTCTTGGCCATAGTAAAATCTAGCGAGTTCAATGTAGTAGATCAACTGCGGAAGTTGCTGGCCCAAATCTCCCTCCTAGAGTTGTTGAAATCCTCCGAGAAGCACAGGGACATCTTACTGAAGGTCCTCAATGAGGTACACGTACCCGAAACAATCAATGAAGTCCAATTGGAAGAGTTTGTCGGGGCGCTTTACCGAAAGATCGATTTCCTTTACGGATGAGGACCTCCTCCCGATGGTCCTAATCATACCAAAGCACTACACATCTCAGTTAAGCATGAGAGCACTCTGGTTTGTAGAGTGTTGATCGATAATGGTTCGGCGCTTAATATATGCCCGTTGGCTACCCTCCATCGCCTAGGCATTGATCTTGGGAGAATCCGTACTGGCAAGTCAACTGTGCGGGCCTTTGACGGGATGAAGAAGGAAGTGATAGGGGAAATTGAGCTTGAGCTGTTGATTGGCCCCGTACTCTTCCAAGTCGTGTTCCAAGTGTTAGATATACCAAGCGCTTTTAATTTTCTGCTAGGGAGGCCATGGATCCACACGGCAGGCGCTGTTGCCTCTAGCCTCCATCAAAAGGTACGATTTGTGGTGGATAACAGGCTTATCACGGTCCATGGAGAATCCGACTTCAAGATCTACCACGAGACGACTATCCCATATGTGGAGCCTGAGTGTACCGAGGAATCCAGCTTTCAAACCTTCGAGCTGGTATCCATGGTCCATGTGCCTGCAGGGTCTTTCACAAGGGTTCCTGAATTGTCTAAGCCGGCCATAGCTGCGGGAAAGATTATGCTAGCAAGCGGGTATAATCTTGGAGAGGGCCTTGGATCACACGGTCAAGGTGTGCGAAAACCCATCGAAGCTCGTAAAAACTTCAAAAGAAGAGGCTTGGGATATGTTGAGAAGCGGGGAGGCCATAACAACCAAGGAGGCCATGGAAGGCATGGAGGCCGAGATGCCCGAGGAGCTCGAGATGGGTATAGAAACCAGAGTGAACGCGTTGCCCACACTGAAGAGGACGGGCGCTATCAAAGCCTGTTTTTCCCGTTGCTGGAGGAGACGTTTCCAGGACCCCCAAGGATGTTGTTCGAAAAAGAGGAAGATATCTATGGTGTGACTGAGCTATTTAAGGAGGACGTCATATGCACCATCCTGCCGTGCGAGGAAGCCGAGTCCTCTGAAGTCATGGCTGTCCCTCCAAAGTAGGGCGGTTCTCGTTTAGCCTAGTCTTTCGTTTTATGTCTTCTCCCCTGCGCGGGATCTCGTAGTTTTTTTTATCTATTTCCTGTTTTCGTCATTTGTAACGTGAATTATAATCAGCCTCGATCTTGAGCCGTTGGTCGAGGGTGGTATGTGTTAAAATACGGCCTTATCTTTCCTCATTCAATAAAATAGACACATGTTTTATTAAGGACATGTGGAAGCACATCAAACTAGTCCTATGATGGTCGCTGAGGCATAGGCCTCCACATGCTCCCTTATTTGACTATTCCACAAGAACGAGGAAATCCGAGGATATGAGGACGAGTTCTTAAAATTTTTACAAAAATACTTTGAAAAACTTTTGAAAATGACATGCATTGTTTTATTGTTGACATTACTCTAACTCACATCATCGCATCTCAGGCATTACATTATGCATAATCATGATAAAGACGCATGTGACTCGGATGTGCATGAAGAAAGTCCCTCAGGTTCCGATGACATCGACAACGACGATCGGAAGGGGGTTGAGCGCGAATGGAATCGACACGAAGAATCGAAGCCGTTGACTGAAGAGCAAACAATCACCATAAATTTGGGCGATGCAGAGAATGTCAAAGAAATAAAAATCGGGGCATGTCTGTCAGAGTCAGAAGCGGAAAGGATGACTAACCTTCTGAGAGAGTATCAAGATGTGTTCGCCTGGACATATGCCGACATGCCGGGATTGGATCCTGAAATTGTGGAACATGCTTTACCAACGGATCCCAATGTGCCGCCCAAGAAGCAAAGACTTAGGAGAACTAAACCAGAGTTGTCCAAAAAGATTGAAGAAGAAGTGATGAAACTATTGAAGGTAGACTTTATCGAAGTAACCCGTTATCCTGATTGGGTAGCAAATATCGTGCCCGTAATGAAGAAAGATGGGCGAATCAGGGTGTGTGTTGACTATCGCGACTTGAATCGAGCAAGTCCTAAAGACGACTTTCCGCTCCCACATATCGATGTCTTGGTTGACAGTACGGCTGGGTTTGAGTTATTCTCCTTCATGGACGGTTTTTCTGGATATAACCAAATCCGTATGAAGGAGGAAGACAGGAGCAAAACATCATTCATAACTCCTTGGGGAACTTTTTGCTATAAAGTGATGCCATTTGGTCTAAAGAATGCTGGAGCAACATATCAGAGAGCCATGGTCACATTATTCCATGACATGATGCACAAGGAAATCGAAGTATACGTCGACGACATGATTGCGAAATCGAGATGTGGTGAAGATCACGTTAAGGTCTTGCGAAGGTTATTCGAACGTCTTCGTGGTTCAAGTTGCGCCTCAACCCCGCAAAATGCGTTTTTGGAGCGAAATGGGAAACTATTAGGATTCATGGTTAGTAGTAGGGGCATAGAAATTGATCCATCGAAGGTTAAAGCCATTTGCGATTTACGACCCCGAATACCGTCAAAGAAGTCCGCGGCCTGATGGGACGACTTAATTATGTGGCGAGGTTCATTTGTCGGTTGTGCGAAACGGCAAAACCATTCTTCAAACTCATGAAAAAGAATGCAAAGATTGAGTGGAATGCCGAGTGCCGGGGTGCCTTTGAGAAGATAAAACATTATCTCACTCATTCACCGTCTTAGTGCCCCCTCTCCCTAAAATTCCCTTGATTTTGTACTTAACCATACATGATGAGTCATTAGGAGCTATGCTAGCCCAGAAAAGACCAAACGATGGGAGAGAATGCGCAATATACTACTTGAGCAAAAAATTCACTGTTTCTGAGATGAACTATACAGAAGTTGAGAGAACTTGTGTGGCTTTAATTTGGGCCTTGCACAGGCTGCGACAGTACACACTTCATCACCGAATCTTGTTGGTGACCGAAAATGATCCTATCAGGTATCTCCTAGAGAAGCCGGCGTTGATTGGCAAGTTGGCCAAGTGGCAAATCTTAATTTCTGAGTTTGACGTTCAGAGCCTGGGACAGAAATCTGTTAAAGGTCGAGCAATAGCAGATATGTTGGCAGAAAATTCAGAGAGGTCCAAAGCATCTGATGGGGATAGTGATGTAGAAGAGCGAATTTTACTTGTATCAAGCGACAAATGGACGATGTACTTTGATGGCGCGGTTAACTTAGCCGGGTCGGGTACTGGGGCAGTTCTTATCTCCCCGGATGGACAACATTACCCCGTCGCTGCTAAATTGACGTTCCCTTGTACGAATAACATTGCTGAATACGAAGCATGCATTCTCGGCCTCCAAGCCGCCATTGATATGAAAATTCGGAAGTTGCAAGTTTATGGTGATTCAACCCTTATCATCTTACAGACTGAAGGCAAATGGCGAACACATGATTCTAAATTGATCCCGTATCATGAGTTCCTTGGAGAGTTGACGAAAGAATTCCAAGAAATATCATTCGAATACTTACCGAGGTCTCAAAATCAGTTCGCCGATGCCCTAGCTACCTTGTCTTCGATGTTGCAAGTAGTTGGAGGCTTGGACATTGAACCGTTGAGGATTGAAATCGTCGGCGCCCGGCTTATTGCATGAAATGCTTGAAGAGGAACCGGACGGACAACCTTGGTATCATGACATCTTGAAGTATCTGCGAAGGGTGAATTCCTCGAAGAAAGTGAAGCGGCATTTAAAAACATTTGATAAAGCTGGCATCAAGATTCTTCGCTAATGGAGATGTCCTTTATAAAAGGTCCTTCGACTCAATATTGCTAAGGTGTGTTGATGCTAAAGAAGCCGACCGTTTGATGAAAGAGATACATGAAGGGGAGTGCGGCCCCCATATGAACGGACACTTCTTGGCGAGAAAGATCATGCGGCTTGGTTACTATTGGCTGACCATGGAGTCCGACTGCATTCAGCACGTACGACGGTGTCACCAGTGCCAGATTTATGGAGATAGGATAAATGCCCCTCCAAATGAACTTCATCAAATGTCTCAACCCTGGCCCTTTTCAATGTGGGGAATTGACGTGATCGGGCCCATTAATCCTAAGGCTTCAAATGGGCATCGATTTATTTTGGTGGCGATAGACTATTTTACCAAGTGGATCGAAGCCAACTCGTATGTTAATGTTACTGCTAAGAACGTGGCAAAGTTCATTCGTCGCGACATTGTCGCTCGTTACGGGGTGCCGGAGGCGATCATTACCGACAACGGCACTAATTTGAACAACAAAGTCGTGGATGGTTTGTTTAGTGAGTTTCGAATTAAGCATTTGAACTCGTCACCGTATCGTCCTCAGATGAATGGAGCAGTGGAGGCGGCAAATAAGAACATAAAGAAAATCTTATCAAAGACCGCTGAAAATTATCGTGATTGGCACGACAGGCTCCCTTACGCGCTAATGGCATACAGAACTTCTATCCGCACCTCCACAGGGGCAACTCCTTTCTCACTCGTGTACGGGATGGAAGCAGTCTTGCCTGTTGAAGTTGAAATCCCTTCTTTAAGGGTCCTTTCCCATTCTACGCTTGATGAG
Organism: Eucalyptus dawsonii; assembly: GCA_016097615.1. Taxonomy (NCBI): domain Eukaryota; kingdom Viridiplantae; phylum Streptophyta; class Magnoliopsida; order Myrtales; family Myrtaceae; genus Eucalyptus; species Eucalyptus dawsonii. The sequence goes on along the minus strand of CM027875.1, from coordinate 46,546,677 downwards.
ACTGAATGGACGCAACAGAGGCATGAGCGGTTAAACATGATCGATGAGAAGAGATTGCAAGCTATGTGTCATGGTCAGTGCTATCAAAGACGAGTCGCAAAAACCTTCAATCGAAAAGTGCGTCCCAGACACTTCGAAGTCGACGACCTAGTGTTGAGGAAGGTGCTTCCGATCATACCAGATCCTCGTGGAAAATTCACCCCGAACTACGAAGGGCCATATATCATTAAGAAGATTCTTTCTGGTGGTGCCATGATTTTAGTTGAAATGGATGGCGGTGAATTGCCTAGACCTGTAAATGCTGATGCAGTCAAGAAGTATTTTCCATGAATGAAATCAAGGCCGAGGGGTCACTTCATGCACAATTCAAGTAGCATAGCATCATGCATAGCATTGTAGATATTGTACATATGTTGCATACGTGCATATCTGTTTGTGTTTCAGGCACCCTACCGTCTAATGAGGAAATGGCAAGGGAAAGAACTGACTCAACAATCCATCAAGTTGTCGCGCAACAGGTTGAATGTCTCTTTTGAGACGTAAGTCGAAACAATAAAAAGGACAAAAACAAAAAAATGCATGACATGATTCGCATGACCTATTCTCTGGTGTCACTATGCACGCTTCGCATCTATGACCCTCAAGAAAAATGGCTCATAAAAACGACTTTATTCAGGAAAAAGAGTGAAATGGAAATGTTAACCATGCCAAACAAGAAGTGCTTAGGATGAAGAAAGGCAAGCTCATTTCCAAACACGTCATTCGAACACTTTTGAGAGTTGAGTGAAAAGAGACCCTCTCTTAGGACGAACGATTCATTCGCATTGAGCACAAAGATCGAAATGATAAAGGCGTTTCTTTCATCAATCCCAAGCATTGCACTGATCTCTTGTTACCCCTTTGGGCTGAAAAAAAAGATGATCCTTCAAAGTACCCCTATCGAGAACGACCCTACATTAGGGCAACATAAGAGGTTACGGTCGTCTTGTAAAACGAAAGGTTGAGAAAGATTATATTACTTTCACTCACATCAATCTTCTTGTGGTAGCTTCAGAGGAATTCTCATCGGATCTTGGCTCATCCCAACGTGAATAAGAGCATTTCCTTCTCTACCCAAACACTGATACCCATTGCTATAACCAATTTGGGCCTGATTATTCATTTCTGAATCCCGAGCGATGATCATCTCCCTTCACTGGGGCAAGGCATAAGAATTGACCAAATATAATTAACAATCACAAGGAAATGTAAAAAGCATCTCGAAAGTCATAAGAGCTATAAAAGTTCAAAAAAACAAAACGTTTGACAAACTTTGGGGCATGAAAAAGCAGTGTGCCTGGTAAAAGCAAGGCCAATGCCCGTCAAGAAAAAGAGCCAAAGGGTCATATCTTATGTGAAAGAAAAATTATCAAAATCCAAGTGCCGGTGAAAAAAGAAAAAATCATCATCGCAAAGGGCAAAGGAAATTAGATAAAAGAGCAAAACTCTCTTGTAGAAATGATTAGTCAAGGGACTTTCGAGATGTGTAGCGTTTCAAAAGCCAAATGCCTTCGAAAGGTCGAGCGACTCGGTCATGATGCTATGATGATCACTGACTCTTAAAAACCCCCCTTGAGAATTTTAAGCCTTTCAAGCCTTTCCCGAGCCAACATTATAACCCTCTTCCGAAGTCTCTTATGATTGGGAAGGTTTGAGTGAAAGTGAGAATGCCACGAAGAAGCTATTGCTTGAAGAAGTGGAAGTAATCCTATCTTGTCTCATCTTTCAAGTTCTCGACTTGTAAACCCCACGAAGATAGCAACAAGTGTTCCCCTATGTGCCTCAAAACAATCATTCCTTTGTGTAAGCCCTAACTGAGCTTATATTGTGGTCATTTCAAAAGACCTTTTTGATCGATCAGATTGTGCTCATTGCGAATGTTTCTGGAAGCCTTTGACATGGGTTATGTGAGATACCCTTAGCAATCAGTTATTCAAGCGGTCATTCTATCGAGAGTGTGTGAGAAGCCCTTTCTAACTAAGAAGCTTTAGTTTGGCATGTTTAATGAGTCTTTTTTACATGAGTCCTAGTCATTCTGATAGGAACTTGACTCCTAGAGAATTTGATGATTAATGATATATCCTTGAGCAAGATGACAGTTTTGTGCCACGTGATGTTGATTGACATTGAATGTTTTTCTAAAGCAGTCGGACTTAACTTGATTAGCTTGTTCAATTAATGCTACAATATTGCCAATATGTCTCTTGATGACGTCCCTAATAACATTTGCTCAAGCTGAGTTTGACAGGATTCTTCAGTGAAGCCATGTAGTTTCAAGGAGTTAGCAGGCGCATCCCTAAAACCCAAAGGTATGGTTAACCTTAAACCAAGTCATCTCCAAAGGTTCATGGCTTTTCCTCAAACCATGTATTTTAACCTGGTCGAAACTCGTTACACGGTGAGATTTCAGTCCTTCTCCTTCTTCTTATGACACGGAGAGCTTTGTAGCCCGGAGAGCTTTTGTAGCCCGGAGAGCTTTGTAGCCCGGAGTTTTTCTTCTTGTGACACGGTGAGCTTTGTAGCCCGGAGAGCTTTTGTAGCCCGGAGAGCTTTGTAGCCCAGAGTCCTTCTTATGACACGGTGAGCTTTGTAGCCCGGAGTCTTTCTTCTTGTGACACGGTGAGCTTTGTAGCCCGGAGAGCTTTTGTAGCCCGGAGAGCTTTGTAGCCCGGAGTTTTTCTTCTTGTGACACGGTGAGCTTTGTAGCCCGGAGAGCTTTTGTAGCCCGGAGAGCTTTGTAGCCCGGAGAGCTTTGTAGCCCGGAGTCCTTATTCTTATGACACGGTGAGCTTTATAGCCCGGAGAGCTTTGTAGCCCAAAGTCCTTCTTCTTATGACACGTTGTACTTTGTAACCCAGTGATCTTTTGTAGCCCGGAGAGTTTCTATATCCCGGAGTCTTCCTCTTATCGACAAGACACGCTTCCATAATTATGAGTCCTTTTTGTCGACCTAATACGTGCTTGTGCACTCAGGGTCCCTCTAATTGAAATAAATTAGGTGTCTTCTGTCTTTGAATGCAACATCTTCGATGCTACATTCAAAGAGGGGCAGCTGTTGACACCTATTTTTACAAAAAAAAAAAATCAATCAAAGAGTAAAAAAAGAAGAAGAAAGAAAAAACAACAACCCAACCCCCCTTTTTCCCTTTCAGCCCTCGAGCGAGGGTCTTCCTCCCTCTGTGTTGGTCTTCAAAGACCTGCAAAAAAGAAAGAAACAGAACAGAAGACAGAATAGGAGGAAGCCGAAGAAGGATCTGCAGAGGATCAACAACTGCGATTTCAGAAAAATGGAAGCAATGAACGCTTGGCTGCGCAGCGCAGCCTGCAGATTGACAAAGCCCAAGAAAACCTGCAGCTGTTGTAGCTGAAAATAGATTGAACTCGCTCCCAAGGAGAAGACCGACTACGAGGCATACATAGAGGCAAGGAGGCTGGACTGACCGAGGAAAATTAGAGTTGAAGATGGAAAAGAAAGAGAGCTAGCTTCGCGGGCTAGCAAAAGGCATTTCCGGACAGAGGCAAAGAAGGAGGAACCAACGGCGGTTTTAAAAGAAAACATGAGAAGCAACGCAGAAAGGGAGGAGGCGAGAGAGATTGGAGACGGCCTTTGGCGAGAGAACTTGAAGGGAGGAGAGGATTCTCGACTGGTTTTTCTTTTTCTTTTTTTTGGTTCGAGAGAGAACAAAGAGCACCAAAGAGTGAGCTTGAGAGAGAGATAGAGGACCAGGGAGAGAGCGTTTGCCGTCGCCTGAAGTACGCCCTTCGCTCGCCATCCGAACCAGGTAGGCTTCCCGTTTCACTTCGAGGTCTCGGGCCGGAGCTCGCGGCCGACTTGTTCACGCGAGCTTTGGCTTCACCGATCCTCCATGAAAGCTCATAGATGTCTCAGTGTATGTTGATAGACGTCCAAGCTTGTGCTTGAGTTTATACCAGTCCAAAGATCTTTCTTTTCTGTTGTGTATGCTAACCGGTTGATGAAATGCTTGAAAGAGACTTGAGTCTGTGAGTACGTTGTGGCTGAAAATATTTGCTGTGTTCGCATCTGTTCGAGTGTGATATACGTCCCTTAGCGGATTTTGAGTGTTGCTTGTGCATATTGTGTCGATCTTTACTCGGATTCGAGCCTCGAGTGAGCCCGTAAGTTTATTTTTTAGTTGCTGCACGCCCAACGTTTGACAGAATATCCCAAAGAGAACCGAAAAAAAAACTTGCGTTCAAACCCGGTCTAATTTACGCTTGTTTATATATACGTTGGACCATGTTTGTCTCTTATGTTTTCATCGCAATTTCATGCAATTTCCGTGAAGTAATCATGTGCGTTAGAGCTTGGGGGTGCTTGCATCCGAAAATGGTGTATCAACTCTCGGAGTTAGATGGCCGGCGTTGATTTGCGACGGTCGGGGTGGTTTGGTGCTAGAAAGGATGCTAAGTGCTTTGGTTATTGTTGTTGTTCGAATTAGTTTTGGGTAAATGAACAAATCTTGGTGAGGAATGTCGCAAGGAAGGAGAAGGCAATCTTCAGGAGAGTTGAGGGCGTGCGAGGGACAAGCACGAGGGAGAAGAAGACCCAAAGGAAAAAAACATAAAAAAAAAAAAAAAAAAAGAAAAAGAAAAGTATAAAAAAAAAAAAAAAGTAAAACAAAACATTAAAAAGAAAGGAAAAGTTAGTCTTGGGAAGGAGGAATCGCAGGAGGAGAGTGTGCGGTGAGAAAAGACAACTGAAATGATTTTTTATTTTATTTTACTTTATTTTATTTTATAATATTCGAATTTAAAAAAAAAAAATCTAAAAGTGTTGGATCCGGATTCGGTTTGGGTCCATGGGTCGGATCGGGTTTACCCGGTCCGAACCCATTTTATCGAAGTATAATAATATTAAATATTAAATATATAATAAAAATTTAAGAAAAAAAATTCAAAAAAAAAAAATTTCAAAAAATTTCCGAAAATTCAAAAAAAAAACTCAGAAAGCAAAAAAAAAAAAATCGACCTTTTTCTTAATAAAATTAAAAGAAAAAAAACAAAATATTTTTGTTAAAAAAAAAAAATTAAAAAAAAAAAAAAGATTAAAAAATTTCAAAAATCAAGAAATGTAGGATTTGGTTAGAAAATTGTTATGTATTGCATTTTTAGTGTAATTAGGCATTTATTTGCTCGTTTATTAATTATATAGCATGTTTTATTTGCATATCTAATTATGTTTAATCACACGTGTTTAATTTTACTGCAATTAGGACCTTGTTAGTTACGATTGCTACTTAATGATTGCACACTCGCATGATCACCTCATATGTTAGTGGATAGGCATGAAATCAACTCGAACTGCTTGCCAAAAATCATTTTGCTAAAATAAACAAGATTAGGTACCGAGAGGGCACTAATTAATCAATTGGTGTAATCAAGTCCCCGACCCTAGATTCTCTGGTTGCGTAGGAAGTGTGGCATTCTCCCGCGCCCCACTTGGTTTCTGGCCGACCCCAATAGGCTAGTGGCGACTCCTTTTGTGCAAAAATTCCTAAAAAATATCCTAATGTCACGCGGGGTATGGGCTTGGGAGAGCCCGCGCCCAATCATGGGCCTTAGGCCCGTCCTTTGGGCAATACCCCTAAACCTGTTCCCTCCCCCCGAGGGTAGGTCGCGACAGCACCTATTCACCCTCCTCTAGGTACTCATACTAAGTCTTTCAAGCAAATCGCACAAACATCATCGTGAGGCCGAGGCAATTGTCCTAGGTCGTCAATCTGAGTCTTCGGATAAGATTTGATGGTGGGTGAGTCGATGCCCATCACGCCAATTGCATTGCACCGTGCCATTTCGATGGCTTCTCCATTGATGTCGTTCAGCAGAGCTGAACCTGGGACGCCATTGGAGCTAATTTGATCGAGACGGTGATGAACAAAGACCTGAACCATATGAATCCGAAGATGCACGTCAACCATGGCAACATGAAGAGTGAAGCTATGGTGAACTGGGCGCTTGTCGAAAAGGCTAGGAACATAGGAGGTACCATTAAATGTTAGGGAAAATTCCACAGAGAAGAAGAAATTACGAATATTCAGTCATTTTGAGCTTAAGCTGCGTCCCCAGTTATTTGAAGTCTGAAAATAGCTATGTCTTTGTGAAATTGACATATTACTCATTCTTATGATCATTCTAATCGAATGTTCGAATACACTATGTTAATAAATAAATAAAAAATCAGGTATAAAATATGGTACTCATTGAATTTTCTTCAATAATTACTATAGCTGTGAACTTTTAATAATTTATTTAATATGTTCCTTCATTAATAGTGTCACCACATCACTTTTATTTTTCTAACTTTTATTGCCACGTCAGTGAATTTGTTCTTTTTGGGCTAAAACAATGAGAATGTGAGAGAGAGAGAGAGAGAGAGAGAGGGGGGAGGGAGAGAGTCATGCGAACACCAGCAAAGATAAATCTAATGTCAAGGTTAGGCGAAATGGTAGTCACGTCAGCTATTCCTTTTAGGATCATTAAAAAATTGAATAAATTTGAGAAGTTAAAAGACTAAATTAAAAAAAAAATTGAAGGACGAAATTGAACAATAAAAAAAGATCAAGAATTATTTCGTCATTATTCTAAAAATATATATGAATTAACGCTTGTCTATTCAAATTACTGCATTTGCTATCAAGAAGTTTCATGGAAGAATATCTTTGTTACAATTGATTGTGAATTAATTAGCATCGCAAGGTCGTTAATCCACGTTAGCAAAGTAAAAACTTCTATGCACTATAAAAGTTTCATCTACTTGGAAAATACTTTTAGGGCATAGGATCTTTTTTAAGTTTCTTTTTTTTTTTTTTGGTCATACTGTCTTTTTTAAATTAGAAAGTGCCATTTCTAGGAATAATCTATTGTACCATCTTCCAACTCATGACCCTACCAGATAAATATACTACACTCATTCATGACGACATCTTACCACATAAGTGTCTATTGTACCATTTTCCAACTCTAAGACGTCGCCGTTTCTAATTCCCTTTAACCAGGTCCAATTTGCTTCACGGACGTTTGAAGAGATCGATACATGTTGCGACCTACCCTCCCAAGTGTGAAAGCTAGTACGAGCACCTAGAGGGGGTGAATAAGTGTAAAAACAAATTTTCGAGTGAAGCGTGCAACTCAAATTAGCAATTGATTATGAAAAAGAAATTAGAGTCTTGTAAATAAATCGAGTTATGATCAAAGTAAAAGAGTGTAGGGAAGAGAATAAGAACACAAGATTTATAGTGGTTCGACTTAATCCAAGCCTACGTCCAATCTTCCGCACTAACAGCCCACCGGCTGGATTTCACTATGAAACATAAGAGTTGTTACAGTAAAGCTCTTCCTCGATTCCACAGTGTAGAGACTCTGCTACACTTCCTCAAGGTCTCTCAAAGATATAGACTCTCTTTTGCGTACAAGATTTCGCTCAACAATTTAATTGACTAAGAGCAAGGAGCTTCAGACTTTGGAATTCTTCTATCGCGCACACACTCGAACAACTGGAATGCCTTCCTTATATACTCCTTCATGCCACCACACCCGTTGGCACTTACCAAATGAATTATTCTAATCTACCCGTTGGACAGAATCAATTAGAAAGATTTCGAGCTATTTAAGGAACATTACGATAGCCCACCAATCCCATTCGCCCATACAATCAGGATCTAGGTTTCCGTAAATAGAACCTTCCAAGTATACTTCGCCAATCAACGAATCTAAGATCCCTAAATCAATCTTGATTTGAATAATGGATTCCGACATGCTATATCCAGCCAAGAGATCTTCTTCAGTCAACAGAATCAAATCCTTAACAAAATACTCTGTTTCAGATAAGCCTTCTTCATCGGTCTAAAAACTGTCAATGAGGATAGATTTTGAGTCTTAAGTCTGGCAGTTCGGAGGTCTTCAAACTTTGATGGAAGAGTCCGCAAGTCTTGTAGGGCGATGGAAACGTTTGTCAACTTCAAAACACTTAAGGAAGTTTTCTCCAATAATCTCCGCATTTTTGATGATGACAAAACTTTCCTGTAGATTTGGATAACTTTGACCTGCAAAACAATACTCAAGCAAACATGGATATCTCACAAAAGACAAATGGCTTAGTAAAGATAACGTTAGAATCTGCATCCACAGAAAGTAGGTTAGTTCTGTAAATGAGCAAAGCCATGAGATATCAATAGTGCTTAAGATAAACAAACGTTTAAACAGTCAAATCCAAATCCAGTCCAAATCCAAACAGCCAAACACAAAAGTCAAGTCAATCAAACATAATCGTCACAAAACAAAAGTCAAGAGTTCAAAGTTCAAAGTCAAATCTGCACCACATCTCTCCCCCTTTTTGTCATCATTAAAAAGGTAGAGATGAAAAGAGAATGGAATTAAGATTGCTTGGGAACACGAACAAGCTGTAAATCTCCCATTGATTGGACAATCCCTTCCAACTTTTTCAAATCCTCCTTCAATTGCACCACATCTTCACCCTTAGCATTTGCTTGAACTTGAAGAGCAAAGGTATTGATTTGATCATGCAAAGAAACTGAAGAGGCTTGTCCTGCATTCTGCAAGTTCTGAATTTCGTATCCCAGAGCATAATTTGCCTCGCATCTCCAAAAGAACATCAAGCACTCTGTGAAAGTCTGCTGAATTATCTGTCCGAGTACTGGCTATTATCTGTCCGAGTACTGGCTTCTGCATGATCAGACGGAGTATTGGCAGTTGATGGCAAATCAGCATGGTCACGCAGATTGGGCGATGAAACATCATGTCCCTCCTCAGGAAATTGAGAGGCATAGATGTTCTCTGGATCTGCTGGAGAACGACTTACTCTTTCACTGGTGATAGGAAATGAGAACATACCCCTTTTCTCAGGATCTCCCCTTGTTTCAATGCCTTCGGGTGGAGAAAAATATTCCTCATGCTCTGCTTCTTTCTCCAATTCTTCTCTCTCTCCAGTCCTCTATTATGTCCCATCCTTGTCTTGTTCCTGTCTCTCCGTTGTCTCTGGAACAGAACGACTCAAGTTCTTCAATGTCATCGCAGAAATTGTGATATCATCCTCATCCTCTTCATCCTCAATAATGAGTGCTCTTCTTTTTTTAGATGGAGTAACCATGGGCTCCTTCCCTTTCATCTTTGCAGCCAAAGAGACTAGATGACTCTTGACAGGGGTTTTCACCTTGAATTGCTCCAAAGCCTTATTGAGTTCCTTCAGACGCATTTTAGAGACCATTCTCAGTCCCACCACCATTTGATCGCATGTTCGAACACAAAGAATCCGAGGAGGCTGAACGTTCAAATGTCTGAATAACTTGATCACAAGTGCTGAGTAAGGAAGTTGACCCTTATCCTTCACCATTGTTCTGTACATGTGGAACATAATAGTGTGTGGAAGAGAGAATTTTTTGCCAACATTGATGGCATACATCAGCTTTGCCTCCGAGTTTGAAATGTTGGTCTTTGAAATTGATTTTGGTATGAGGCAGTTAATCAATATCTTATGAAGCAAAATGTTAGGCGCATTCATCCTCAAATAGGAAATCTTTCCTTCCGTTGTTCTATCCTAAACAAGCTCTATCGTTGCACGAGCAATAGACACATTGATAGGTTGATATCTCCCTCTTTCAACCCCAATCACATCAGCCAATGTATTCATGTCAACCACATAGTCATGATCTCGAACACTAAAAGAAAATCTATTCGCGTCCAAGAAACAGAGATTCGAATAGAAGTAAGCAGTAAGTTCAGCATGAGCCTCTGTCGTTTCAGAACAAAACTGTTTGAGTTGAAGAAGATTGAATTTTTCTCGCAGATTGACATTTAGAGAGTCAATAAAATCAAAGTCCACACTTCTAGGGTTTATTACACAACGCTTTAACAACTTAGAGTACAGTTTCTTGTGTTCCTCTGAGCAAAACAAGTTTGACCTTTTGCTTTGGATTTTTGTTGCGACACCCATTCTAGGTTTAAACTGACTGTACATCCTATCATCATCATACCCATCAGGTTAACTCAGCCCTCCAACACGTGGATCGCTTGGGATATTTGCCGATACTTCTTCCGCTGACCCCACAGGGGCAATTCCCAATCATTCCATTGTACGTAAAAAGAAAGTTTCATTTCTATACCCTTTGTCTTTCAGAAATTCATCAATGTAGTTCAACGAAGTACCACTCCTCTTCAAAGCACGATAAAGCTTATAAGTAAAAGTGAGCTTATGAGTTCTTACGAGTTATGCATCTTCAATGATTTCTTCCTCTTCTCAATGTGCAACATCCTGAGGTCTAGATGGAGGAGATGGACGCTGCTGAGAATGTTGTGGGCTATGTTGTTGTCTAGGAGATTCTTCTTCCTCGGTGAGATCAAAGTGCGTAGGCCCCTCACGCATTTGCTGTGGTCCCTTGTTCGCGATCCTTGAAGACTTTCTTTGAGATGACATCTTTCACAGTCTTTGAGAGATTCCAAGCTTGTTTCCCAAGAAAGATGAAAACTTTTCGAGGATTAAACAAGAGAAGAAGACAGAAGTGGAAGATCTGTGCTTTCTTAGGGTTTTTGTGAGTGAAACGAAGAAGAACCAACAATATATAACGCAGTCGAAATGAGGCATACGGAACGTCGTAAAAAGGAAATATAAAAATGCCTTTTAAAAAATAACTGTCTTTTCAAAAATTAGATAACTATCATTTAAAAAAAAAAACTTCTTTTTTGAAAAGGAAGGATTGCAATAATCACAAAAACTGAGAAATAACACAAATCAATTTCAAATAGATGATCGTACCTTTTCAAGATTTAATCCGAGAGATAAGTTTCTAAAATAGAAATAACTTATAGTCGTAAATCTTCATTGTCTGAGACTGAGTGTCTTTAGACTTTCAGTTCTGAGTCTGAACTTCCTCAGACTTTAAGATATTGAGTATGGAACGAATAACTTCAAATTGATTTTTCTCCAAAGGCTTTGTAAATATATCCGCCAGTTGATTCTTTGAATCAATAAACTGAATCGAAACATCTCCACTTTGAACATAATCTCTAATGAAATGATGTCGAATCTCTATATGTTTTGCTCTTGAGTGAAGAATCGGATTCTTGGTGAGATTGATTGCGCTGGTGTTGTCACATTTGATCTCAGTGCATGAATCTTCAATTTCAAAATCTCTTAGCTGTTGTTTGATCCACAGAATTTGTGAACAACAACTTTCAAGAGCTACATACTCTACTTCTACCTTAGAGAGCGCTACTGTACTCTGCTTCCTTGAAAACCAAGATACTATCCTGCTTCCAAGTAGTTGATAGGTGCCCGATGTACTCTTTCTATCAACTCTGCATCCGGCTAGGTCTACGTCTAAGTATCCAAGAAGAGTAAAGTCTCATTCTTTAGGATACCAAAGACCCAAATTTGAAGTTGAGGCAATATATTTGATAACACGCTTTGCAGCACTTAAATGAGATTCTTTAGGGTCTGATTGAAATCTGGCACAAATGCAAACACTAAGGGGCTGTTTGGTAACGTTTCTGTTCTTTTTTTGTTCCAGGGAACAGAAACAAAAAAAAGTGTTTATGTTCCGGGGAACACTTTTTGAACAAAAAGATGCGTTTGGTAAATTTGTTCCGGGAATAAAAAATGAATAGAAACACGTTTGGTAAATTTTTGTTCTTTTTTTGTTTCTTTCAATTTTTTAATATTTTTATTTTTATTATTCATTTTTTCCTTTATTTTTTATTTATTTTCTTTCGGCCGGCAGCCTCTCCTAGCCACGGCGAGGCTCGCCGGCCCCTGGCGAGGCCGAGCCTCGCCGTCGTTGGGCGAGGCTCGGCCTTGCCGGGGGCCGGCGACACTCGGCCTCGCCCGCATCCGCGCCGGCGACGCCGAGCCTCGCCAGGGGCCGGCGTCGCCGGCCCTCGACGGCCGGCCATGGCCAAGGCCGAGGCTGAGGCCGGCGACCGGCCAAAGAGAAAGAAGAAGAAAAGAGGAAGAGAAGAGAAGAGAGAGAAGAAGAAACAAGAAACAAAAAATTGTTTCTTCAAAATTGTTTCTGGAACGAGAAACAACTTTTTTTTGTTTCTCGTTTCTGTTCTTTTTTTGTTCCAGGAACAAAAAAACAAAAAAAGAACAGAAACGCAAACAAACGCGTTTCTGTTCTTTTTTTGTTCCTTGGAACAAAAAAACAGAAAAAGTGTTTATAAACACTTTTGAGAAACAAAAACATGCAGGGCCTAAACAAAATGCAAGGTCTAGAAGCAGTTAGATAAAGAAGTGAACCAATGATACTTCTGTATAGCTTCTGGTCAACTTTCTTTCCTTCTTCATCTTTGTCCAGCTTCAAAGAACTTGACATTGGTATATCAGTCTTTTTGCAATTTTCTAGTCCAAATTTTTTTACAAGTTCTTTAGCATATTTTTCTTGATGAATAAAGGTTCCCTCCTTCAATTGTTTCACTTGAAGCCCGAGAAAGAAGGTTAGTTCACTCATCATGCTCATTTCAAACTCATCCTACATAGACTTAGAAAATTTCTTGCACAGACTTTCATTAGAAGATCCAAAAATAATATCATCAACATAAATTTGAACAAGTAAAAAGCTTTTGCTTTCTTTCTTAATAAACAATGTAGTATTTACTTTACCTTTGACAAAGCCATTTTGAATTAAAAACTTACTTAGTCTGTCGTACCAAGCTCGAGGTGCTTGCTTTAAACCATACAGAGCCTTTTTCAGTCTGAATACAGAGTCTGGTTTCCTTGGGTCTTCAAAACCAGGTGGTTGTTCCACATAGACTTCCTCTTGGATAAATCCATTTAGAAAAGCACTTTTGACGTCCATTTGGAATAACCTGAAATTCTTATAACAAGCAAAAGCAAGTAATAGTCTAATTGCTTCTAACCTTACTACTAGTGCGTAAGTCTCATCATAATCTATCCCCTCTTCTTGCATATATCCCTTGGCCACGAGTCTTGCTTTATTTCTTAAGACTTTTCCTTTCTCGTTCATCTTATTCTTGAAAAACCAATTTAGCTCCAATGATAGATTTACCTTTCGGTTTAGGAGTTAATTTCCAGACATCATTGATGTTGAATTGTCTGAGTTCTTCTTGCATAGCTTCAATCCAGTTTCATCAATTAAAGCTTATTCTATTCTTTTGGGTTCTATTTTAGAAATAAGAGCCACAACACTAGACTCTTCACGCCTTTTGGATCTTGTGCGAATTCCTTCATTACTATCACCAATAATGAGATCTTTGGGATGACTACACTTATGCTTCCAGTTGCTAGTTGATTTGTCAGACTGTTGATCTTTTTCCTCATTTGAATCTTCGTTGATCATTTGTTGCTTGTCTTCTAAAGTTTGGGCTGCTTCTAGAGATTTAGACTTTGTAGAGTCTGGAGCAGTTCAGATTCTTCATGATGATTGTAAATCGATTGATTTTGCATAAAGTCTTGGAATTTGACATTCATCGATTCCTCCATAGATTGAGTCTTCTTGTTGTAAACTCTGTAAGCTTTACTTGTGATAGAATATCCAAGGAAAATACCTTCATCTGATTTTTCTTCAAATTTACCAACTCGATCATTTGTATTTTTCAATATGAAACATTTACATCCAAACACATGAAAATATGAAACAATGGGCTTCTTTCCTTTGAATAACTCATAGGGAGTTTTCTCCAGAATAGGCCTTAAAAAGACTTTATTAATAATATAACATGCTGTAAAAACTACTTCAGCCCAAAAACGAGAAGAGATGTTACTTTCAATTAAAAGAGTTCTAGCCATTTCCCGAAGTGACCTATTCTTTCTTTCCACGACTCCATTTTGCTATGGAGTATATGGTGAAGAGAACACATGCTGAAAACCAGATTCATCACAGAATTTTGTAAAGTCTTGATTTTCAAATTCACCTCCATGGTCTGTCCGTATACTTGAAATAACATACCATTTCTCATTTTGGACCTTTTTAGTAAACTTTATAAAATAGGAAAATGTTTCAGACTTACTTGCCAGGAAATATACCCAAGTGAATCGTGAATAATCTTCCACAATTACTAAATAGTATTTCTTACCTCCAATGCTCTGAGTTCTGGTTGGTCCAAAGAGATCCATATGCAAGAGCTGTAGTACACAATTAGTGGATACTTGATTTATTGGTTTGAATGAGTTTTTTTACATGTTTTCCCAACACGCATGGTGTGCATAGATTAGACTTTTGGTATGTCAGATTGGGTAGTCCACAAACAAGCTTCTTTGCTAAGATTTTGGCTATTTGCTTAATGTTGATGTGCCCAATTTTTCTGTGCCATAAGTTTGCTTCTTCTTGAATTGAGATTAGATATTGGGTTTCATTTGGTTTGATATCCAAGAGGTAGATATTCCCATGTCTTCGACCTGTGAAAGACTGAGAGGAGTCTTTACTGGTTCCAAAACATATTCCTTCTTGAAAGTTGATTTTGAAATCGGTGTCGCACAGCTGACTGATACTCAATAGATTGTAGTTGAGTCCTTCCATTAAGGAAACATTACTAATCGTGAGGCTTCCAATCTTTACAATTATGTATCCCACAATTCTTTCTTTGTTATTTCCTCCAAAAGAAACTTTTCCACCATTAACTTATACAAACTTTATGAAGCAATTTGAATCTCCTGTCATATGTTTTGAGCATCCACTATCCAAATACCATTTAACATTTTTCTTGATAGTAACCTGCATTTAGAAAAGAGACTCAAGTTTTCTTTGGTACCCATATTTTCTTGGGTCCATTGGTGTTAGTGTGATATACGGTCTTTGCCCAAACCTTCTTAACAAGTTTCCAAACCATAGGACATTCTTTCTCAAAATGATCAGAGCTATTGCACTTAGAACATTTAAGAGCACTACGACCTACTGGTTTTACAAAAACTTTTTGGAAATGATTTTTGTAAACATCTCTTGTAGGTCTTTGCTTAATTCTTTCATTTACTTTAGGAAAATCAATTAGAGGAATGGTTTCAGCAATCATTCCTAAACCTGATTTGTTAAAGTAAGGTCTTTGTGCTTGAAAGAATTTTTCAAGTTTCTCGAGATCCTATAGTAAATCTTTTAGAAATACTTGAGATATCATTTTTCAAGAATGCATTTTCTTTTGAAAGATTGTTTGCATTTTCTTTCAAAGTAGTAATACTTTTGTCCAAACTTTTGACATTTTCTTTCCAAACATTTTCCTGTTGTTTCAATGCAAAATTTTCTCTTTTAAGTTCGGAAATCCTTTTGAGAGAAGTTTTGAGACTAAGACACAATTCATCAATGTATCTAGAGACTTTAGTAGGATTTTCAAATTACTTACCTCGATTTCACTATCTGAATCTGAGTCTGTCTCGGAGTCTGAATCTGAGTCTAATTGTGCCATGAGACAAATATTGGCATAATCATCATCACTTTCATCACATTCTGTGTCACTCCAAGTTTATGCTTTAAGTGCCTTTCGATATTTCTCAACTTTTCCTTTCTTTTTCCTCAAAATGGGACAGTTGGATCTGATGTGTCCCTTTTTCTTACATTCAAAGCAAACTACATCTTTATTGGATTCATCATCATCAATTGACTTAGTCTGTTGCTTTTGAAAACTTTGTTTCTTTAGATTGAATCTTCTCTCATTTCTGTTTAGTTTTCTGAATCTTCTTATCATGAGAGCAAGCTTTTCATCATCCATATCGTCTTTAGAATCTGTGACATCAGAATCATCATTAGATTTTAATGCAATGGATTTCGTACCTTTAGGATCTTCATCTTCATTGATTTGCTTTACTTCATAAGACTGAAGAGTCTCAACCAATTCGTCAACAAAGAGTGACATGATTCTTTGTGTCTCCCTTATTGAGTTCTTTATGTGATTCTAATCCTTGGACAGTCCACGCAGTAGCTTGTTTACCTTCATGGGTCCAGAAATTGGTTGACCTTGATATTCAAGACCATTCACAATTTCTGCAAAACGACTAAACATGTCGGTGATAGATTCTCCTGATTTCATTTTCAATGCTTCGTATTGACCGAGCAGAATGTTGATTCTGGTTTCTTTTACTTGATCAGTTCCTTCATAAGTGATGTGTAATCTATCCTAGACTTCTTTAGCTATTTCACAAGAAGATATTCTGTTATATTTAGTAGGAGATAATGCACAATATAAAGAATAAATTGTTTTTGCATCAAGAGCTTGTCTCTTGGTTATCTCTTCTTGAGTCATTTCACTAGACTCAACGGCTTCTTTTCCTCTTTCTGAGACTAGTGCAGCTTTAGGAATGATTCCTTTGTCTACCCCATCCCATTCCAGAGGATCCTTTGATCTTAAGAATGCCTTCATCTTGTTTTTTCATATGTTGTATTCCTTTCCATCAAAATAAGGCAGTTTGGTGTTGCTTTACCCTTCAACCAGTCCTGGAGCCAACATACTAACCATGGATCTTTAACTCTGAAGTAAAACACTTCAACTTAAGTGAGTACACATGATCTGATACCAATTGTGAAAGCTAGTACGAGCACCTAGAGGAGGGTGAATAGGTGTAAAAACAAATTTCCGAATGAAGCGTGCAACTCAAATCAGCAATTGATTATCAAAAGGAAATTAGACTCTTGTAAATAAATCGAGTTACGATCAAAGTAAAAGAGTGTAGGGAAGAGAATAAGAACACATGGTTTATAGTGGTTTGGCTTAATCCAAGCCTACGTTCACTCTTCCGCATTGATAGTCCACCGGCTGAATTTCACTATGAAACAAAAGAGTTGTTACAGTAAAGTTCTTCCTTGATTCCACAGTATAGAGACTCTACTTCAATTCCTCAAGGTCTCTTAAAAATATAGACTCTCTTTTGCGTACAAGATTTCGCTCAACAATTTAATTGACTAAGAACAAGGAGCTTCAGACTTTAGAATTCTTCTATCGCGCACACACTCGAACAACTGGAACGTTTTCCTTATATACTCATTCATGCCACCACACCCGTTGGCACTTACCAAAGGAATTTTTCCAATCTACTCGTTGGACAGAATCATTTAGGAAGATTTCGAGCTATTTAAGGAACATGACGATAGCCCACAAATCCTGCTCCCACATACGATCAGGATCTAGGTTTCCATAAGTAGAACCTTCCAAGTATACTTCGCCAATCAACGGATCCAAGATCCCTGAATCAATCTTGATTTGAATAATGGATTCCGACATGCTATATCCAGCCAAGAGATCTTCTTCAGTCGACAAAATCAAATCCTTAACGAAATACTCTATTTCGGATAAGCCTTCTTCATCGGTCTAGAAACTATCAATGAGGATAGACTTTGAGTCTTGAGTCTGGCAATCCGGAGGTCTTCAGACTTTGATGGAAGAGTCTGCAAGTCTTCAGACTAGATTGATGGAAACGTTTTGTCAACTTCAAAACACTTAAGAAAGTTTTCTCCAACACCAAGTTCATACCTCACCTACATTGGGGCATTCTAAAGAATTTCCCAAAAATGAGTCGCCACTAGCCTATTGGGGTTGGCTAGAAACCGAGTTAAGTATGGGAGTATACCTCACTTCCTACACAACCAGAAAATCTAGGGTCGGGGACTTGATTACACTAATTAACCAATTAGTGCCCTTTTGATACCTAATCTTGTTCATTTCAAAAGAAATTATTAGTATGTGTCCTTTTCACCTCAAGCGCCCGATCATTACTTGCTTAAGCCTCGAAGAAGAATTATTTCAGTGCCTTGTTACGGTTATCATGAATGACAGAAGAGTTTTGTCTGCTGCAGTTAGTTTCGCTTAGAGACACGAGGTGCGCCAAGTATGTCCGAGGCACTGCTTGAGTTTATGAGATATACTACAATGCGGCATTGTGGATAGGGACCAAGTTTCTGACGGGGATGCTCCTCCAACAGCTAATCTTGCTTCTCATGGGGACTCTATGGATGAACTTGCCGAAGAAAGATCCAAAAGCGAGATTAATTCGAATGCTGGTGAAGACGACTGGGTTGAAGTGAAGGCGCCCAGCACTTCATTTGAAACTAACAGAGATGTCGCTGCATCTTTGAAGTCCTCTGTCAAAATGGTAATAGACTCACTCTCTTGTGTATGTAGATGTAGCTTCCTTTCCTTTTTTATTTTATCGTCTCATATCCTATAGTTGATTCTGAGCTATGCGTGTGTCCTATTTGTTGAGACCTCAAGGTGATTCACGGTTGTTACGCTTGTACGGTAGGCAAGACATACGTAGGACCTGAAGGTGCTTGGAGTGCTTATGAGATTGTATATGGATCCAAATTTGGAAATAGGATGTAGCTTTAACTTTGAAAAAGGAAATGAACAGAAAACAATTGTAAGGAATGTTGTCGGCATATCAAAGGAAAATTTCAACATGCTTGAATTAGATATCACTGTTGGAGATAATCACAATTCTATTTTTCTCCTTTGCTCTTCTTTTATGATGCTGGTGAAATCCTGTTCAGGATTTTTACGAGGCAACAGCTGAGATTACCGGTGCAGACCCCTGCACGTCTCTCACGATTCATCTTCTCTCAGTTCGCAGTGGACATTGCGTGTCTATATATGTGGGACCAAAGCCCTTTGCTCTTTTGTTAGTGATGTGGATTCTATCAATTATCACACTTTGGCATTTCTTCTTTATCTTTAACCTCTTTTCTATTCAAGCATCATCATCGCACCTCACACCTCACACCCCGCCTTCTCATTCAAGCATCATCATCGCACACACACCTCCCCCATCCCTCAGGAGATGATCTACCAGTTTGAAGTCACACGGAGAGTCTTCTTTTGTCATCTGATGCTTCTAGCTTTCGAGCTTTAACACTTTTGTTTCCAATTTTAGCTTTAGCCTCATTCACATTTCTCTTTTTCATTGTCTTGCAGGTTCTCATCTTCCTGACGAAGAAGAAAAACGAAACCCAAGACTTACAACAAAAAAGGGGCTTCACAACTATACTCCAGACATCGACAACTTATTATCATAAAGCATCACACAGTTAACAAAGTTCAGAACATCATCCGAGCTCGAGCTCACTGTAGTAGCTTCACCCTTCGCGAGAATGTGCAACTTAATCACATCAGAGTAGATCGGACCCTAGTTCCGTGACATCGTGAATTTTCGACTCGTCCCGATAAAACGAAATGGGCTTTTCGTCCGCACGCCTATGGTCCTTTTTCTCTGAGCTGATCACTCATGAGTTAACCAATTTATTGGGTGAAGCCGTTAAGGGATATAACCTCGGTCAAATCCCTAAAAGCTACTCGGTAGGTTTGATTGGACTAAAATCGCGTCAGGTCGATTTTAACTACGAAATTGAATTCGGTTTCGGAAATCGGATGTTCAAGCATGTCACGGTTTATTTATATGACCTCGTCTTGTCTTTTAGAGAAATTCCGTAGAGTTCGGGATTTTATGGAAAATCACTTCGCACGATTTGGAAAACAAACGGAAATTTGGATGGGCCAAATTAAAGGGAATTTTGGCTTTCAAACCAAGCTATTTGGCGAAGGGAACTTGTAGAAATTGTATGGGCTTTTTCCTTGGCAAATTTGGACGTCGATTTGGGGAATTGAGTGAGGAAATTGAAGCTAATTTAGTGAAATTTGGAGCCTTCGCTTAGGGGCTGCAACTTTGGCTTCAATTTGGTTTAATTGGGAACTAATTATCAAGAAAGAATTAGGGGGACAAGAATTTAATGGATGGGATGAGATTGTTGACTTTTTCCCCTTTCTCTTGGCTTCTCAAAAAAGCTGGCCGGTTCCTCCCCCATCTTCGTGCACCGCTCTCTCTCATCCATCCCTTCTTTACAGCCTCACCGAAACCAGCAGCTCTCCCTTTTCTCTCAATTTTCTTTCCTTCGTTCTACTCTCCACGTCCATTAACGAAGACCAGCGCTCGCCAGCCTCACATCTTCACGTGGCCTCATGCCAGCATCCCCTCATTTCTTCCCTTCTATAGCTCCCCCGAAAACCTCTCTCTCTCTTGCTGCCGTTCCGCCGAAGTCCCTCACACCTGGATTCCTCCTCGCATCAACCTCTCTCTCCGCCTGCTCCTTCCACCGAGGCCATCCCCACTGCCACACGTCCAGAGATGTTCCCATCGGGTAACTCTCCTCTCCAGCGAAGCCAAAGTGGACCGAAGCTTCTACCCCAAGTTTTGTCTTCTTGCTGGTTTGTTGACCCCAGAATCAGGCCGCGCGTCCCCCATTCGTCCACCATCCCCTGCACGAAACGAGCTTCGCCGAGTCTTCTCCTCGCTGAAGCCATGTTTCCCCCGTCTTGCCTCCACCAACAAATAGCCCATCTCCACCGAAGCTGCTTCTTCGTGGCCCAGCTCGTTTAAAGTCAACCCGCAGATTTGTTGACACCTAATTTTTGCCCAAATTATTGCATATATATTATCTAGGTATTTAAAATGGAAGATGTTTTCCTAAAAAAAATTTTTTTAAAAAAAGATAAAAGATAAAAAAAAATTAAAAAAAAGATTAAAAAGAAAAAAAAAGAAAAAAAAAGTTGGGGCCAATGATCTAAATGTGACTAGCCAAGCCCAGAAGGTCAGATTGGAATTCAAATGGCAAGTTGGGGCCAAAATACAATTTCCAAAAGTCGAGTGACCAATTCGTAAATTTTGCAAAATTTGCGCCCGAGCCCTTAAATCATCATCTCGGTCATCAATTAAGTCGAGATTGAATTTGGGCCAAGTAGAATCAATCAAATTGAGCCAAAAAGGACCTAATTGCATTGAATTTGACATTTTCGGGCAAGAAAATGGCCAACTTTGAGGGACTTTCTTGTGAAATTGGATGGAGATAATTGCAAAAAATGGTCAAGATCTTAAACTACTATACATGAGCTTTCTAATTGATCAAAAAACGCAGCCAAATTAGTGGATTAAAGCACTCAAATCAGCAGCCAAAACTCAGTCCACGAGTTGGTCTTAATTCGGAGTTGCTGAGTAAGCAATTTGGTGGCCCCACCATATCCTCCTCAGCTGCCCAACCAGCCCGATCTTTGCACGTGATGGAAGACCGTATATAGTAGTGCAAGTGGACGAGACTTGGCCAGGGATAAGCTTCTGACAACACCGGAAATTCGCAGCAAAATCCGCACACTCAACAGCTGTAGAACTTAAAAAATTGGCTAAGTCTGAAGAGTAGGTGAAGTAGCCCTGTTGACAGGCTTGGTAGGTGGACAAAAGGCTGACCAAAAATCTCTTAATTCGGGGGATAAGATCACTTAAGCAAGGTCTTTCAAGGCATGAGAGAGAGGAGACGAGAGGGAGAAGAGAGAGCTCGGAATCGTTCCCAAAAGAAGCCCTCAGAAGCAACTCCAAAAGAAGAAAACCTAGAAATTCCAGATCAACCTCCAGAGAGAAAAGAGAAATTTTCGTAAACTTGCAGCCAAAATTAGCCAAAACCTTAAACTAGAGAGTGAAACTTCACTCAAAGATCTTTCCATCCATAGGTCGCACGTCCAAAATGGAGATCGGGAAGGCCTCCTAAAGCCCCCCGAAAAACACCCTTCAGGCGGGCCAGGAAACACTGAAAATTTTTCTAAGTGTTGAGCCCAGTTGGTCACGAATGAGGAAAAGACAGTGTTTTTGAGAAATTTGAGAAACAAATGAGGAAAATATTGACTTCTACCCCAAACTAGAATACATATAGTTTGGCTTGGTGTAAATTTTTTCAATAAAAGACATCTTGAAGTTTAATTTTAGAGGTCAACGAAAACCTTCGTTGTCAGTTCTTCTTTCCTGCAGATCTCATTTCCAGCTGAAGAAGCCAACTTCCACGTGCTTCCAGAGGACAATTTCTTTGTTTCCTTGGCCAAGAACCACTTGAAAAGGAAACTAGGAAGTAAGGTAAGCATTCTAGATGTACGTATTTTCGAGTTTGAGCATGTTTTGATCATGAAAATCAAGAGGGAAACTAGCCCGGAAAACTGATTTCTTAGGTTGAAATTTTTTCTAAGTGTTTGAAATCTCTTTAAGAGTGTTGCATGCGTGCTTCTTGGAGAGGTCGTTTTGATGTTGTTCGGTGGGTCATTCTCTGTGATGTTTATTGCATTTGAAAGCTCATGTTACCTACTTTCACTCGGATCAAGTAATATTTCCTTTAGATCTCGTATGCAATGAGTGTTGGGGCTTGAATATGGGCATGTAACCTGTTTGCTTGACTTTGGTTCATCCAGATTTCAAAATTAGCTCAACCGACATATTTGAAGCCGATTTTAGCTCGGTTCTTGTGTGTTGTAGGCTATGATTTCTATCTAATATTGCTCATTGCATGTGGTAGTATAATCTTGATGTTTTAGTTCCACATAAGATTGCTCATGCGTGAAGATTGAAGGCCACAAACATGGCACGAAGAAGCTGATTTGAGATGATTTGATGCACGCCAAGTGTTCAACAAAATGCGCAAACCAAGTTTCGATATTGAAACGGTCGATTTGAGCTTGATTATTGTGATATTCATGTGCTGTGTTACTCCATATTAGCATAGATCGGCTTAAAGAATTTATTATTATTTTTAAAAAAATAATAATAAATAAAAAAAGAAAAAAATATTAAATTTTCAAAAATATGAAAAAATGTTTGATAGCATCAAATTAGGATAGAAATGACATATATGAAATTTTCCTAATTTTAAAAGGTCATTTTCCTAATTTAATGCTATTTTTTGGTATTTTATAACCATTTTTGTAAATAATCTATTTTGCGTAGATTAAAACTATTTAAAGTAATTTCATGCACATATAGCAATTTCATGCATATTTGAATTCTCATTTTGCTCATGGGGGTCCTGTCCCGGGGCGTGATAATAAGGCCATGTAATATTATGTGCCCGACTTGTATCGGGTTTACCTTTTCCGCGTTTATTTTCAAGTCATTTCAATTTCTTGGATGTTTACTTACGCGTCGCTTTTCATTAATTTGAGTGTAAATTTCTCTTCTAAATTATGTTAGGATTAGTCTAGACATTAAAAAAAACTACAAAAAATATTTGCATGGACACTTAGCGGTTTCATAAAGATTATAATTTGTAATCAAGATTGTATGGCCATTTAGATAAATAACCTTCCAAGTTAGTGGTACCGCAAAGCGGCGCTAATAGAAACATTGGCGTAAAACAAGTCCTAAGTTCCTAGAAATCTCCGATTGCGTATGAATCGAGACAACACTCTCGTGTCTTGATTGGTTTCTACCGACCTCAATAGGCTAGTGGCGACTCCTAGAATTACATAAGTTGTTAAGAACTAAAAAAATGAATTCAACGTCGCGCGAGGTATGGGCTTGGGAGAGCCCGCGCCTAATTTAGGGCCATTGGTCCGCCTCTTTAGGCAAATACCCCTAAACCATCTTCCTTTTCCTCGGACGAAAAAAAGAGGTCGTGACAAGATTCAGCGGCCTAAGCCCAGCAGTCGAACCCACTTGAAGCCCCGCCAGCAGCCCACGCCAATTTCCAGCCTATGAGTTTCAGCCCGCGTCTTCTCGGCCCGGCCCATCCTCCAGCTCAATTCAAGAGCAAATCTCAGCTTGGGCTGAGATTTGTTGGGTCATTTGCAAGCCCAGTCCAAGCCTCGGTTGGTGCCTCCGAAAGTTCGAGTTTCGGCCGCCGTCGCGGTGAAGCGTTTTTCACGTTAAACCGGTGAGTTTATGTACTAAACTCTATTTAGTAGGTTAATGACATTTAATGGTTGATTAGTTTAAATTAAGTATGAATTAGGTGGATAGTTAGAGTAGATTAGTGAATGAATTGATTGTTGTTGCATGATAGGTGGTTAGTTTAGTGTTGTTAGCAAGTAGATAAGCTATAGTATTTAATTAACGAGTCTCGAAATTTTCCAGGCTTGTTTTGGTGTTAAATTAGGCTTTTCAGGCCTAAGTGTGCATTATTTGCATTTAATAATTATTTTCTGTAATTATTTATTTATTTATTTATTTTCCGAAAATTAGAACGGGATAGCCAGTGACCGGAATTTCATACTGATTGCAATGGTGTGGTTGGTTTATTTATCTGGATGTTATTTTGTGTAATTTGAATGTATGTGATTTTGGGTATTTATCCCAAAATTTAATAATTTCGGTAATTAATTAGAAAATTACCGGGCATCGGTTTACAACGCCAAAAACGTATTTTTGGACTGTTGAAAATAGTGATATTTCTAAAAGAAAGATATTATATTTTTGGCTCAGGCCGACCGTGTACGTGCACACGATTATTTTTATCGGATATTTTTAGCATGATGAAAATAGGTTGGGACATTATTTTAATTGAGGAATTTAAGTGCGAAGCGCATTGTTCTTGGCCAGGATTGGATAATCGTGTGCTGGTTAAGAGAATTCATCTCCCGTTGTGTGTTAGGTGAATGATGCTTTCATGTGGAAAGCCGTCTTGAGGTTGCTCGATGGGGCAAGACGACGCCTAGTTGGGTGATGGATAAATCCACTGTGTGTCAATTAGATCCACTATGTGATGGATAAATCCGCTTTGTGATGGATAAAACCACTATGTGACAGTTAGGTTTGATGTGTGCTTGGTAGATCCATTGTATGACGGATATATTTGCTATGTGATAGTTAGATTCGTCGTGTGACGGTTGGATCGTACCTGTGTTACTGTAATAAATTGAAATGCATTATAGGTCGTGCCTATGTGACAATGGTCAATTGGAATATATGATCGACTGAGATGTGGTGATTGACGGAGATGTGATTTGAGATGCTCCATTTGATCGAGGGTTATTACTACACTTATTAGTTATATAAATTGTACTGACGTGTAGGAAGGAACTAAGGCAAGGTAAGTCCTCTATTCTAATTGCGTGGTTGTGTGATTAGGACGCTTAAGGCGTATTACCCTCCTAATTGGGGTTTAGAGCGTGAACTCGCTAAGATTTATATCTCACCCCGTCGTGAGCTTAACTTTTTAGGATTATAGAGCGGAGAACCTAGAGCTGAGCTGAGGTAATCTGAAGTGTAGGTCAGATAGGATAGTTTCTTTCTGAGAGTCAGTCTTTTGAAATCTTTGGTTGTTGACTTTTGTACTTGACTCGGTGTGTATTTAAAAGCATGTGTTATTTGAGAATCTGTTGCCCTGCTTTTCTATCCTAAGATGGTTATTGTTAGGGGATTTGTTATTCGCTTTTGCATGTGCAATAAAATGGAAGGGTTGGCGACTCGTCTTGGAAAGTCGCAAAATTTTATCGACCACTGAGGGATGGGAACGCGCTCGAGGATCGAGGCATGACATCCCTGTTTAAGTGGTATCAGAGCAGGTCGATAGTTGGAGTGATAAGGTGCGAAGGGTTCTTGGGATAATTAGTCGGAAAGACCATTTTAATATGTTGATGCATGTGAGTGGTAGCTGATTGGTAGTTTGGTCTTGAGGGTCACTTAGTTTTTCCTAATTCGGTGTGGAATTGGAAAACAGGTTCTGTAGATATCCTATAAGATGAGCGATCCAGAGTCGAGGACTCCTCAGAAGAGGAGCGTTGCTTCATCCTCTTGGGGTAGGACGCCGACCAGGGTTGGTACCTGAGATGGTTGTGGTAGAGCGCAAGCTTAGGCCAGCACGAGTGAGAGAGTACCTCCACAGGCTGGTACTGGTGTAGCAACCCCTGATGATCCAAGGTTCGCTGGGATCATGCAGACGCTTCAGACGATTGGAGATCTGATGGGGCAGCAAGCCTAGAATCAAGCCACCGCTGCCGCTCCTGCCAAAGTTTAGCCTAAGAATGTGGTCATGTAGAGAGATAGGCCTATTCTTAAGCTCATGGAGTAGTTCTTAAAGTTGAACCCGCCGAGGTTCATCGATGCTGGAGATCCCGAAGCTGCATCGCTTTGAATTCAAGACTTGGAAAAGGCCTTCGCACTTTTGATGTGCAATGAGGAGGAAAATGTTGTCCTGGCAGTATACCAGTTGTAGGGTAACACAAATACCTAGTGGAGAGCCACCAGCGGTACAGTATTTTCGGAAGGCGTAGTCCCGATGTGGAACACTTTCCTTAGAACCTTTAATGGCAAGTACTTTTCGGGTAGCGCTCGAGAGCAGAAGATTGAGGAATTCCAGCGCCTCCGCCAAGGAATGCTGAGTGTAGACCAGTACGAAGCAAAGATCGCGGAGTTGTCGCAGTACACCCTAAGACTGATAGAAGACCTTAAAGATAAAGCTCAGAGGTTCAGGAACGGCCTTCGACCGAAGTTGAAGAGTCCGCTGGTGCTATTTGATCTCAAGGATTATAACGAAGTTTATAATCGAGCCCAACTGATAGAGAGAAGTTTGAGTGAGCAAGCCGCCTCGCCTGAGTCGATGTTTAGTTCGAATGAAGATGAGAATAGGTTTAGGAAGGAGCCTATGACCAGAGGAAGATATTCTATTCCACCCAACAGGAAGGGTGAGATAGGCAAGTTAGCATCGAATCAGAGTGGAGTATGTCATTTCTTTGGGAAACAACATAGATCGGCCTCGTGTTTCTCTAAGACGAGAATTTGTTACGGGCGTTGCCAATGTGACCACTTGGTCAAGGATTTTCCGCACAAGTCGATGGAATCTTAGTTGCCGGCATCACCGATGGGATTGGAACATTTACTGCCACCACCACTGATGGGTCAGAACCTAGGAATGGCGCCGCAAAATGCACCGCATGGTGGATTGAACAAGCCACCAGCTCAAGGATGAATCAAGTCGTGCACTAAAAAGGAAGGGCAGTAGCCCCAAAACAATTTTATAAGAGTGGCACAACATAATTTTGATTAAGTTTATAGAACCTCAGTTGTTGTAATTGTGGCACCCCTCGACGGCCCCCAAACCGTTAGGGTCGCCACAGTTCGATTTCCATTCTCTTGCTTGACCTAAAGGTTTATCAATCATGGGGGTTTACATCTTTTAGATCGGTCCCTGCGCAGTTTATATAGCAGAAGCACATTCAACTACTCCCATTTCACAAATTAAAATGATGCACACCAACTAAACACTTTTATAGATAATAAGCCGAACACTTTTATCCACATAAAACTAGATGGACATCTTTAATCGATACACCAAAATGTCGTAGTCTTCATACTGCGTCATACTTCAAAGATGAC